>ML790189.1:369757-382565 GCA_009831015.1 Picea engelmannii | reverse complement strand
TGTGTGTGTCAGAGTACTAACTTAAAGCCTTGTTGTATACATATGTGGGACTAGTTCGACTGGTAGGATTTTCCATGACTGGGCGTCATCCTCAACCAGAGACAAGACGAACAGAAGCAAGAGGACCCCTAGTAGGAGAGGTTGATAGATTCCTATGATGAGTAGAGAAGAACTTCACTGCTCTCACTCGTGCAGATCCTATGGCCGAGATCGAGGATATTCCTTCGGCTATGCAGCCACATGTAGTAGGGGTGTCTGGAACCTCGGTCCAATTATTCTGGTGTCTTGTAAATGTCATTTTCCACTACAACAGATCCAATAGGCCTAGACCTTAGACAGTGTTGGAATACTTATGTGCCGAGGGAACTTTTTGTACTATGTTTTTTAGGGATTAAACCCAATGATGTATATCAACTAATTTTGAGGCTTTCATGCCCACTTTGTACTCATGACGCCATTTTTGGACACACACACACACACATATGTATATATATATATACATATTTTATGTTTTATGGATGACATTTTTTACAAATGTATTTACATGTGTATGTGTGTGTTTTACTTTTACATGTGAGAAACATGCCAATCTAAAAATTGATTATCTAGAGTAGTAGTTAAATGATTAAATCTCCTAGGAACATGAATATAAGTAATATAATCAAAAGATCGTTCTAAGAGACATACCCTAAGGAATCATCGGTGTAGAGTGGGATCATACACGCGATAAACCCCATTTAATTAGGACACAACCAATCGAGCATATAAATAAACCCAGAGGTGATAAATACCATGTGACAAAGCATCACATAGTAATTCTATCATTGCACTGTACTCGGAAACATTATTGGTTGTTTCACCTAGAAAAATACCTATGAAAGATAGAAATTTCCTCCAGGTGTGAAAATCATGTGCTACGGAAGCAAGCCTCCGAGTGTGTTGGCTAGCATCGTCCGTGAACCCAATAGAAAGCTCCAATTCACTTGAAATCTGCCACAGTGAAAAAGAGAACATAAATAACTACACATCCATAAAACGAAAAAGACAAAAATGTATAAAATACTATACATATATACAAGAAGCCAGACCCGTTGACCGACCTAAGAGTAGTACTTCTTAAGGTAGAGCCCATTTCTAGGCTCCGCTAAGGAATTTCCCTCGAAATTAGTCAAATGGTAAGCACCCTTCTTTAAGACCTCTTTCACAATGAAAGTTCTAAACCACATGGGTTTGAACTTTTCTTCCCCTAGGGGATCTTTGTCTTGGTCGTAGACCAGGACAAGATTTCTTTCGTAGAAAATATGAGGGTGAACAGACTAATCATATTGACACTTGACTCATTTCTTATGAGCCTCGTTAGACAAGGCTACATCACGACGTTGCTCATCAAGCTACTTGAGATATAGAAGACGTTCCTCAAGCGGCATAGTGTCGGGTAGTAGTTCCACTGCCAACTTTAAAGAAGGGATATGAAACTCAATGGGTAAGACTACCTCTAGCCCGTAAATGAGTTGAAAAGGTGAAAAAATGGTAGCAGTCTTTACGGAAGTTCAATAATCCCACAACGTTGAATATAACATCAAATGCCAATTTTATTTGGCCAAATTGATCGTCTGTTGAAGAATAGTATTGAGAGACTTATTCATAGCTTCTACGTGACCATTCTCTTGTGGGTAATAGGGAGACGAATGTTCCTGTTTAAACCCAATATTTGGTGTTATTTCAATCATCATTTTATTCTGGAAATGACTTCCATGGTTAGTGACAATCTCCTTCAGGATACCGAATCTAGCTATTATCTGATTGAAAACAAAAAGGGAGACAATTTCCTTGTCATTGTTAAATGTCGGCATAGCTTCAACCCACTTAGTGAAGTAGTCTACCACTATGATGATATAGCGATGCCCCCTAGCAGAAGTCAGATAACATGTAGTGAAATCAATCCCCCACTTGGTAAAGGGACCAACAACAATGACTGGAAACATAGGAGCGGGGTGTGTCCACATATTTTGATAGAAGATCTAGCAGGGGTGACACTTCTTGACCACCTCAACACAATCTTTGATTAACGAGGGCCAGAAGTATCTTGCGTGGAGAATATTTTGGGTTGTTTCCAACCCAGACAGATGACCACCACATGCTCTGGTGTGAAAAAATTTCAAAACAATCTTTGCTTCTTCGTGTGTAATAAATCATCGAAGAATACAATCTACACCTCGACGATACAAAGTGTCCTCGAGGATGAGATAGTTTCACGTTTGGTGTTGTATTTGTTGATGCTCATCGCAAGAAGTAGAAGCGGGGAAATTCAAAGTATCGATATACACAAGTATATCTCCATACTAGGGGTCTGAAGGTGCAATCAGAAAAATATCTTCATTATTTGGTGACTCTTCGGGCGAAATATCACCAATTTCGACCTACAGTTCCAAGATTAAATCTGTGAAGACCAAGGACTTTTTAGATTTAGCCAAAATTAAATCCAAGTCAAACTCTTGGAGGATAAATATTCACCAACTGATTTTTTCGATGATGGCACATCGTGTTAACACATATTGAAAGGGATTGGCGACAACAACAGCAGTGGTCTTACAAAGTAATACATAGTGACAAAACCATTGGAAAGCGTGAATAGCTGCCAAAGTGAATTTCTAAACATGTGAGTAATTAAGCTCCGGTCTAACTAGGACTCAAATAAGATTATAGATACTCCTCGAGTGCATCATCCTCTTGTACCAAGACCATGTCGATTGTGGACTCTACAGTAGCCACATATAACAGGAAATCCTTGCCATAATCAAGAGGCCTGAGAAGAGGGGCAGACATCACAGCACATTTCAACACATCAAAAGAGCGTTGAGATGCTTCATCCCAATAGAATGAGACTCCATTTTTTAAAAGGCGCATGAACCCTTTCATAATCTCGACATAATTAGTGACAAAATGCCAAAGAAACTTTTCTTTCCCCTATAAACTCTGAAGTTGGGGTAATGTAAGTGGGGGAGGAAATTGAACTATTGCCTCAACCTTAAGAGGATTGACCATGATACCTTTTTTCGACACGATGAAACCTAATAAATGACCCAATGTTACGCAAAAATTGCACTTGTTTGGGTTCAAGAGAATCCAATAGTAGCGAGATTGCTCAAATATTAGTCATAAATGGGAAGGATGATTGGATATCTTGTGAGAACGTGATGTTAGATCATCCAGGTATGCCTCGACTATGCGTTTGAGGTCATGAAAAGTGAACGATATGGCCCGCTGAAAAGTAGCTCCAACATTCTTCAGGACAAAAGGCATATTTCGATATGCGAAGGTACCTTGTTGGCCCTTGACCAAGTTTTGAGGATCCTTGGTCATGTGTGACCTATTTTTGGGACTTCGATAGGCTGTCGAAGGTGGAGTGCAAGACGAAGAAGAGATCACAGGATCTCGGCCCCTTTTAGGGATTTTGGGTTTTTGGGCTTATGTAATGGGTATGGGAATGTCATCCCATGGGTTTACCCATGCTTAGGCCTATTTTGTAATGTATAAATAGAAGTATTAGGCGATGTAAGAAGTAGTGTGTGACAAGTGAATAGAAACTAGTAGTGACTAGTCTGTTGCAAGTGTGCTAAGTGTTGAGTGTTATTTTCTTTGTGCATACAGTGTGAGGCTTGCAAAGCTAAGTGAAAGTGATTGTAAGAGACTGTGGAAGGGTTTGTGCTATAACTCAAGGAAAGAGGATCTAGCGAGGTGTGCAGATCTCATGTCCTCTGCGGAGTAGATTTTGATTCTTTATTCATATAAGAAGATTGAAAGAAGCTAATAAAGAAGATGTAGAGTTGGTGGATGTAGCCCCAGGGTGGGGGTAAACCATGTAAATCTTGTGTCATGGTTTTTTTGTGCAATGTATTGTTGTGTTTATGTGTTTACTTGTTTATATGCTTTGATATAGATGAATGATAGATAGATTTGTTGATGATACATGCTTAATAATATGGATGAATGCTATATCTAACCTATGTGGATGTGCTTAGTGCTTGAACATACTATATATGGTTGAATACTACGATGCTCTGTAATTAGGGTTTTGTCTGCAAAGTAGATACTTGTTTAATACCGATGAACTGTAATTGCTAAGTGCCTTGATAAGGTGTTATAATCACATATCCGTGTCCCAGCGAAGGTTGCAGACATCTGAGTCCTGCAACCACCCCTACTTTTACCTCAAGTGAGACTTCATCTGCTTCATAGGTGTTTCCGAAAGGGCCGGTAGTTAGGGTTTTTTTGGTGCGTTGTTGTAGCGTTGAACCTTGGGTCTGCCCCTGTGCCAACAAATGGTTACACTATCGGGACTTGAAACTGTGATCGTTGGGAACTGAGGAAAAGAAAGAAAGCTATGTGCGTAGATCTATTGCTTGACTTGTGAAGCTCTGTGCTAAGGAAGGAGGCAGATCTAAAGAAAAGAGGTAAGATCTAAACGCTTTGTGCTCTGATAGAGGTAAGAATAGTGAAAAATTTTAGATCTAGAAGTTTTGTAAATTGCCGAAAGTAAGATAAGTCGAAATTTTTGTTTCAAGAATATGGATCTAGGTATGTTTGATAAATTTTGTCCTAGCCTGAAAACTAGGGTGCATCTAAAAGAAAGAAGATTTGATATGAGTAGATATGATAAGAATAGTGAAAGATATGGTATTCCTATGCATTGAAATAATATTTGGACTAATAAATGGATGCAAGATCCTAGAAAGAACTTTTTGCAAGTTAGCTACCATTATCCTAGTGCGCAGTACAGGAAAGGATGGGGATCATTTAAGATAAAGATAGGATTAACTCTTTGTTACAGCTATAGAAGACCAGGACATATTGCTAAGGAATTCCCTGGTAGAAGACCCAGTTGTCTTTGTTGTAAAACTATGGATCATGATGTTTTGGATTTCCCTAGAATGATTGCTAAACTTGAAAGAATGAACATGAGACAAGAAGACCATGAGGAAGGTCAAGAGACTAAGACCATGGAAGAACCCCAGAAAGAATCAAAAACTATATTGCTACAAATGAAAGAAACCCTAAATGACCATCGAAATATCAACTTATCAGATATCTTCAAAGAAAAAGAGTACATAGAAGCAAGAATAAGAGACTTCGACATTGACTGTGTTCTGGATGAAGAAACACAGGTGAATATTATGACAGAAAGAACTTGGGAAAATTTAGGAAAGCCTGCTATGATTCCTTCATTAGGGAGAATAGGATTATTTAGAAGAAAGTTGATAACCCTATGTGGAAGACTTACCCATATATCTATGAGTTCTCATGGAACTTCGACAGAAGAAGATTTTGAGGTTGTTAAATTTATTGAGAACAACACCCCATTTGATAAATTACTACGAAAACCTTGGATTGAAAGGGATCAGACCGGAATGAAAGAAGAAGAAGTCTTAGAGCAGAAAAAGAAAGAATTAAAAGATTTCATGACTAGGAGGATTGCACAGTTGAATGAATAACAAGAGAACAGATCGAAGCTATTTAGAACCAGAAACTTAGATGTCAAAGTTGAAAGAACACAAGAAGACTCATAGAAGACTGAAGAACCTACCCCTAATAGAGAAGAAGTATTTCCCTTGAATCCTAGGAAAGAATCTCAACAACGCGAAGTTACTATGCCAAGAGGAGATAAGAATCAGAATGGAAAGAGGAATACCAAGACGAATCTCACTGGAAAGAAGGATAGAAAACTAAGTAATAAGAGATCAAAGCTCGAAAAGTTACAGAAGGTTCTAGAGGGAACTTTGCAGAAGGAAAATTTTCAAACCTGGAACTTCATTGGGATAGCAGAACAACGCCACATGGCACTTCGCCATGGTAAATCAATATAGTTGTTGGAAACAATATAACTGTTAGACTGACTCCCCAAGTGTGTAGAACGACATTTTTGGTCAAAAGGATCACCATCAGACCATTGGGACCGCGTCGTAACGAACATAAATGAAGTAATGAAGGCTTCTCACCCGTTGGAGAGATCTGTTACCTAGTTATCTACTTATTCTGTCAATCCTTGCACCGAACACACCTTTTCCAAATGTGATTATCTGAGCCCGCATATCAGTTGATTTTTCACAGTGATCATCGAGCTATCATCATTCATCTCATTGAATTGAGTAGTTACTCTTCAAACCCGAGATATTCAACCACGAGCATGTATGTCCGAAGAACTTGGCACAAACAAAGAGTCTGTGAAGGAGGTCCTCATCGACCTCATGACTGAAAGAGTGATTTCTATGTCTGTGGGCGTACAAGCATCATATACAAGAGGATTACAAGCCTCTTTGTTGACCGCTCGTAGATCCGGACCATCCCGGGTCGTCACAGAAAAGAGAACCAAGCACATAGACAACCTAGCAAATGTGAAGCTAATCCCGACCATCTTACCCGACTACATCCCACCTCTGGCCAACATGGTGAGTTGCAATAGTGTGCCAAGATATTTTGATTACACCATGGTTACTGCGTACCACCCGAAGGGGATACGCGTAGTTAGAGCGCAGCAGGACAAGATCACAACGTTGAAGTTCAGCAACTTCAACCTAGGAGACCGCAAGAACCATAGTATGCTCACCCCATATAAATACTTGACCAGGACGAAGGGGAAGAACTCAAAAATAATCCCCTAGCCATGGACGATGAACCTCGCGCAGTCCACCCTATTGAATGTAATGAAAATCCCACACTT
Organism: Picea engelmannii; assembly: GCA_009831015.1. Classification (NCBI taxonomy): domain Eukaryota; kingdom Viridiplantae; phylum Streptophyta; class Pinopsida; order Pinales; family Pinaceae; genus Picea; species Picea engelmannii. The sequence continues at coordinate 375,847 of ML790189.1, read as the reverse complement.
TGGAAGGCAACAGGAGGTTAACGCCTGTGTTAATATCCTTCTCTCATGTTACCATGGCGGCTACTTATGGCTAGATCGATGTATCATAGTCGATCTGACGTTGATCCATAGGATCACCAGATTAAGTATGCAAGGACCCGACCCACGGGACTTCTATCTAGGGAAAGCCACAGATCGTGCATTATCACAGAAGATCAAGGATACCTACGACAATGTTGAGAAGGGGACGCGAGGCTACAAGGTAGCCTCCATCCAGAATGATGCAGTGTGCCTATCATGCTAATTAATTACAGGAAAGATAGTAAGAAAGAATAAACCCATCCATGTCACAGGGCTTGTCATTGACCTCACGGGGAAATGTGTAGAAGGCCTACAGGCGAACTAGGCTAAGTACCTAGTCAACCAGTTGGAGTGAGGCTATCATGGAGCTCAGGATTAGGGCTATGAGTTCCACTTCAACTAGCTCCTGATGCTCATAGATTTTATTGCTTAGGAGATGTCAGAAGATGCGACCTTCCCAGACATTGAGCCATTCGAGCCGCTTGCTACAAAGTTCACTATGCTCTGGTACTCAATCGATATGGAGAAACAGTGGCAATCGAACGCAGTCTTTCACACATTTATCTCCAACTGAAGAGGGCTATCGAAGCTAAACCTTGCATGATGCAAAACAACCTATAGTGGTTTTGACCCCTCATGAAGTTCTGCACAGATCGACACTTCATCTATATCACTGAGCGAGACGACAAGCATAAGGAGGAGCTTCAGTTGTACTACAAGCTCATAGAAGAGGACCTCAAGGAGATAACTAAGGACTGGTTAGTAGACCTCCTTATCCTCGTTGATCCTACAAATATGTCTAACCTATAACTTGACATCCTGGAGGCCACTCACAAAGAACATGACACACTTGAAACCAGTAGAAGGAAGAAGACCGTAGAATTCCAAGACTTAAGCACCGAATCAGAAAAAAATGGCTTCAGTATCACCTGGCCGAGGGGGTGATGACGAAGTAGAAGAGATAAATGGAAAAGAAGATGAGAAGAAGCAAGGCGAAGGAAAACTTCCTAGAGATTAGGATGATCTCCTAAAGAAGGGGAAGGTTTCTCCCCTTAAACCCTCTTCCCAAAAGAAATCCAGAACCACCTTGACCAAGATGTAGACTATGCTCACTGTCGATGACTTTGACTTCATCATCGCAACTGTAAACGATGCCTCACAGGAAATATTGCAGAAATAGGAAGCCAAGCAGGAGGATATGTATGACAGAATCAAGGTTGAGCTTTGAGGGGTACAACAGGCTCTTCAGTCCAGTCGCGAAGTGTCCACTGTGCCATTGCCGTCAGAAGAACCAACGTTAGGAGATGAGCCAGCCCAACTCCACCTACTAGCTGATGCGACCGAAGCTTTCCTTCATCGTGCACAGGAAGAAACAGAACAAGCCACCTAGGCCTTGAATAAAGTGCAAGAAGTAGTCGTGGAACAATGCCAAGTTGCGAAGCAGGAGAAGGTTTCTCTCCAGACGAAGTTTGAAGAGGAGAAAGCACAGATTCAACAAGAAAAAGAACAGTTGCTCGCAGAACAAATCGAAGTGAAAGAAGAAGTCAACAAAGAACTTCGCTCTGTGACAGGATTAGAGCCAAACGCAGAAGACCGAGTCATGCATCAAGTAGACTAGCTCGCAGAATCTCTCCAACAACTACAGCAAAGAATAGTAGACTTAGAGCTCTGTGCAGTGCCCGACACCCCACAGGATGTGAGGGATCAAAGAGATGCAACGACTCGAAGCACAGTTGATAGAATAAAGGCCCTTGCCATGGAATGTAAACAACTAATTGATCACAGTGCCTAGACTTATGAGCAACTCACTGAGAATTCAGAACTGAAGGCATTGGAGTCACATCTCTAGGAAGCGAAGTAGTAAGCATAACAATATAGGTGCAGTTGAAGCCCCTATCAGTTGTTGAAAAGATGAAGTGATCCCAAGAGCAGTGCACTGCTCAACAGCAGGTCCACACCATTTAGAGAAGATTCATGGAAGTGACTCAGAGGCTCCAACCTATATAGGATGAGGCTTTCCAACTGTTCTCAGATATCGAAAGTCGAGGAGAATAATTGGAGAAAGTCATCACTGTGGTTAAAAAACGCTTAGAGGGACCTGTCAACGAAGTTGTTATCCAAGAGTTCGTTAAGCAAGAGGCCATGGTACAACAACAAGTCAAAGTAGCTCGAGCCAAGCTCAAGGATTTTGAGGCAGAATTACCCATATCAGAGTGACTTGGGATGAGTCACAGGTGAGTGTTGGCAGCATGTTGGCCCTTGACCAAGTTTTGAGGATCCTTGGTCATGTGTGACCTATTTTTGGGACTTCGGTAGGCTATCGAAGGTAGAGCGCAAGACGAAGCAAAGATCGCAGGATATTGGCCCCTTTTTAGGGATTTTTTTGGTTTTTTGGCTTATGCAATGGGTATGGAGATGTTGGCCCATGGGTTTACCCATGCTTAGGCCTATTTTTTAATGTATAAATAGAAGTACTAGGCGATGTAAGAAGTAGTGTGTGACTAGTGAATAGCAACTAGTAGTGACTAGTCTGTTGCAAGTGTGTTAAGTGTTGAGTGTTATTTTCTTTGTGCATACAGTGTGAGGCTTGTAGAGCTAAGTGCAAGTGATTGTAAGAGACTATGGAAGGATTTGTGCTATAACTCAAGGAAGGAGGATCTAGCGAGGTGCGTAGATCTCTTGTCCTCTATGGATTAGATTTTGAGGCTTTGTTCATATAATAAGATTGAAAGAAGCTAATAAAGAAGACGAAGAGTTGGTAGACGTAGCCCCAGGGTTGGGGTGAACCATGTATATCTTGTGTCATGGTTTCTTTGTGAAATGTATTGATATGTTTATGTGTTTACTTGTTTCTATGCTTTGATATAGATGAATGATAGATATATCTATTGATGCTACATGCTTAATAATATCGATGAATGCTAGATATGACCTATGTGGATTTGCTTAGTGCTTGAACATACTAGATCTAGTTGAATACTACGATTCTCTGTAATTATGGTTTTTTCTGCAAAGTAGATACTGGTTTAATACTAATGAACTATAATTGCTAAGTGCCTTGATAAGGTGTTATAATCACAGATCTATGTCCCAGCTAAGGTTGTAGACATCTGAGTCTTGCAACCACCCCTGCTTCTACCTCGAGTGAGACTTCATCTGGTTCTCAATTGTTGTCGAAAGGGTCGGTAGTTAGGTTTTTGTTGGTACGTTGTTCTAGCGTTGAACCCTGGGTCTGCCCCTATCCCAACCTACCCCAAGAACAAATAAAATCCATTTTATGTTGGTCCTCGGGTTTTATTTGAATTTGATTATATCCCGAAAAAACTTCCATGAAAGAAAAGACTTTGCAACCTGCACACTCATCGAAAATCTGATCAATAAACGAGGTTGGAAAATTGTCTTTCATGCAAGCTTTGTTCAAATTGTGGAAATCCATACAAACGTGAATCATGCCATGCTTCTTGTTGACAGGAACAGGGTTTGATACCCATTCTGTCAATTGTATGGGGTAGATGAAACCAAATTTGAGGAGTTTCTCTAATTCATCCTTTATTGTCGCTGCTTTCCGAGGATTGACCAAGCGACGCTTCTTTTGGATCAGCTTGACATCAGGATAAGTCATGATTTCGAGTTCAACAATTTGTGGATCGATTCTAGGCATATCCTTGTAAGACCAGGAAAAAACGTCATGAAACTTCTTTAAAAAGTCAGTGTAAATTTGAATCTCTTCGAGGAAGAAATCCGCTCTGACGAAGACATTCTCCATGACGCCAAGGGTTTTGGAGATATCAATAGGAATAGTTGCAGGAACACTTTCCATGTTTCCCTCGTTGTATACTCAGTGTGTAGCCAAAGGGTTAATAGGACAAGGGCTATCTCCATTCATAGTCATAACAAACTCTCCTACCTCTATTCTCCTGAGCTGGGGAAGAAAATATGATCTAAGGTGAAGATCATCCCAAGGCCTGTCAATACCATTCATTGCCTCCAGAATCGCCTCGTCAAAGGAAAATACTAGGCCTAAAGGGTCTTGAAATTTGAGAGAGTCTTGAGACCAAATAGGCTTGAGAATTAGATCTAGCTCTTGTGGGGGAGTTGGATCGGGATTGGTCGAGGCTTGATGGACAACACTGTAAGCAACCACAACAACGAATAAGGGCATGGTCATTCCAAGGTTCCATATCCCTTCCATCGAAGCTGATGGGGAAGGTAACTTCCACGGGTCGTGAAAGTAACTCATTTTAAAATATGACACTTGAAAAATTGCAGCCTTTGGCTGGTCGGGGATGGCCGAAATAAACCTTACATAATTGGAAGGTGGTGGATAATCAAAAGTTCCCATCAACGAAGGAAACAATCTGACACCTAAATTGATAGTGCTTGGTTGCGGGTTAACAATCATAGGGACCGTGGATTCCCTCGATGAAGGGCCATGAGGGGAGAAGGACAACTAATCTACGATTATAATATGGCCTTCATGAGGAAAGCATAGAACCTAAAAAATGGTGGCTACAACCGCATGCATTGTATAAGTCTAGCTCTGTCCTAACAAGAGATTGTAGTTGAGAGGCACATCGACTACTTCAACCTTGACACACACAATTTTACCCTCCAACTCCACATGGAAAGAGATAATTATACCATGTGGTATGACCGATAGACCATCAAAATATGTAAACAAAATAGGAGACAGAGAAAACTCAGGCTAGCCAATGGCCCTCCAACATGCCAATGACATCACGCAAGTCAAGGAACCCTCGTTAACCATCGTATGGAAAATGTTCCATGTCAATGATTTCATGGTGTACGCCACTACTATTTGAAAGGTGACATGGTGAGGAAGACGAAGTTTAAGGTCATTCGGATTGAAAATGATCATTCCTGAGTTATTGGGCTTCATCACTCCCAATGCATACAACAAATATTTTCTCTATGAGGGGAAACTCTCGAGAACCTCCAGAGCATACATTGCACAAGGGGTATGAGCCAGATATTCCATGACAGAGTAATTCTGAGTAGCCCTCACGTTTGGGTTATGGGAAGCCTTTTTGAACATAGCTTTAGGGGTGTGAGTCATTGTTTCTCCCACTGTCTTCTCTATTTGTAGAGGATTCAATGGTTCAGAGGCCGCTTTTTCCTTCTCAACAGATTCAGGTGTTATGTACTCACGAGTCCTAGTTGATAAATGAGCATCGGTGTTCATCATGTAAATTTTCACGGACAGGTTTTTAGGATTAGACGCGGAGGGTATTTAACTGCCCCCAACCGCGCATGTGGATGTAGAATCCTAAGCCATATTTTTCCCTTGTGGAAAAGGTTTTGTCAACACAACAGATTGTTGTTCCACTAGTAGCTTATGGGCTTCTGCAAGTCAAGGGAACAAGTGAGTTAAGTGGTCATTTGTGCAAAACTTACATGGAAACTTCACCTTCCTCTTCTTAGTTTTTCCCTCGCCGACATTGTTAGCAACCTTTTTATCCCCCTTACCCTTCTTGTTTTTCTATTTCTTCTTTCCCTCGGTATGTTAGTTATACTTGGGAGTTTTCGATTTCACACTATGTACATCTGACATCTAGGTTGCGGGGGAGGTTGAACTAGGATTCTGGTTGGCCACAGTCTGTTGAATTGATAATGTTTGTAATTGATTAGACAACAAATCCATGGACTTTCTTTGTGTTGATCCTACTATGCCATCGGCGTGGGGCCTAGAATTTTTTTTGGCCTTATCAAGATTTTATCATGGAACATCAGGTAAGATCTCATAAAGCATGTTGGACTAAGAGTAAATCAGTTCTAGTTGTTGGGCTCTCATAATAGCCCCTTCCTCAGAAAACACCCTCAAAGTTGCTACGTCTTTGGATACATAAGGAACCAAATACTTTAAGAACTACTGTTATCCTCATTTTTGGTTATCAAGATGATGACATGATAATGACATGGTGATAGAAGATCTAGCTCTTCTTTAAGATCATTTTCATGAAGAAAGTTACACTTGTCAGTTTCTTAAAATCACTCTTTTGGAGACAGTAC
>ML790189.1:354029-369657 GCA_009831015.1 Picea engelmannii | reverse complement strand
AGTATATCATCCTTCTTCTCTTGTCCATTCAATACTTTAGAACTAGGGAAAGAGTAGTATTCTGTCACTGTTTGTTCCAGATCCAGGTGGATCTGGGGAGATCGGTTTGTGTCCGCACTTACGGATTTATCCTAAAACAACTACTCAAGCAAGAACGCAGGAGGGACCTTGAACTTAATCAAGATATTTTTTCTCTGTCATTCTCGGATATGATCTGACATATGGTCAGCCTTAGTGTGCTCGAAGTTGGCCAACAACTCGGTTTCGGCATCGTATCTCACTGGAAACTGGAAATGGTTCAGGAAAACCATATCCAGGTAATTAAATTAAGAGTACTTCAATTTGTCGAGCTTGATATACCATTTCGTTACACCCCCTATAAGAATGCATTAAAAAAGGAGAAATTGAACAGAGTCATCCTTGAACAAGTTTGATGAGCACCACAAGTGAAAAGTAGTCATGTGATCACCCGGATCTTCATCGTGCTTGCCCTCAAACTTCGGGATGTCATAAGGAAACTTGTTTGGCATGGGGGGCCAATGTGAATCGTGACATATCAGTTCATTTAAAAATCTTGACAGGTCTAGAAAATGTAGGGTTGCCAGAAAGGGTAGTTTTGGTTGCGGAGTATTTACATGAAAAAAGGGACCTGGATTTTGATTGGCACCAGGTTACCAAGAAATGTTGGACTCCTGGCCATGGTTTTGGTAGAAACCATGTCCCTGACTAGCAAAAGGAACCTGTGTTTGTTGTTGCATCATCGGTTTATTCCCAAAGTGAGATAACATAACTTGTGCAGGGATCGTCCCCTCTGTAGTGTTCCAAGGACCTTGGTTGGGGATGCCCCCATCCAACCCTCATGTCATAAGTATTGAAGCTTTCTCTTGGTTCCATTGAGTGTAGAAGGGGTTTCCATGACTGACATCCCTTGCGATGGAAACGATCCCTACCAAGGATTCCAAAGACCTTGTGTGGGGTATACTTTTGTCATCACTCTCTGCGAACGAATGAAACCTTGCAAAATAATGTTTTAACGAAAGCTAGGGTTTTCCCTAGTAAAGAAAGCAAACAAAGAAAAAGAGTTATTTACAAATTCACCAAACAAAGAGAATGACATTGATCCCACCAACATCGTGTAGGATGAAGGTCCCAAACTGCCTCCATTGAAAAAAATATAGTTAGTGTTAGGCTCGATCGACTGCTAAAATGTGTCACCGAGCGAAGGGGATGGAGGAGGTATATCACCCTTGCCATAAGGAATATCATTAAACGGGGCAGTGGTGCCTGCAACAGATCCTTACAAAGAAACATTAGAGCTCCCTACCCCTAGACCCATGGTCTGTAAAGTAGACTAAATAAGAACTGAGTTTTAATCAAAACCGAGCATCCCATATGAGAAGGTAGTGTCTGTCGTGTTATGAATGAAAGGAATAGTGGTTGAAGTCGTCAAAGGAATCAAATCACTTCCTGAAGTCGTGGGTGTCAGGACAGTCATGGTCTTCATGGGCGGAGGTGGGGGAGGAGGTACAACGCCCCCTCCAGTGGCATTCATAATGGGAGTACGGGGACTCCCTAACGAAGTAGCAACATTTTCTTCCATCACCACTCACCCAATAAAATGGCGTTCAAGAGAAGTCATCACAGGGGGGACTATCTGAATTAAAAGCGGTGTCGATAAGTTAGTGATCAAAGGATTTGATATCTTGAAACCTTCAGTCTCAAGGTCAGAAACAATGGATTCCTCCAGGGCTGGAAAGTATTCTCTCAGAGATGGCTCAGGTACATATTCTTGTAGCCCGATCACTTCAAACAATCCTTCTTGATCTATCATGTGCCTCAACGATGGTGGAGGTGGCTCCAAAGTAACTAACAACAGGGCCCTGAAGCCTACACAACCAGTGGAGCTGTTGATATTCCACCTTGTGAAATGATCAACAGACATAGTAAGGTATGACTAGTGTGAACCACAGAGCACACACTAAAATTTCCTAAAGACAAATCAAGCAGACAACTAACTATTGGGAAGGACAGTAATGTCAATCGACACTAGAGAAACTTACCGGTGCAAGTGAAACTTGAACACGAAAGCACCCTCCAGGTATACTCTGTAAAGCACGATCCGACGTCCACCCTAGGTACCACGGTATACCCCCGGAGTCACCTTTTGTAAGTCCGTAAAAATATGAAACTAAGTTGTTAGCTCGCAGTCAGTCACCATGCGGGTACAATCGACAGTCGGGTTGATCATAATGAGCAGGATAAGAAGTATGAAGCCCTTCAAGGGTGCCAAAACAAATTCATCTGGAAGACAACTAAGAATATCGAACATATTCTAGGTCCATGAGGATCCATAGGTGAATGTGATCAGTAGGGTTCCCAATAAAGACCCTCAATATACGATTCCCATTATTCTCAGTTCGGATTTGGAGGGTTTATCTCCTCTACCTTTCCTTACATGACCTCATGTATATCCCCTGTGTTAGAGGGGGGTCCTAGATAACTCTTACGATGTTGGAATTTAGACACTCCCTATCTGATCCAGAATTGGATCCAAGAGGCTTCCCAGGTCCAGAAAAGGCTCAAAAATGAAAGTTCTTGGAATCGAACGAAACCAATTCCATTGTGACCATCTCATCGCATTGATTATGTCCATATATTTACTTTCTCAAATGAACTTTGTATGCGAGAGTTATCGCACTCTGATTAATTTTCCAAACAACTAAAAAGTCAAATAGTGAAACTGACAAAAAGTCAATGCTGACATCAACATGACGTCAGCATGACATCACCATGCTGATGTAAGCATAGTGACATGTGGTAGAACAAAAATTGATTGACTGGACAGGGACATGGACCAATAGCAAGTTGACAAGTGGCATCAATTTTTGGTGAATAAGGAAGTGCCACGTGGCACCCAATGGTTGGATCGATTGTTTGAATGGAAAATTTTAATGGAGCTCATGGGGTTCGACCTCGAGACCTATTGGCAGGGAAACCGCTTTGGTAAAGTTCCAACTACCAATGTGCCCACGTCTTTCTTGTTGTATAAAACCCACATTATATTATTTATTGTGTGTTAAATATATTGAGGACGAAAAGGGGCTGGGGCTAAGCCCCAGCCCACAAATTTACCTTTGCATATAACCATAGCCACCGTGTAAAGGGGCACAGGCACCCTCCCATTAACCAACCAAGCATGAATTTCTAGCACCTATCCACCATTCATTTCGGAGGCCATGGCCATGACCCAAGGCTTATGGTTAGGGCGCGGTTCTATACCTTGATGCCACATGACCAGAGATCTCGGGCTAGGGGCCAGCGCGCAACCCTTTGGGCTGGTGCTTGGACACCTTTTATGCATGTGACCTTAATCTGGAGTGTGTGCCCATCCCTAGGGGATATTTTTGAAATTTTGTTACACGGGTGGGTTTTTAACTATACAGTATGGATTTTTATTGATTTCCAGGCTTGTTAATGGAGATTTTGGCCATTATTGGGAGATATTGGACTATTTTTGAGCCCGGATTTTGGGAGGAAGTTGGGGAAGGATAACCAACTTCATATCTATATAAACTAGGCCTATTTGAGGCCATGGAGGACAGTAATATCAGATTTATTCTGAAGCAAGGCCAAGCCAAAGCCATTTTTATGTAGGGAAGTTGTTGAGGAGCAGACGCTTGCAGGCTATTTATGGGAGCTACACTCAGTCTTTTTCAGTGCCATCAGTTGTGTTGGATTTTTGAGGTCGAGAAAAACATAGTGAGACCAGTATGAGATCCATTTGATGTACTTTTGTTGTACTTTTCAAGCATTGAAGAATTAATAAAGAAGCATCCCCCACTGAGACAAAGGCTCAGAGACGTAGGCAATTTTGTGCCGAACTCCGTTATCACTTCTCTTGTTATGGTTTATTGTTCTTATTGCTTCAGTTAAGATCTGTATATTGTTTTATTACTGCTATGTTCCTTCATTAAATTCATCATCTTTCATCCATCTTCTTAAATGGTTAATAAACGCATGCAAAAATAACTCAACCACAGTCATTAAAATATCTTCTCAGATCAAGTAGTATCAGAGCTAGTTGACGTTTGGATTTGAGTTTTGCATGTTAACCAAGGAAAAGATACAGTGTGTTGAGGGTGACATTTTTAAAGAGAATCCATTAATTGGATTGAGAAAGAGAGCTTCTCACAATGAGAAAATGGCATCAGAAGAGGGACTTTCTCTTGATGAGAAAGAGTTTCAAAAAACTTTTCTTCCTATGTCGAAGATGGTGAAAGTTTTGTACGAGGATTACTTGGAATGAAAGAGACCATTTCTTGGGAAATATTCAAAGGGAAAAAGTGAAGAGGAAGAGGATCCTCCTCAGATTCTTCCTTCACCTCCATCATCACCTCCTTCTTCTCCTTCTTCTTCAAGTTCAAGTTCTAAATCTAATGCAAAGAAACATGCTCATAAACATAAGAATGAAATGTCATTATTAAAACTTGATGTTAAATTTGAGTTACCCATATATGATGGTGAAGTTAATTCAGAGAGACTTGGCAATTGGGTCAGGCAGATGGAGGTTTACTACAGTGTGCAATAGATCAAGGATGAGGCCACACAAATCAAGTTGGCATCTTTGAGACTTGCAGGCATAGCTCTCATCTGATGGCAAAGCAAGTTGCAAAATGGAACGCAACAAGTGGGTAATGTATTTCCATCATGGCAAAGCTTCATTTCTGCACTTAGGAAACAATTCTATCCTTGGGTTATAAAGAAAAAACATTAATAGAATGGCAATCTTTAAAACTAAGAAAAGGACAAACAGTGAAAGAGTATACAGATGGCTTTCGAAAAATGGCATTGATGTTAGATATCCATTTACATACACAAGAAAATATTATGAAGTATATAGGAGGTTTACCTGCACATATTAGAAATACTGTATTCATGTTTGGACCCACTAACCTTGATGAGGTTTCTGTTCAAGTGACATATATTGAAGCAGGGAAAGTAGGTGTATCAGGGGAATCGTCTTCAAGGAAAGAGGACAAGAGGAAGTGGCATGGAAAAAAAGAAAATGCAATGGCAATAAAGGAAGAGAAGCCCTCTTGCAAGCATTGCAATAAAGAGGGACATGATGAGGACAGATGTTGGCAGTTGCATCCTGAGAAGAGGCCAAACTGGTTCAAGGAAAAGAAGGGAAGGAAAATAGTGGCAACGACAACCAAACCCACAAACTTGGGATCGGATTCGGGTGACGAATCTAAGGTCTCATTGGTTGGTATGACAAGTAAAATTGGTGAAGCCATTGATTGTATAAGTAACTTGTTTCATATAAGGACCATCATGTGACACACTAAGATAGACACATTAATCAACAGTGGATCTCAAGCTAATCTAATCTCAGAAGAATTGGTTAAGAAATTGGGGTTAAAAACACAAGTACATCATAAGCCTTGCACACTTAAATGGATAAGCAATCATCATCAAGTGCACATAACAAAAAATGCACAATCAAATTTGTAATTTCATCTAAGTATGTGGATGAGGTAACATGTGATGTAGTGTTGTTAAGGGAATGTAGAATGGTCTTAGGTAGTCCATATTTATATGATCGTAAGGCAATCTTATACAGGACAAAGAATCAATATCAATTAACCAAAGCAGGTCAAGATTATGTGGTTCATGCTCATCATGTTAAGGCAAATAAAACGTTTCAAACAATGGAACAATTAAAGAAGGTAGTGCAAGCAAGAAACAAACCAATAATTGTTTCAAATGAAGTAATCGATCTTAAGCAAGAATAGGAAATGATTGTTGAATGGAAAATCAATCACAGGTTGCTTCAAGATAAGCTCATGTCATGCAAATATTACAAGTATATCATCTCATTTGAAGTCATGTTTTTTATACTATCACCAGTAATGTTATCTACATGGATGATAGTGGCTTCAGTAAAATGTGACAGAGTTCAAATGGCTAACAATATGTTGTCAGTTGTCATGATTTTGTTACAGTTGATCTTGATAAGACAGGTACACAGGACAGAGTTCAGAGATAGAGGACAAGTCCGGTGGCCTATTCTGAGCTTGTTGACTGGTCAGTAACCTTTTGGGGACCAAAAGGTCCTTGTTGACTTTAATTTTTGAGCCAAACTAGGTGCATAACTAAATGAAAAAAAAAATATTTTTTATTTTTTTGAAACGCTTTAACAAGAAAAACCAAAGTAAATATATATATAGCAAAGCATGAAATAGGACAAAGAGAAAACAGAACCCAAGATTGATAGAGACCCTAGGCCAAATACATAAACAAAGGGATTCAAAAGAAACCAAAGGACGATCTAAAACTTGAAAGTTCACTCTAAACCTTTAGGGAAAACACAAGAAAAAAAATAAACAAGTTGAAATTGAATCTTTAACCCAAGCTCAGGCCACTAACAGAGACTCTATAAAGTCCAAGAAAGCCATGAGAAGCCTGAAGCTTCTGTCATGAAAGAGAAAACCTCCTCTTTCTTAAAACACCTTCAAGACACAAAGATGCAAGTTGTTGCACCAATAGCCTGCGTACATACATGGGTTGTCTACTGTGTAGACTGTGTATGTACGCAAGTTGAGCCAAAGACGAGCGCGTACACCTCTAATATTTTTCAAAAAATAAAAAGACTTGGCAGACTGATAGGGCAGGGAAAGCTGGTAGGCACCTTGAAGGTGACCGGGGACCCTAAAATGACTTAGTAAACTTGATAAAAACTCAAAAGGAAATAAGAAACCAATTAAAACCAAAAAACGTCCCACTAAGACCCTAGAGAGACTCCCCAGTGGAGTCGCCAATTCTTATAGTGGGGAAAATTCCCCTATTACTATACTGGGTCAAAATATAGGCAGAGCATTGATCTCCCTTAAAATATGGTTCTATTTCTAATCTACCCCAAACAATATGACCTTAAAATTTAATAGAAGGAAAAGAGGTTGCACCTTAGGTCCTTCGGCTGGTGTAGATCTCCTCCTCCTTTGTAGTTTCTTGGACTGCTAGTCTCCTCCCAAAGATGACCCGCAAACAATTTAAAAAGAAAAGCTACAAGATATTGTATCTCTACTTATCAATGTTAGGTTTTAGATATAAATGTAAATGCATTAATCAATTAAGCACAAAAACACAATATTTGGGACAAAAACATAACTCTTTTATTCAGATGTGAAGATTACAAAAGTTACAACCTTCTCGTTGGCAGAGGCTTCGCGAACCTAGTCTAGGATCCTCTTATTGTTTCTCCAAGTGCATCATTCCCATAATACCTCTCACAATCAATTTATCTCCTTGGGAAGTAGGGTAGGGGTTTTATAGGGAGAGGAATGGACGAGGAATGTTGAGGCCAAATCTCAGAAAGGGCTGCAAAGCTTTGGCTAAAAGGAGAAGGGATTTTGGCAAAGTTTCTCTGTTCTAATGCTTGATGTTGGAGTAGGACCCCAAGACCTCCTTTTATATGACAAAAGGATAGTTATTCAGTTTGGGGATGGGATACAATGGGTAAAATGGTTAGGAAACCTCCAATAGCTCATTAACTTCGCCGAATTCCTTGCAACTTATTATTTTTTGCAACTTTTGGAGGTAAACATGGGTTATTTAGTATGAAGCTAGCGTATGTACGCGGGATGTCTAGTATGCATCTAGCATATGTACGCAGGAAGTAGTGGAGCAGAGCATGTACATTATCCAAAAAATGGTTTTTAAGAGAGTCTCAACAATAATGTGGAAAATTGTGCAAGTAGAAAGGTCAATGCCATGTATGCATAGGTAGGGAATTTTAGGGCTATAACACACGTGGCGTCCTCTGAGGGTGCCATGTGGAACCCAATCATTGGTCCACATACTCTTCCAGTCAAAATCCTACCATGTCACTGGATGCCACGTGTCAAGTTGTGTGTTGGCCACGTGGGGGCCTGGGGTGGTGCCATGTGGTACTTCCTGAGGGTGCCACATGGCACTATTTTACTTGTCCAATTGGCAATCAAAAATTCCAAAAATGCATGACACATGGTAGGTTCTGGTGCTACCACATCAGCTTGTTGATGTCAACATGACATCATGTTGACTTCACCCTGGTACGGACTACTGACGTCATCTCTATGGATGATGACATCATCTCTACGGATGATGACATCATCATTGACTTTGAATAGGTTGACTACCAACTTTAATCGGCCATAAATTCTTTGTTTGCACTCTGTTTGAGGTGTTGTTTTCACCATTGGAAAGCTTGTGACGAGCACTTCGAATTGGCATTGATTTTGTTGAGATTGAGGACTTTGAATTTTCTCCTTTTTGGATCCTCCTGTATCAAATCTAGAGGTATATCTAAATCTCCTGGAAAATATTTGAGGAAATGTTGGAAGTTTGGTAAAGATGGGAATTATAAAAAATATTGAATGTCTAATAAGGTTGATAAAGAAAAGGGATCTAATAATGTCTCTTCCATAGAGGTGAAAAACTCCACAAAAGAAGGAGGTGATACTTACCTGACATCTACAGGTACACATGTAGATAATGATGTATGGTTGATCGACTCAGGTGTGTCATTTCATATGACTCTTCATAGGGAGTGGTTCTCTGAATATGAAAATTATGACGATGATGATGTATTCCTAAGAGATGACTCGATGACCAAAATCATGGGACATGGAAGAGTTAAGATTTTGTTGAAATGTGGAAGGATTAGAACTCTCCCTGGAGTTACATACATTCCAAATCTAGCTAAGAGCCTAATATTTGTAATTAAGTTAGATGATGTAGGTTTGGATACTTTATTAGGAAAGGGAACTTGCAAAATGGTACAGGGAGCAATGGTGTTGATGAGGGTAATTTGGTGTGGAACTATGTATAAGTTGTTGGGAAGTACTTATACTGATGGATGTAACAGTTCTATTGTCTCAGAGTAGAGAAATAAAGAAGACAAAATATGCATTGCCCCTAGAAATAAGACCATCTATGGCATCAAAGATTGGGACATATTGGAGAAAAGGGACTTTGAACACTACACGGTAAAGGTATGGTTGAAGTTATGTCTAATTTCACCCTGGATTTTGATTTCTATGAACATTGTATATATGGTAAATATGATCGAGTAAGATTCCCATCTTGTGATACAAGAGAAAAGGGGATCTTAGAGTTGATACATAGTTATGTGTTTGGACTTGTAGAGGTTCCATCACTACGTAAATCTATGCATTATGTTTCATTCAAATATGATTTCTCAAGGAACACATGGATTTATTTTCTTAGGAAGAAATCTGAGGTATTAGATAAATTTAAATAATTTAAGTTTGTAGTAGAAAAATAGATAGAGAAGAAAATAAAGGTACCGAGGACGTATAATGGTGGAGAATTTTGCAGAAATGAATTCAAAAAATTATGTAAGAAGTGTGGTATACAAAGGAAGAAGACTACTCCATACACACCTTGATAGAATGGAGTGCTATAAAGGATGAATAGGACATTGATGGGAAAATAAAGGAGCATGCTGAGTGGTGTCAGGTTAGGACATGAATTTTGAGTAGAGGTAGTGGGTATTGCATGTTACATGGTCAATAAATCACCCTCGTCAATGTTGGATGACATAACTCCACATGAGGAATGGACTGGTAAGAAACCCTCTCTTGAACATATCAAAGTGTTTAGTTGTGATGCTTATGTACGTGTTTGAAAGGAAAAATAGGAGTAAACTAGATAATAAAGTTGGAAAGTGTATCTTTGTTGGTTATAAAGATGGTATAAAAGGATATAAACTTTGGAACCTATAAACTAAGGTTATATATAGTTGGGATGTTGCTTTTAGAGAGGTTAAATATGTTCCCAAATAGGAATTTCTACCAAGGGAAGAAGAACCTCAGAAAATAGAGTTTGAGTTGGATGATCCAAAATATCACTAAATAGAAGAAGATGAAGCAGAAGAAGAACATCATACCCCAGAATTGAGGAGATTAGTGAGGGAAAGAAGGAAACTGGAGAGGTGTATTCCACCTGATTTTCATGCTAGTTTTTCTTTATCTTTTAGTAATGATGCTCCCAAAATTTTTAGGGAAGCAGTGAATTCATAGGATAGGAAACTCTAGAACAAGGCCATGTTTGAAGAGATGGATGCCTTAGATAATAATTAGGAATGCGATATAGTTGATTTACCAACTGGAAGAAAGGATATTGGAAACAAATGTTTGTTTAATAAGAAGTTGAATGCATAAGGAAAAGTGGAGAAATACAAAGCTCGGTTAGTAGAAACAGGTTATTCCCAACAACAGGTTATTCCCAGGTAGAGGGAATTGATTTTGGTGAATTTTTTTCTCTTGTTGCCAAGATAACTTTTATTAGATGTATTTTATCTATTGTTGTTTCTTTTGATTTTGAAGTAGAACATATGCATGTGAAGAAAAAAATCCTACATGGGGATATAGAAGAAGAAATCTACATGAAGCAGCCAGAAGGATTGCATAGAAGGGAAAGAAAGAGATGGTATGCAAGGTGAAAAAGTCACTATATGGTATGAAGAATGTTAGATAATCCAAGATACAAATATCATAGTTTAATAAGTTAGAATAAAATTATTATTAATTTAGGATATTAAATTAATAATCTATAACATTTGATTAATAAATGGAGACATTTTAGAAATAGATTATTGTTGTAAAAGATATGACTCTAGAAAGGTGTTGTATCTTAGGCTCTAAATTAGGAGTATAGTTAGAAGATTGTTAAGATAACATTTATTATAAATGAACACTTTTTTATTTAATAAGTGATCCATATCTAGAGTTTGTTAGTACATTTAGCTTATATATAGATCATTGCAAGAGTGTTGAGTTGTTCAGGTGTAAACTCTTGAAAATTCTCATATGTAATTTCTTTTCTTATTTAATAAAAGTGTGTGTGTGAGGACACTTCTTCCATTATTGTGGTATCAGAGTTCCAATAATGTTGCTGAACTGAATAGGATATTAGTTGATCAGAGGAAGAGATCCAAGTGCTATAGGCCAAGGAAAAATGTGGGCGCATACTCTGTCAGTAAATTGGTTAGTTATTGTTCAATTTTTTAAAACGAAAAATAAATTTTATTTTTATTTTTTTTTTCTTCTGCCAGTGGACTCAGACAAACTGATTTTGCAAAATGCAAATCCTGAAAATTGACAAATTAATCCCTAGCAAATAATTTTCTGGAAAATTAATTCCTGTGCTAAACGCTCACGACCTCTCCAATCCATTGTTATATTAATTATCACTGTTATAATCTTAAAATTGTGATAAGTATTCCAATTCAACAGTCCATTTACAATAAACACATGTGAAATTTTGTTTGAATGGTCCAACCTGTCGGATCAGATAAACACAGGTAACATTTTGTTTGAAAGAATTTGCACAATTCAGAAGAAGAGGATTTTCTGTAGTTTATAGTTTGGTCGAAGATTGGCGAGAGGAGGATTCGAACCGGCATCAAAGGATCCATTTACATCATCCGTTGTCCAGGGTTTAATTTAATTCGGGTCTTTGATGCCTCAGACATCGTTTCAGGTGGAGAAATTTGGCTAGTGGTGTTTCAGGCCGGTGCAATCAGCAAGTTATATTTGGGGAACGTACACAGTGAAAATTTTTGAAAAGTTTTTGAATTTTGCTCCTTTAAACACAACCAAGGCTAGCTCAGTCGAATGAGTTAAGTTCGAGTTTAGTTGAATAATGATTAAGTCGAGTCTTGAGCACAAATAGCACTATAATAGCACCTTTACCAAGAGCACTTTAACTTTTGTTTTCACTCTGTTCGCAAGAGATCTTAGAAATTTCATACTAAGTCCCTTCACAAGCAATGGCTTAGGATCAACTTGTCTTTATATTTGTAAATTAGATCAGAAGACTGGAAGGGTGCACGAGGTTTTTAAAATAAAAGACAAAGCATCAATATATGTCGACCAGAACGCTAAAGGTGCTACTCGTCAACGCTCAGAGGCTACACAATTGTTTATCACTGTGAATCTGATGCTTAATGTGTTGAGCAATGCATGAAGAATAATCAGTTGTTGTTTTTTTAACATATTGATAATTAAAGACATTCCAAATTTGTCTTGATTATTGGTAGTTTTATTTCCACATGTGAATTATCTTATTATTGTTATTTTCTCTTTTCAAAGGCAATAGTGAAGTAACACTATTTTGGTCAGCCAATCAAAAGATACTTGCAGGTATATCAAAGGATACAAGCATATCAAGTGATTGTTTTTGGGGGTAATAAACATTTTGTAACTCAAAGTAATTTTACTTTGAGGGGGGCTATTTTTTTTTTTAAATTGCAAGAGTTTTGTAAAGTGTAAAATTTTGAAAGTTACTTGAAATTTGACTAGAGCCAAGTGCCAAGATCAGTCATTTTTCTCTTGTTTCAACGACTATACGAGGGTCAAGGCCAAGCCCCGATAGATCATTTTTTGTGTGATGCATCTGGTGTGTTGTTCATCTTGATATATTTTTTTTTGCTTGATTCATTTTTGGTGCGAATATTCAACACTACAATGTCGAAGTTAATTAATTTGTTCTCTGAATCCGATAAACTTGAAGGCACAAAATCATACAAGACATGGAAATGTCTCATTGAAAGCACTCTCATTTATAATGAACTTTGGTGTGATATATGTAATGAAGATACTAAGCCAAACAAGCCGAGAGATGCAGCTACATTAGCAAAATGGGAAGTTAAAAATGCCAAAGCAGTGGCATTCATTAAATCATCAGTTAATGATGAGATGTATGATCACATTGAAAATACTACTGATGCATGGTCTGCTTTGAAAGTTTTTAAAGATTTATTTGATACTCATCCTGAATCCAAGAAATTTGATCTTCAATTAAAGTTGCTCCAACAGAAATTGACTGAAGGAGGTGATGTACATTTATATATTTCCAAACTTAAGAACATTAAGAAGGAAATACTAAATGTTGGTTTTCAAGCGGTAGATGATAGTTTCATGACCACAATTTTAATTGCTAGATTGCCTGCTTCTTATACACATTTTTTGGAAACTTTACAAGTAACTGGAAAGTTAGACAAGCTTACATTTGATGAGCTAAGTGAAATGTTATCTCAATACAACAAAACTTTTGGAAAGAAAAAGCAAGTTGGGGAAGATGTTTTTTTCACAGAATCTAGCACAAGTAAATCTTCAAGTGACAGTTCTAGAAACAGAGGAAGAGGCTATTTTGTACAAGGTCGTGGTCGAAGCCAAAGTAGAGAAAACAATTTTTCAGATAGGAACAATTTTCAAGGTAGAGGAAACAGTCAAGGCAGAGGGTATTTTCACGGAAGAGGCAATAGTCAAGGCAGAGGCTATTTTCAAGGCAACAGTCAAGGCAGAGGACAAACTCCACACCGAGGTCAAAACAGAGGCAGAGGACAGAATCAAGGCAGAGGAAGAGATTTCAGTCAAATTGTTTGTAGAAGATGTAACAAAGTTGGTCAATATGCAGAATATTGTCGAACTTCCATTGATAAAATTTCCAAGTTTCATCAAAACACAACATAGTTTGCAAATGATCGAGATGATGATGGTTCAGAATATGTCTTTACCTCATATTCAATATTACATATTTCAATCGATTTTCAAATTGATTATGAAGATGCTTGGATTCTAGATTCAGGAGCATCTCAACACATGACTTTCAGACGTGACTTCTTTTGGAATTTTCAAGAATGCCATCTTAATTCCGTCTTTCTTGCAGATAATACCAAACATACTCCTTATGGAAAAGGAGTAGTTAAAGTTTATTTACCTGATATTGGAGAACGAATGATTTCAAATGTATGGTATGTACCCACCTTTAAAAAGAATTTGTTGTCTTTAGTCACGATTCGACAAGAAGGACATCAGGTGATTATGGAAGATGGCTTATTTAAGATTAATTTAGTCAAACAGAATATGAAAACAGTGATGACAAGTTATGAAGATGGAAAATTGTTAAGGATGAAAGGGATAGTTATTCCACGATATTCAGACTTTGCAAGAACAGTAAGTACAGGTATCTCACCTATCAGATTGTGGCATGTGAGATATGGACATCTCAACTTTGAAAGTCTCTCTCAACTGCAAAAATAAGGGATGGTTAAGGGACTTCCCACTTTCAAAAAGGAAAATTCAAAATGTGAAGCATGCATTTATGGAAAACAAAGTCGAGAGAGTTTTTCAACAAGTTCATGGTGGGCAAATAGGCGGTTGCAACTAGTTCACAGTGATGTTTGTGGACCACTAGAAACTTCTTTAGGTGGTTGCAAATATTTTGTACTCTTCATTGATGATTTCAGTAGAGTAACTTGGGTTTACTTCTTGAAGCAAAAGTCATAAGTATTTGATAAGTTTAAGATATTTCGTCAACTTGCTGAAAATGAAGTTAAAGAAAAGATAGGCACTCTGAGGGAAAATAATGGAGGGGAATTCACTTCTAATGAATTCAAAACTTATTGAACAGACAATGGGATAAGAAGACATCTTAAAAATTTCTACACTCCTCAGCAAAATGGAGTCACAGAAAGAATGAATCGCACCTTGTTAGGAATGGCAATATCTATGTTAAGCTTTAAAAAGTTAAGTTCTACATATTGGGCAGAAGAAATCCATATAGCTATCTACTTAAGGAACAGATCTCCAACTGCTTCTTTGGATGAAATCACTCCTTATGAAGCATGGTTTGGTTTCAAACCTCGAGTTAAACATCTTAGATTTTTTGGATCGGTATGTTATGCCTTAGTTCTGAAATAAAAACGAACTAAGCTTGACTCAAGAAGCTTGAAATGCACAATGATTGGGTATTTTGATGAGAAGAAAGGGTATCAACTTTTGTCCAATGCAAAATTTATTGTGAGCAGGGATGTAGTTTTTGATGAAACTGAAAGTAAGAGTGCTGAAGAAATAGAAAGTCTTTTTCAAAAGTTAGAAACTAAAGGAAATCAAAGAAAAGGAAAAGTGCAAAATCAACCAAATTCACATAATTGGAATGAACTTGATTTTCCTTCATCTGAAGATGATACATCCAGTCCAGTTACTTCGACAACATCATCTAGGTCTTCCAGTAGTTCATCCAACTCTCCTCGTAGTGGCATTTCATCTGACAATGATTCTCCACCTCCAGAATCTTCAACTGATCGATGGTACCAAAAGTTTGACACATATATCCTTGGACTAGGATTTGTGATAAGTAGGGTTGATCACTGTGTATATTCCAAGTAGGTTCGTAATCACTTCATTTATGTAGTGTTGTATGTCGATGACATGTTGTTGGTAGGAAACAAAATGGATGTTATCAAGGAGATGAAATCGCTACTATTATCCAAATTTGACATGAAGGATATTGGGGATTCCAAATTCATTTTGGGAATGGAGATTAAAAGAGATCATGCAAATAGGAAAATATGGTTGAATCAAAGAAAATATGTTGAGAATATATTGCAGAGGTTTAATATGCAATAAAGTAAACTAGTCAAGGTTCATATTCATGTAGGTGTAAAGTTATCTATAGATCAGTGTCCCAAGACACGGGAAGAGGAAGATGACATGTCCCATGTTCCATATGCTAGTGTGGTTGGTAGTTTGATGTATGCAATGGTCTATACTAGATC
>ML790189.1:321081-353323 GCA_009831015.1 Picea engelmannii | reverse complement strand
TTCCTTGGATTGTTGAATATGTAATCATGTGACCCCCTGTATGAAAAAAAAAAAAAAAAACTGGGAGAATGTTGGATATGTGTTATATTATTTTCATGTGTGTGGGGGGTGCCTTGGATTTGAAGATCCCATCACTTGATTTGTTATTTTAGCAATTTTCTCTATTTTTAGCGATTTTCTAAATTAATCCCAGATTAAGAGATTAGGGTTTTGGTAGTTGCGGAATACCTAAAATATTGTATATATTGTATTGACATAGTGAAATTTATACAATGAAGAATTGAGAGGAGCGGCACCAAGGAAGGTTGGATTTCTCCCAGTTAAGGGTTTCTAGCGTAAATATACGTGTACTATGTGTATGAGCCATTGATTAACTTATGTTTTTCTTAATAATTAGTATGCATTTCTTTACTTCACAGGTTTAAATCTTACATATTTGGCTTTGGATTTTATTTTCTTAAGCTTGTGTTTTTTGATGGAAACATGCAATGATCTATGTTGGGTTATGAAGTTATTTATCCATTCCTTATTATCATAAGGGTGTGGTAGAGGCTCCCTATATTTCATCTCTTTCTTAGGGAAATGCTTGGGATTATTACATGTTATCCATATGTCAATATTTTGGAAAGATTCATTCCAAATAGAGAAGTCTTCTTCACAATGATATGTGATGGATCTATTTGTTGAGAGAGGTTTCAAAATCTCCTTCCCTGTGATAGAAGGGTACACCCAAATCTTTCTCTGGTGCTTCCTACTAGCTTTGGCTCTATGATAATGACCCTTGTATGTTATGGAAACATGCATGTAAGCATGAGTGGGAAGGAGGGTGGCATAACCTCCCCACCATCTTCCTCATTAGGGAAGGGAAAAGAAAATAACTCCTTATTGGGATGATCTTTGAGTAGGCATTATCAATATAAAAAGATCTAATTTTATCCATGCCCCTTATGGGAGTGAATTCACGTCAAACGGGGAGGATGGTGGCTCTCCCTCAATATTGTGATTGGGATGACTAAGACTCATATTACCATAGAGGATATTTGATAAACTCAACTTACACCCTTATATTTTCTCCAATAGTGGCCCTATAACTTCCAATACCCTATTTTCATGAAGAGTAATGGCCGTGTTTTCCATTTGATATGATATTTGTTCAACTATCCTACACACATGTAAATTTGATAACTTTGAATTCTAACAATGCTTCCTTGCACTAATTAAAGTTTCTCTTCATATCCCAATTAACATGGTTATTTTCTTTATATATATATATATATATATAATCTTTGAATCACCCTTGAATATCACTCTTTTAGTATTCATCTTACTAGATTTCTATTATTATTGATATCATTGCTTGGCATTATGCTTTGATATACATTCCACTACATATAAATTGGTGGTAAAACTTTATGACATATCCCTAGTGATCTCTAGCAACCCCTCCAATATTATTTATTGAATATTACCTCTTGAAGCTCCAGTTATATTTACTTTATCCATCACTCTTGTGGAGGGGCATCTTTGATCATTCTCTAACGGTGGATTTCTCTCTCTTTTAGTGGGATATATAATTTTCTTTTGAAAAAAGGATTATATAGTAAACACAAGAAAGTGGAAATGGTTATACATGAGATATTCAAGGGGCATAAATGTCTCACCATACTAAATAAATCACCCTTAGGATAAGAGGCCACACATAGTGGGTATTTATTCCATTAAAGTTTCTCAAGGCTTACACCTAATCATACCCATTGTTTTCATGTACTAGCATAAACATGAGAATGAGAAACATATCAATGGAGGGACTTCAACCTTAATGAGAAGGATAATAACACATCACTTTCACCTACCGAAAAAGCCACTACGAAAAAGCCACTATTAATGAGATGTATTATTTTTTCTTTTAAACAAATTTCCCTTCTTTTATATAGTTCCCATTTTAATAATAAATTTTCCATTACGTTTGGTAGTCATAGAAAATATAAAAAACCATTTGTACACAAAACTCAACAATAATATATATATATATATATATATATATATATATATATATATATATATATATATATATATATATATATATATATATATATATATATATATATCATTTTTTTTCAATCAACATTTATTTGTGTTCTATAAGTGATGTGATAATTCTAGAGTTCAATTTCTTGTTTTATCATAATTGATATAGTTTGGATTGATTGTTCAATTCATACACATCTCTATTTTATTTACTTTCAACATTGTTTATTGTATTTTCTATAGTTTGGATTAATAGCTTAATTTATAAACATCTCTATTTTATCTACTTTCAATGTTGTTTTATCCATGCCATTACATTGTGTACCATTATTAATCTCAATGTGTCCATGCATTTCCCCATGTCCAACATAATAGCATGTATATGACCAAAGAAGGTATGAAAATAGGTGTTGGTAGGATTATATCATGGATATGACATCATTGGAATATATGACCAGACTATCAAAGAACATGTATGCGTATGTATATATGTATATATAGTTTGAAGGGTATATATATAGTTGAACCCCCCTAGGTTAGGAACACTAGTTTATAAGCATTCCTTGGGTTTCTCCATCATATTTTCCTTGGGAAAAAATTATTCTCTCTCTCTCTCTCTCTCTCTCTCTCAACCCTATGAGGAAATGAAGGTAGTAATCAACCCTAGCTTGTACATGGATAATTTGATGCTCTACATAGAGTAGATTCTAATTAGGAGGTTTTATGCCTGAAGATTTCAAGAACCTGAAATAGTGAAATGGGAAAAATGGACTTGGGAGAACATCTTTGGATACACACCAAATGTTCACATCAAGGAAAATTTTAGGGGCTACATTTCACCCATGGGATAATTTTCCATGTTTTGTTTTCCAAAAAAATATTTACCAATTTCCATTTTTTCTAAAATTCTTCGCCCAAATTCTATATGATATAAGTATTTTACTAAAAAAATCACCAATTGTTTCTAGAAACTATATAAAATCTTTAGAAATTTAAATATTTTTGCAAAATTATCACTAGACATTTTATGGTGGTATTTCAAGAATTAGTAAGATTCACCAAGGTTTCTAAACTTTAATATAAGAATAGATCCTTAAAATTTTCCTTGGTTCACATGGGGGACAAGGGATCATAATATTTTTTGTCTTTAATTTAGTTGAGGACCATTGAAAATATCTCTATGAGTCCCATGATTCTAGGGGAATGCAACACCTATTGTTTTCAGAAGGAATGTAGGGTTTGACTTGATCCAAGTGTGAATCCACTACATGGTACTATGGGTAAAAATTCTCTACCTTGTCATCAAATCCTGGGAGCCCCAAATTTTCAAAATCATACGGAACTCCTTGGGAACATACCTCAAGACTAACCTTGAGGTAATGAATAATAAAATCACCTCGATGGAAAGCATTTGAGTTGAAATGGATATTTCTAAGGTCTTCCTAGTATTATAATTATTAAAGGTGGGGAGAACCAATTCATGTAGGATCTATATTACAATAATGTGTCCTTTTAGTGCACCTATTTTTTATCCCATGGAAATTCTGAAATAAAGTTCCCCTATAATAAGCACTCAAAAATTGTAAAAGGAATGCATTTGGTAAATATCCATTTTCACCTTGGGGCTAAGACTCTTAAGAATCATGGCAAGGGAAAGAGGAAGATATTAAATGAAGGAAAAGGAATGAAATACCTAACATAAACCAACCACTTAGTTTATGAAACAACAATAAAGCTAAATGTGTAGCTACAAGAATGGATCTCAACACTAGAAATATGGTTAATAGAATCCAAGAGTGTAAGCCTCAATTTGTCCCCCTCCACCAATATTCCAATCAACTAGTTCGCAAGAAATTATAAATTGAAATTGATGAAAACCCTCATTATATTACGGTTGAAGATGAAACAATGGAGGTGGATTCTCTTCCTTATGCTTAGATTAATAGTGTTCATTGTGATCTCATATCCTCACCCTCCACATCAATAAAATATCACACTTGATCCAAGGAAAATAAAGTTTTTTCACATTTTAGTGGTATAGAACTAGTGGCAACAAGCACTCCCATGTTATAAGAGTAGGAAGACACATCTCACACATGCCAAGTAGAAGTCGAAATAAAGGTTTCATCCATAATGAAACTAACTATAGTTGGGGTCCTTAGCAAAGAAACCCTCAAGAAGGTTCCAAAAGTATTATGTTGTCCTTCAATTTGATAGGTTTAGGGATGACCTCTAAACATTGATCCTTAAAAAGGATTATTTTCAAGCACAAACCCTCTATGCTACTTCTACAATAGACAACATGCACAACTTAGGAAGAAAAAAAGTATCTGAAAAAGTGTCTCCTTGATTAGACTTTTTTCACAGAGAACTCTTCAAGGAATTTTGGTGGTATTGTTCATAGTTAGCTCCCCTCTACGTGATTCGGGAGGATCTCCACATGGAAAATTCCTACTTTACACACCATGGGATAAATCATTAAAAAGTTTGATAATAGGTGGAAAAGAATAATTAATGCTCATGAATTAATTAATTGAATTGTAAAAATGATTAATACTTAAAATGAGTATGAGAAACTCATGTACTAGTCATGCACATTGGAAAAATGATTAATGCTTGAAGTGAGTTTGAGAATCTCATGTATTATTCATTTAATTGTAAAAATGGAAATTAGTTTTGAGAATCCAACTCACAAATTAGTTTCCTAATTTTAAGGGGAAATTGGTTTCCTAGTCTCAAGAAGGAAGTTAAGGGTATCATGAGTTGGTTTGGACTCTTCCTCAATTTATTACAAGTGATTTCCTAGTCTCAAGAAGGAAGTTAAGGGTCTCATGGGTTGGTTGAGATGCTTTCTCATTTTTGTCCTTGAGTGGTTATTAGATCCTAAATTTGTGGATCTTGTATCCTTGAATTATGGAGCTAAGGAAAACTATATAAAATTCTTTTGTGAGCTTTGGGTTTCATCCCTTGGTGGATCACCCCTTGAGGGGTCCCTTTATGGAACTGATGAGAGAGTCCATTTGTATGCCAAATGCTTGTGAGAGATCAGCCTTTGTCAAAGAAGATTGTTTGTCTGTAGGAGAGACATTGCCACATGATTGTGAGAGATATAGTCTTGCACTATCAGAGGAAATCGTCTCTTTGTAGGAGAGACATGGCCACATTCTTGTGAGAATCTAGCTCTTTTCATTGTGCATGAGAGAATCTCTTCGATACTGCCACCTTTTGTGGGAATTCTACTGCCACTTGTTGATGTGGGAATTCAACCCTTTGCATTGTAAAGGAGAGTATCTTTGAAGAAGAGAATGAAGCAGTTCGTGGATTTTATGAGCCCAGAGACGTAGCCAGAAGGTTCTGGTGAACTCTATTAACAACCTGATGATCTCTTGTCTCATGTTTTCTTCTGCATTGTTTTTTTTCTGCAATTATGATTATTAAATGCATTAAGTAATGGGTTATGAGACTAACAACACATTCACCAAGTTAATATTCAATTCGGATTCAAGATTTCATAAATACATATTTATGAAAATGATTTCATAAATGTTGGAAGCTCCATTCCGAACTTGGTCCAAAGAAGGACAAACAAGATATGAAGGTAGTCGAAGACTAAGAGGAGAATGTTGGTAGATCCCTAAATCATAAGGACAACAAAGAAGGCCTATTAATCAAAAAAAATAGGAAATGGGTAGCCTGGAGGAGCCATGGGGCTCCAAAATAACTCAAAAATAAAGTTGCCTAGAATTCAACCAAACCACCACCATGTCGAATATCTTGTCGATACCTTTCCAAGGGTGCAAACGATGCATCAAATGAAGTTACAGTGACAAATTTATGGCCATCTAAAGTTTTCAAAAAATGGGTGAAACTAGTGAAATCCGTACGGTGTTGACATCAACATGTTGAGTTGGTAGCACTGTAAAGCGACATGTGTATTATTAATGTCAATATGATGTCAGAAGGTTGATGTGGTAGCACCATAAGATACCATGTTGTAAGTTTTAAACCTGCGAAGTAAAGCAATGCATATATATTCTTAAGCAATACAGAAATTAATCAATGGCTCATACACAGAATACACAGAGATCTTTACCGGAAACCCTCAACCGGGAAAACCTTTCTTTTTCATTATATCGAATTTCACCATTCGCCATACAATATATACAATGTTTTTAGGTATTYCGTAGATACCAAAACCCTAATCCCTTAATCCGGGATTAATTTACAAATCAGCTAAAAATAGCAAAATCCGCTAAAAATAGCAAATCCGGGATCGTCAGACGCAGTCGTCGTATCTGACGCACCCACACACACACACATGCAAAGAATATAACACATACCCAACACATGTGTCACCTTTTTTCGGCACTTTCAGGGGTCCATGTGGACCAACAAAAATGTGTCGCGTGGTCATCATATGAACAGCATGTGGAAGTACAGATGATGACATCAGTAGATGGCATGGAAGTAAAGATGATGATGTCAATAGATGATGTGGCAGTACGAATGATAACATCATTAGATGATGTGGCAGTACAGATGATGATGTCAGCAGATGACGTGGTTGTACAAATGATGATTCCATGTTGGCATGGAAATACACTCACCTATGTGGTAGTGACATCGGCAGAATGACTAGGTGCCACATGGCAACTCAAATTTTCCCAAGTACAGAAAAAAAAAATTGAGGCACATTTATTGTTGTTGTATGGCCCTATTTGGCACGCATTTTGAGGCAAAGATCCCAAAGGGGTCCAAAAGTCACAGGGGAAAAATTGGATGAAAGTACAATCATTTTTTAATAATGTTTCACCATGAATCCACTGGTGCAGTTAGAATTTGGATCTGAGTAGTGGATTTCAAGGCTCATGGAAGAAGCCCAATTTTGTCATTAATGCTTTGGCATGCATTTTAAGGCAGGGGATCCAGAAGTGATATTGAAAAAATTGTACGAAATTATAGTCATATTTGCACGCTTTTTCTCCACAAATCCACTGGTGCAGTAAGAATTTGTATCCAGGCAACAGATTTTGGGGCTCATGGAAGAAGCCCACATTTTCCATTAATGCATGGCATGTTTTTCAAGGAAAAGTTTCACTTTTCAAAACAAGTCGAGTTTACAGTCAAAATTTATAGAATGATGAGATGGACCTGTTGGTGATGTGCATGCCAATATTTGAGCAATGCTTTGAGCGCCTTGGCACAAAAACTGATGTAAGTTTCATGCATTTATGATTTTGCCTATTTTTTAAAATTGCAAGTGGATGAATGTATATTGCAGATTCTGGTGATCTTTGAGTGCTGCAACAAGGCAACAAGATCTGAATTATTGTAAGAAATTGATTGTTTGATCCTTTACATGAAAACCAAGGCGTTGTAGTGTCGATAAGGCCATTTTGACACTTTCTCATAAAGTGGTCATGTTTATAGTCAAAAGTCTCAGAATTGCAAGATGAGTATGATGATGATGATAATTTTCATTATTTATTATGTTGCACATGTTTGTAATGGGGGTTTTTAAAACCATATATTTTTCCCATTAGTGCATGTTTTTGGCACGTAATGTTTCCATAAAATTTGAAGATGGAAGATGTCATGAAACATTGTAAAGAATTTGTAGTCACTTATGTGTGAGAGGCATTGTTTTTCCTAGGCCTATTTTGTCAATATTGTAATGGGTCTTGTAGTCACCGTTGAGTGAGAGGCATTGTTTTTTCTAGGCTTGTTTTGGCAACATTGTAATGGGTATTTTAGCCATCGTTGATTGAGAGGCATTGCTTTGCCTAAGCTTGTTTTGAAAACATTTTTAATGGGTCTTGTAGCCACTATTGAGTGAGAGGCATTGTTTCTCCTAGGCTTGTTCTAGAAATCAATGTAAATTTTTCCATGAGTGTTTCATAAACTCTTGGCAAGTATGGTACTACTTTGAAAAGTTTTAATCCATGCATTATCAACTATGGATTTTCATTGGTGCAAGTCTTGGCATCGACATCCTCATTCCAAAGTACAAAGGTGAAGGAGAAAAAGGGTGCAACCTTTCAAAGAAATTTGTATGCAGATCAGGGAATCAATTGCATATTTTCATTGGTGAAAGTGTTGGCATCGACATCCTCATTCCGAAGTACAAAGTTGAAGGAGAAGTTGGGTGTGGCCTTTCAGAAACATTTGTTATGCATATCAAGGAGCGGGGAAGTGCATCCTCGAGTGTAAGACTCTTCCTAAAAGTTGATTACAGATAATCAAGTTACAATTTATCTCTATACTTTTGGAGGAACAAAAGTGTTTTTTGTGGGGAGGTTTGATCCAGGAAGATCTCCACATGGAAAATTTCTACTTTTCACACCATGGGATAAATAATTAAAAAGTTTTATAATAAGTGGAAAAGAATAATTAATGCTCATGAATGAATTTATTAAATTGTAAAAATGATTAATACTTAAAATGATTCTGAGAAACACATGTATTAGTCATGCACATTGGAAAAATGATTAATGCTTGAAGTGAGATTGATAATCTCACATATTATTCATTTAATTGTAAAAAATGAAATTAGTTTTGAGAATCCAACTCACAAATTAGCTTCCTAATTTTAAGGGGAAATTGGTTTCCTAGTCTCAAGGAGGAAGTTAAGGGTCACATGAGCTGGTTTGGACTCTTCCTCACTTTATTACAAGTGGTTTCCTAGTCTCATGGAGTAATTTAAGGGTCTCATGGGTTGGCTAAGATGCTTTTTAATTTTTTTCCTTGAGTGGTTATTAGATCCTAAATTTTTGGATCTTGTCTCATTGAATTATGGAGCTAAGGAAAACTATATAAACTCCTTATGTGAGCTTTGGGTTTCATCCCCTGGTGGATCACCTCCTGAGGGGTCCCTTTATGGAGTTGATGAGAGAGTCAGTTTTTATGTCACATGCTTGTGAGAGATCATCCTTTTTCAGAGAATATCATCTCTTTGTAGGAGAGACATTTCCACATGATTGTGAGAGATCTAGTCATGTACTATCAGAGGAGGTCGTCTCTTTGTAGGAGAGGCATGGCCACATGCTTGTGATAATATATCTCTTTGCATTGTGCATGATAGAATCTCTTCGATACTGCCACATGTTGTGGGAATTCTACTGCCACTTGTTGATGTGGGAATTCAACCCTTTCCATTGTAAAGGAGAGTATATTTGAAGAAGAGAATGAAGTGGTTCATCGATTTTATGATCTCGGAGATGTAGCCAGAAGGTTCTTGTGAACTCTGTTAACAACTCAGTGATATTTTATCTCATGTTTTCTTATGCATATTTTTTTTCCGCAATTATTATTATTAAATGCATTAAGTAATGGATTATCAGACTAAAAACACATTCTCCAAGTTAATATTCATTTTGGATTCAAGCCTTCATAAATACATATTTTCACCTTTGATCCATTCAAGTTCAATAGATCTACAATTGTAAATCTGACCTTAATTAAGTGGACTAGAACCAGAATAAGTTTGGTATCAGTGTCACCCCAGTTTCAGATCAATGTGATTCTTCATACTTCAATATGTTCCCAAAACCACATTTCAACTTCTCTTTTTCCCCTGCCCTAAATTACAAAGTTGATTTTCTCAATGTTTATGGTTCCACCCATAATAGGAAAAAAAATGATCTAACTTTGTTGATTATGGCATCTTAATCCCACCCCACCTTATTTTTGGAGGTGACCTAAACTTCACTTTCCATTTCTCCAAAGCATGGGGGACCCAATCCTTCCCTATCCCCTTAGTTAAATTATTCCTAAATATCAACATGGACTAACACATTTTGGTGGATGTTGATCTAGTCCATGTGGAACTCACTTGGTTTAATAAGTAGTTTGGACCCTAAGGTATATCAAAATGCCTTGATCAATTCCTTGTATAAGATTTATTTCTAATGAAGATCAACTCTTACATATCCCAATCAAATTATAGCTCACCTTAGGTGGTCACAACCCTCCTTCTCCCTTCAAGTTTAAATTACATTAGCTAACATATGGAGAATACACAACCCTAATCTAAGAAAATAGAGGGATCATCCAAGTGAGAGTGAGGATCCTATTATGATATCCCTTTAGATAAATCTCATACATGCAGAGTTTATCACAAAGGAGTGCCCAGTTACTTTCCAAACAAGATAACCAAACACTTCATACTATGGAATAGAAAATTGCATAGCTTCAAGGGTCATTTACAATAGAGGGTTTTAGGAAGATACTTTGAAGGAAATTGTCTCCTTGAAGATTGAAAAGGTAAGGTTTATAACTTGGTAGGAAGTAAAGTGGTGTATGAAGAGTTGGGTTGCTTAACTTATAGAAGGGGATGCCAATACAATTTTTTTCACTAACGGGAAATGTCACACAAAACCATAAACACAATATGGAAGGCCAAAGACAAAGCCATAGTAGATTGTGTGGATTTTGACTCAATTGTGAATTCTACAGTTCATGATTACAAATAAGTGTATACCAAACCATTAAGAGAAAACATAAGAGACATTATGGCCTCAACTTCCTTCTTTGAGGTATGGTTGGATGAGGCTCAAAAGGCTGCACTCATGAGACTTTTCTCCATGGAGGAACTTCTCAAAGTATTGAAGTCCTTTCAAAAAGGGAAATCCCCAGGCCCAGATAAATAGAACACCATGTTTTGTGTTTGATTTTTGGGACCTATTATCCCCATACTTCCTAGTTATGATGGAGGAATGAAATTCCTCAAGTGAAATCCACCCCCTTCAATAAAAATTTCATTGAAAACATGTCAAAGGATGAAAACCCCTTTGGTTTTGAACATCATATACATGTATTTCTCTACAACTATGTATATAAGGTTATTTCCAAGATCATTGGTGTTTTCCTCAATCCTATTCTCTCAAGTCACATATACCCTAGAGAGATTAGTTTCTTAGATTGCCATAACATCCTTGATGCCATAGATATAACCCAAGAGGTCATGCACACCATTAAAACCAAGTCCATAGCAACCTTCATGCTAAATATAAATATCACAATGGATTTTGATAGATTTAATTAGTTATTCCTTAGGTAGTCCCTTGCCCAAGTTGGTTTCTTCACTCCTTTCATAAATCACATAAAATATTATTAACAATATATCTCCTTTTCCATATTGAAATGGTTAAAACTGACCTTTTTTTGCTTCTAAAGGTTGTCACCAGGGCTCCACTCTCTCCCCCCTTCTCTTCCTACTCATAGGAGAAGACCTTAGAAAATATATCAAACAAAATGTTGATTGGGTACCCTAAAGGGAGTCAAAATTTCAAGCACCCTCCATATCTCTCAGATCCTTTTTGTTGACATAATTCTTGTTTTTGGGAAACCCATGGTATATGAGGAAAAATGTTTGGACAAAATCTTGAAAATTATCTCCTCCTCCATGGGTATGGAGATAAACCTCATAAAATATTCCATCTACTTTATCCATGGCACCCAATCCATATGGTACATGATCCTTAAAGTCCCCCCATTCACCTAGGGATATATTAATGAGAATATAAAATTCCTTGTTTTTATGTTTAAGGAAAATGATTGCCACTTATAGGATTGGAAACAACTATTTGACAAACTAATAATAATATTTGACCTTTGGTGTAATAGACATATCTCTATGGTGGGAAGACTGGTTCTCATCAAGAATTTGTTGGAATCCATCTCTCTTTATCTTACATCCCCAAAATGATGATAAAAATGATAAGGAAAGTATGCCTCTATTTATTGTGGTATGGTAATAAGGATAACAATATCATTCCCCTCATTAAGTGGGACACTACCTTGCATCCAAATTTTGATAGAGGTTGGGGTTTGAAGGACTTTTATCTCTTCTCCAAACCTTTAGCTATGAATGGGACTTTGCGCCTTATCACAAAACAAGGTCTATGGAAAAAGTGTATGTGCTTGAAATACATATTCCCAAATTTAATTGATATGGTTGATTATATCCTTTCCTAAACATCATACATGAAGATACTGGTTCTATAAGGAAGTGGTATTGATTTATGACATGGTTGGAAACCATTTGGTGTGGGACCCTAGAGACAAGATAAAGGACATCTTGGGTAGAGATGAAATCATTAGATTATAAGAAATCCATGTTTTCATGTATGATATTATTGGGTTCTAAGGAAACATGGATTCTCTTTTCTAGTTGATTCCTTTTATCATGATGTAGATACTTGCTGACATTTAGTCTAGGAAGTTATTCTACAATCGAGTCTATATATTTTTTTTAAATAAATGAAATATAAGAATTGATGTATGTGGCTATTCTCAATATTATCCAAAGATAAATAATAATAATTGACTAAATGTGTGTGTAATCACATTATCTCAATAAATTCTTTCAATTAAGTGATATAGAACATGACCTAATGCATATCTAGTCTTGATTTGAACCAAGTAAATGGTATTATTTTGTAACATTCTTGATACCATTTTTCCACTTAAGATGAACACTGGTATAATGTTCATGATGCATACCTATATGCTCATTTTTTGTACTTCTATTATAGTCTTCAATTTTCTCTTCTTAATATATTTTCCAAAGTATTTTGTTTCTTACACATGACATAGTTGATTATTCATATTATTGATAAGTTATATTGATATAAGGTTAATAGATATTTGATACCTCAAAGGATTTATAAGTTGCAATATTTTAAACCAACATAATAGGATCTATCAATAGAGTGGACTTTATTGTTGGATGTGTGTTATATTCTTTATAGGTAGACTAGGAAATCATTTACGAAGTGTTAGTTGTAGCCTAAGATTTTTGTTTGTGTAATTGTGATCCATTTCATTAAAATTCTACATGCATTGTTTCACTTATAAAGGTCCTAAAACTTACACCTACAAGTTAATGGATTTCATTTTCTACTCAATAAATATAAGGTAGATGACAATGTATATAAGGATATATTTCATATCATAAGGTATAATATAAAAAATCCATGCTTCCTTCATTAGACCATACATAGCCCTTATTTCAATGACATATTTTGGCAACATGGAATACTTCCTTAAGGTTTCATACCTGAATAGGGACATAATATACATATATAGTAAATATATAAAATTCAACACACACACACATGTATTTTATTGACTTATTATGTGCACTCTACTCTATTATAGGGGTAAAAATATGTGGATAGTCATTCTTTCCTCTAGACCATACCTTGTTGGTCCCAATACATATCACATGCAAATAATATTTTACACAAATTCATTATACAGTAATAAGTTTAACAACAATTATGTGGAATCATTAGGCCCTACTAGTGTTGTAACCATGTTCTAATACCATATATAGTTCCCCTCTCAGCACTACACTATTTACATTCACAAATATAGAAAATGAAGCATGTGTGTGTGTGTGTGTGTGTGTGTGTGTGTGTGTGTGTACACACACACATACATATACATATATATGTCATTATTATCTATTTTAACCATTCCATATTCACTTGAATATATCCTAATTGCATATTATCACATCATATCATCCACGTTTTTCATTATGAAATTTCAATAATCTCAATATGTTCACATGCACAATACACTTTTTATTCTGGGCCTTTCTCCAAGAACACTCAAATACCAATATTTCACACACCCTGGGATAGGCAAGCCCTCGAGAGCATGTGACTCCAAAACAAAAGAGTTATTTATTTTTCTAACTATCACACAAAAGACTTACGGATTCTTGGAACTGCTATCTTCTCTTGAACTTGTGACAAGGTTGTCACCAGTAAACCCTATGAGAATTAATTTATTGTCGATAGAGAGGCACACGACCACCAATAGGCCGGGTATCTAAGTAACAAGACTCCTCTCCAATATTGAGATCATTCTCTGATAATAAAATTAATTCAACAATGCATGCAGGAGATAAGATAGCAGAACATCCATTTAACCAGAATCAATATGAAACCTTAAAGAAGATTTATCGTTCCATGCACAATTATATCTAGCAATAAAATACATTGGATATGAAAATATTAGAAATGATAATTAGTACACATCAGAATTACAGATATAAACAAAGAAACCATATAATAGAGGAAGCACTTATATTAAAGATAACAATAACCAATTGGTTGTATACCAAGGATGTTCTCTCAACCATAGACATTGATGGTCCAAGTCTCATAGCAGGTCAGCCCCAAGCCAAGGCTATGAATCCACAAGGACAGGTTCCAAGTTGACACTCAACTTCCCAAACCACTCAACACTCAAGCTCACAAGTTTCTTAGCACACACAACAATCCAAAGTACACCAGCCCTCTTCTTTCTAGTGTGCACAACCCAAGAGCATGGACCTCCTTATATGCCACGTAGTCCCTCAAGATATACATATCCTTCTAGGGATCCAGTGCTTCTGGAAAATAATCTCCATGTTGGGACTCTCAGGACTCATAGCTATGATCAAGTCTGATTCATGCCAATTCCTCTCAAGCATACATACATTACTCTATGTTTGGAATACAACAACAACTTTCTACATCCATCAACAATGGCTTCATTCCTCTATAGCTCATTCTCATGTTCCCCCCCAAGAACCAGAATGAAGTGTTCGATAATGAACAACAATGAACGAGGAAGAACCAATGAACCCCCAAATCATATCAATGGAGAGGTTTATATATTTTCTTGGAAATCAAGATCCACATATCCTCTTCCCCAAGAAGCTCATGTAACCACTTCTTTCTCTACCCTAAAATTACAATATGGGTAAATATAAATATAATATAAGGTCTTATCCCTTTTATCCCCCTCTTTCGTGGAATCATAGCCCCCTATAACTCCATCCTTGTTCATCTAGCAGCCAATGATGTATTTTATTGTTTGTAGTAATCAAAGTATTACATTCCCAAGGAACTCTAGCCTCTTTTAACTTTACAGGCACTCTTGCCTAAAAATACCAGCCTAAGTATCATATGTACAAAACACATTATTTAATATGAGGATTCAAAACTGTGGTATTAAATTCTCATCCCCCTTATTTTGTCATTATCCTCAGTGCATATACAAAAACAGAAATCAAAATTTCAAAATTCTTTAAAAAGTCACGGCTACTCTTCCTGCATAGAATCTTCATGCTCCCAAGTAGCATCTTCAGGACCATAGCATGTCCACTAAACTTTTCCTAGTTATATGACTCGATTCCAGAGAATTTTGACTTTTATGTCCAATATGTGCACCTTCTAGACATGAAAGTCTCCCTATGGTTCCACCTGAATCAAATTCCAATCAATAACATGGTTAGGATCATGTACATACTTTTTCAAAAAAGACACATGAAATACATTATGCACTTTCATGGAAGCAAGAAATGCAATCATGTACACAATTGACCCTATTTTGTCCAATATATCAAATGGACCACATAATCTAGTTGTTAGCTTTATACATCTACCCAAATTCAATGAGCTCTTCTTGGGATTCACTTTCAAAAGCACATGCTTTCATACTTTGAATTCTCTAGTTGTCATGCTCTTATCTGCTTAATTTTTCTATCTATCTTGTGTTGCCTTCAAATTATGCTTAATTCTAACCATCTAGTCTTCCATATCCTTGATCAATTCTGGCCCAAGTACTACTCTATCTGTTGGGTTGTCCCAACTCACTAGAGTATTATATTCGATACCATATAAAGCT
Source organism: Picea engelmannii (assembly GCA_009831015.1). Lineage (NCBI taxonomy): Eukaryota > Viridiplantae > Streptophyta > Pinopsida > Pinales > Pinaceae > Picea > Picea engelmannii. The sequence continues at coordinate 337,609 of ML790189.1, read as the reverse complement.
TGAAATGGACTCATCTTCAATGAATCTTGATATCCATTATTATCGGTAAACTCAACCAAATGCAAGTAATCTTCCCCCTTAGATTGTTTATCCATCACATACATTCTTAACATGTCTTCAATTACTTGGTTGACTCTTTTTGCCTATCCATATGATTGTGGTTGGTATGTTGTTCTAAAATTCAGATTTGTACCAAATCATTTAAACATTCCTCTATGAAAGTTCGAAGTAAATTTAGTATCTCTATCTGAGACAATTGTCTTAGGTATCCCATGCAACCGAGAAATTTCCTTCATATAAATTTCTCCAATATTAGTTGTTGTATGAGTCATCTTTATAGGAACAAAATGAGAAACCCTTGTCAATTTATCAACCACTACCATGATTGAATCATGTTTCTTTTCTATACTGGGCAACTTAGTGATAAAATCAATGGTTACTACTTCCCATTTCCTCTTTGGAATTGGGAGTGGTTGTAGCAAACCCAATAGGTGTCTATGATCAACCTTCACTCTCTAGCATCCCATACATATGGTAATATAATTATCAACATCTTTCTTCATCCTAGGCCAAAATAATTGGCTTCTTCTTACTGCAATTTTTTTCTAGTAATCGAGATGTCCAGCATATGGAACATTATGCATTTTTTTTAATGCCAAATTCTTGAGTTCTCCAAAACTAGGAACATAAATTTTGTTCTTATGCATAAGTAATCAATCCTCCTTAATCTCATATTCTTTAATTATTTGTTGTACATTTTCTTGTTGTAAACTTTCTTTTACTCATAGGTAATGTTGGTCTGTAACAAGAGCATCTAAAATTATCTTCTTCAAATATGACTGGTGCATACTAATGGCTATAGCATACTGAGATGGACTCTTCTTATGAGTGCATCAACAACTCTATATTTTTTATCTGCTGGATGTCAAATTCATATTCACTTAAAAATTCCAACCATCTTGTCTTCCTGGAATTCAAAGTTGTATGTTCAAAAATATGTTTCAGATCACTATGGTTTGTCATTAATTCAAATCTATTTTCCATGAGATAATGCCTCCACATATTCAATGCATGAACTATGGAATCAAGCTCCAAAACATGTGTGGCATAATTCCTCTCACATTCTTTAATCTTCCTTGACTCATAACTGAAGACATGACCATTTTGAGTGAGGAATCCACCAATTCCTTCCTTGCATGCATCTGTACATACCACAAAGCTTTCATTTTGGTCAGAAATATTTAAAATAGGTGCACTAGTAAGTAATTCTTTCAGCGGGTTAAAATTCTCTTCACACTCTTTTGTCCATTCAAATTTAATTCCCTTCTTTTGTAAAGAAGTGATAGGATGAGAAATATTAGAGAATCCATTTATGAATATCTGGTAGTATCTATATAATCCCATAAAATATCTAACTTTTGAAACATTTATTGGATCTTATAATGACTTCAATATTTTTTGGATCTATTGTTATGCCTTTTACTGAAATAATGTGCCCCAAATAATGGATCTATTCTTGGTAAAAATAACACTTGTTTAGCTTCGAATAAATTTGATTCCCCCCTAGTACTTGCAGTACCAATCTCAAGTGATGTTCATGCTCTTCCTCTATCTTAAAATAGATAAGTATGTCATCCAGGAAAACGATGACACACTTATCCAGATAATTTATGAATATATAATTCATTAAGCACATGAAGATAGTTGGTGCGTTGGTCAATGCAAATGGTACCACCAAAATTCATAATGTCCATACCTAGTTCTAAAGGTTGTACTACTAATGTATTCTTCCTCATGTTTTGAATCTGATCCATTCTTTGCCTACCTATTGTTGTGGTGGGAAATCTCCCTACGGACTAGCAAATAGGGTTATATTATGCACGCAGATATGACCAAAAGAAACCTACTTTCTACCTTCATCCCCAGACCTAATCCCCATTTCTTTTCAGCAAATACATGGTTAGACCAACATACCTTGTTCCGGATGTTCGATGTCGATCCTTATTCACACTTGATCGCTTTTTAGCATCTCTCCTCCCAAGGCTGACCTGCATACAAAACAAGCAACAAACTACACATGCATTTTACCTACAGACTAATGGGTTAGAGGTTCAAACATGTATTTACTGAACTATGAATAACTCATATAGTGGGACGGAAAAGGCATTTCTTTATTATTAACTTTAATGAATCAACTTACAATGTCGAGACCGGCCACTGCTCTGCGAATCCTGATCATGGGCTCCTCTTCAACTGTCCTCCAACTTCTTTTCTTTGTATCTCTCTTTGCACAAGGATGGCTAAAGGGTTGGGACAATGGGAATGTGCAATTGGGCAGAGTTTATTTACTCTTATTCTCCTCTTCCAAATGTGACCCCTAACCCTTCTTTTATAGGCTAGAAGAAGCTAGGTATTTTGATGAACCCTCGGCCATGCATGGCCGGGAGTTTTAGTTAAGTCACCCAAAGTTGTGTGTTCCGTCGAAAACTTTCCTTTTTTCGTGTTTTTGTAGGTCCACGTGGGCTGTTTTAGGTCAGCTAGCGTGTACACGCATGCATTAATGGAGTAGGGCATGTGGACCCTTATAAAAGAGGTTTTTTAAAGAGTTGTTCAGCATTTCTTTGGAAAAGAAGGGATCTAAGATGGCCTGATGCCAGGTAAGCATGTATGGTGCAAATTAGGGTTATAACATATGCCCCCTAATGTGTGAGGTCAGAAGAGCATCCGATGGCCGAAATACATTACCAATCTTTACTGATGTTTCGAACAAGTGAGCCCAGGGACCAGGAACCAGGAGGCGTCGTCTGCAAAATAACACATGTCTCATCGAGGCAGGCATACCCATGCTCAGGATAAAATATAATCATGGCTACCAATCAAATACATTGTAGATCCATGTCAAATAACTATATAAAGTGTAGCCGTGAACAATACACAGCATAGCTACATCTTGAAATCAAAAAGATATACATATAGAGTATCCATCTTCTAGAAGTTGATACGGCCTGATGGTTGAAGATGAGATCTTCAGAGATCGAGCAACAACTTCAAAATATTCAAAAATCAAGGTAGGAGTGTAATATGAGTGTACGAATTCACTACCCAGAGGTCTTCGACGGCTCGTCAGTCATGGACTAGATAATCTTTATCATCATACTGAAGGCTTCATTGATTTCAAACAAGGACTTGATTGGATATTCAGGATGGTCGGGTATGAGGGCAAGAGAAAAATTGCAGAGGGGTCGACTCAGGCTTGGTAGAAACTTCCCTTGGACAACATCATGACAAATGATGAGACTTAGGCAGCATGGCATTAATCATAAGTTTATGAAGCAGGAGGCAACGCAAACTCTCCATATGTTTGGAAAAATAACCAAACGGAGGAGGACACAACTCTATGTAGCGAGAATAGCTTCCTAAGGTCGTATTACATCCCATAGTTTGGCAAACAAACGGACAGATGTGATTTATCCAAGGGTGAATCATTATGCTACCAATAAAGAAAATATTTTTCCCTTCCTCTTTTTGGGGTATATTTGATTTTTTTGTCTTTTTCAATAATTTTGGAAAAAAGAATAAAGGAATGTTACGTTACAATGTAGGAATGAGTGTTACAAACATACAAGTTCAAGGCGCAAGGACAAGACTGATGTTCAGAATAATGATACTCGGGAAAAATCCTTCGGGGGCCAAGGGTGTTAAGACGCAGAAGCAAACTGCTACAAGGCTGGCATATAAGGTATGCAAACACGGTTAACAAAACACATAATGGTAACATCCTTCGATGTAAGTTTAACGAACCCAGAGAAGGTAAGCTCGGTGGTTTTTCATATTTAGAGAGTCTGAAAAAACATAAAAGGAGACTCCATTGGGGTACCTTTTTTGAAGATAGTCTAGTCGGTTCGAAAAAGGGGTAAACTAGCACCGACAAGACGTCTATTCAAAACCATTTTAACGAGTGTGATAAGGACAAGATCACTTGGCCATTTTTTCATTTTTAAGGAGTCTAAAAAAAGCTTAACTATGGACTCCGTCATGAATGTTCTTCTGGACCAGTTTAACGAGTGTGAAAGAATAAGATCACTCAATGATCTTTTCAATTTTAGGGAGTCTGAAAAGAGCTTAACTATGGACTTCGTGGGGGTTCCTTTTTCGTAAGTTTAGTCCCTCAGGCTCGAAAAAGGGATAAAATTATACCTGAGAGTACTCTTCTAAAAAACTGAAGTTCCATAGAGTATACCTTTGTTCGTACAGTTAACCGTCCGGACCGAAAAAGGGGTAAACTACCGTCGAACAGATGTAACTTCAAATTTCAGTTTAACGAGCGTGAAAGGCCACAAGATCACTCGGAAATCTTTTCATGTTTAGAGGGTCTGAAAAGGGCTTAAAAGAAGACCCGTTATATCTTTTGGGAGTCATGAGGGTGAGGTCAAGAGCGAATAGGAATCATGCAAATGAGGCTCAAACTTGTAATCAGGAATAACTACAAGGACTCCCAAGCCTACAGTGATTAAAGACAGCATAGATACCATAATGCAACCAGGATCTACCTAGGGCATCCATGTTCCGGTAAGCTCTACCACCAAGTCGTGACACTTCTAAAGAAGTTATTATGGTTTTGTGTCACAACATGATGGGATTGATCCTATGGCAAAGGAAAAAGACAACAAGATACAAAATTCAGGGTAGAAACCTAACCTATATGCTCAAGTTGATCCTCGGAAAACAAAATTCACGGACCATCGAAAATTACCCAAAACTCCAAAAATTGTCCCAATACCCGATCATATCCCTCCCATGCAACTCCTGAATCACTCTAAATGGTTTTTGGTATAAAGAAAATGATAAGAGAGGCCAAAAAAGTGACAAAAGGAGGCCAAAAAGTCTATAAATAGAAGCTAGCAGCTCATTATCACCATTGCTAATTTGGAAATTGACTCTGGAGCCAAAAGACCCCCTTTGATAAAAGTGGTGATTCCGAGAGCTATAGTGGATGAAACGAACTTCTGTCTGGACCAAATAAGTACAAACTCTCTTAACTTGCATTTTAAGTCTTTATTTTTGCATTGGGTTTTATTTTTTAGGGGGGCATCGACCTTTAAAAGGTCGGCCCTAGGTCCACGTAGGTTGTCTCAGGACAGGCCGCGTGTACATTCAGGCAGAGTAAACTCTGCACGTGTGTACACGCCACTGTCACTATTACAGCCTGCGTGGACCCCCTTATTGTATGAAAAAGGCTTAAAAAACAAGGGTTAACCCTCCTGAACCTTGGTGTTTTGCAGGATGTATGTCCACTGGAGAGAAAGAGAGCATGAAGAGGTTAGTGAGTTGCTTCAGGAAGACCCCAATGCTATGGCTACTTTGATGCAATGTGGGTTACTCAAGTTTTTCCTATGTCCTTTTATGCGGGCACAACCTAGGCTACTGAATGCCTTGGTTGAATACTGGCATCCGGAAGCAGAGACATTCATGTCAGAGGGGTAGTCACTGGTGCCCATGACCGAGGAAATTTATTTTTTGACTAGCCTCTCTCGGAGAGGGGAACCAGTCAACTTTCAGACTTTTCCTTCATGGCCGCATAACATAGAGGAATTGATAGGTCTATATTGTGTGGATGATACAGACCGCTCGAGCTCGCAGGTGCCTATAAGCAAGATCATTGACTTATGATTACAAGCGATAGTGTTTCTTATTGGGTGAATCACTGGTTCTACGGCTCTACATTAGATGTCCCATGCACAGATGAACTGTGCGGTCCAGTGCTTAAATGCACAATTTTTTTATTGGAGTACCACATTGCTTGAGTGTATGAAGAGGCAGTTGACAGATTGTCATTTGCGGACACAGAGGAACTTTGGGTTCGGGACCATTCTGTGCTCATTCTCTTTTGAGAGAGTTCCGAGTTGTAGTCCTCGAGTAGTGGTACAAGGACATCAGGCCTCTCTTCCTACTTTGTGTAGATGGGCAGTATTACTGCCGCGACAGTGTGGTGGAAGGACCAATGAGTCCTTCGATGATGACTTCTTCACGTGGTTTTCGTGACAGATCCCGGTTATAGAGGATTACCCCTATGTCGGGATTGATTTCTCGAGAGACCCTGAGATACCAATACCTCCTGGTGAGGAGCAAGGGGAGATGGGTAAGTCTCCACCTTTGTAGTTTTTTTTTGTTAAACATATGTAATTTTTTTGTTTTTTTTGTTATATATATCATTTTTTTTTGTTATACCAGAGTATTTGACGGACATGTGTTCGTTGTGTGCAGATGTGGGACTAGTGCAACCCGCTGACTATGCAAGGAACAGGTGTCGTCCTCGGCCAGGGGATGCACGTGTTGTCGCAAGGGGACCAGCAGTAGTAGGAGATCCTCCAGCCGGGGAGGCTGAGAGGGTATTGAGACGAGTCGAGCGGAAATTTACTGCGCTCACTTTCACGGTCCCGATGGCAGAGATTGAGGACCTGCCACCATCTATGCAGCCTCATGTAGTGGGGGCACCACGGACGTGGGTCCGGTTGTTTCGGCGTTTAGCCAACGCTGTGGATCAGTATAACAGGGTCGTGACTTTAGCTAGACATTTTTACATGCCACGAGCACTACTTGTATATATTTTTTGAGGGAATAATATCCGTGACTCGTTATTGGTCATATTTTTTAGGCACTTGCGTCCATCTATGTACTCTGGTTACTTTATGATATTATATATGGTTTTTTTTTTGTCTTTTGTGTCTTATGGATCATGTGTGAAAAAAATGTATTTACATGTTTATGTGAATGTTCTTTCATATGTGTGCAAGATGCCAATCTAAATTTGATTAGCTAAAGTATCTGTAACTTGGTTTAATCTCCTAGGAACATGAAAATATGTAATATAATCAAAGTTTCGTTCTAAGAGACGTACCCTAAGGAATCGTTGGTGTAAAGTTGGATCATGAACCCGGTATACTCTGTTTAACTAAGACACAACCAGCTGAGCGTCGAGATAGACCCGGAGATGAGAGATACCGAATGACAAAGCGTCACAAAGCAACTCAATAACTGCACTATACTCGGTGACATTGTTTGTGGTGTCACCTAAGCATATACCTCCAGAAGATAATAACTGGCCTTGAGGTGTAAATATTACCCAAGCTACGGAGGCAAGCCTCCGAGTGTGCCGACTAACACCGTCTGCATACCCAACGAACACCTCGAAATCACTTGACATCTGCCACAGTGACGTAAGATAAGATCAACGACACGTCCATAACAAGTAAAGAAACTAAAAATTAATAATACAAAGACTATACATATGTTACAAAAAGTTACCCACAGTGACCTGCCTATGAATAATACTTCTTGAGGTAGAGCCCATTTCTAGGCTCCGCCAAAGCATTCCCTTCAAATTCAACCAGATGATAAGCACCCTTTTTTAAAACCTCTTTTATGATGAAAGGTCCGAACCACATGGGTTTGAATTTTTCTACCCCTGGGGGGTCCTTATCTTGGTCATAGACCAGGACAAGGTCACCTTCAGAGAAAATCCGAGGACGAACGGACCAATCATACTGACACTTGACCTTATGTTTGTGAGCCTCATTGGCCAGGGCCGCATCACGACGCTGCTCATTGAGCTGCTCAAGGTATACTAACCGTTCTTCAAGTGGAGAAGTGTCTGGTAATAACTGTACTACCAACTTTAGAGACGAGATCTGACATTCGATAGGAAAGACTGCCTCCAGCCCGTAAACAAGTTGGAAAGGTGAGAAACCAGTTGCAGTTTTAACAGATGTTCGGTAAGCCCATAATGTTGAGTATAATATCAAATGCCAATTTGACTTGGCTGAGTTGATCGTTCATTGTAGAATGGTCTTAAGAGTTTTGTTCACAGCTACCACTTGACCATTTGCTTGGGCGTAATAGGGTGACAAATGTTCCTGTCGTAACCCAAGCTTTGACGTTAACTCAGTCATCATCTAGTTTTGAAAGTGACTTCCATGGTCAGTGACAATCTCCCTTGGGATGTCGAACCTTGCTATTATCTGGTTAAATAAAAAGAGAGTTGCAGTCTCTCCATCATCTTTAAACATTGGCATAGCTTCAACCCACTTTGTGAAGTAGTCTAAAACTATGATGATATAGCGGTGCCCCCTTGCTGAAGGAGGGTTGCATGTAGTGTAATCAATCCCCCACTTGGTGAAGGGACCAACTGTGATGACAGGAAACATGGGAGCGGGATGTGCCCTCATCTTCCAAGAGAAGATTTGGCATGGGTGGCACTTCTTGACCGATTCGATACAATCTTTGATAAGTGTCGACCAGAAGTAACCTGCTCGTAGAATCTTTTTGGTTGTTGCGAACCCAGAAAAATGACCGCCACAAGCTCCAGTATGGAAATCGTTAAGCACGATAACTGCTTCTTCGTGAGTGATACATCGGCATAGGATGCAGTCTACACCTCTTTGATACAACGTATCATCGAGTATGAGATAATTCTTAGCCTGATGGCGTATGCGTCTACGCTCATCACGAGAAGCAGTGGTGGGGCACTTCAAAGTCTAGAGATAGATAAGTATATCTCCGTACTAGGGATCCGAAAAGGTGATCAAAAACATATCTCCTTTGATAGGCAACTCTTCGGGCACAAGATCACCTGACTCAACCGAAAGTTCTGAAATAAGTTTTGCGAAGACCAGTGACTTTTTGGACTTCACTGAAATGAAATCTAAGTCAAACTCCTGGAGGATGACTATCCATATACTGATTTTTCTGCCTATTACCCGTCATGTCAACATGTACTAAAATGGATTCACGACAGCAATGATGGTGGTCTTGCAAAACAGAACATAATGACGGAACCGTTGAACAGCATGGACTGCCGCCAATGCAGGTTTTTCGATATGAGAATAATTGAGTTCTGGTCCTACGAGGCCTCGGCTCAGGTAATAAATGAAATATTATGACAACAAGTCATCTTCGTGAACTAATACCATGCCAATGGTTGACTCTGATGTAGCCAGATATAATAAGAAATCCTTGTTATAGTTAGGTGGTCGGAGTAGAGGGGTCGTTGTGAGCGCATGTTTCAATGTGGCGAAAGAGCGTTGAGCAGCATCATCCCAATAAAAAGGAATGTCTTTTTTAAGTAGGCACATAAATCCCTTGGTGATCTCAGCGTAGTTAGCGATAAAGCGTCTTAGAAAATTCGCCTTGCCCTGGAGACTCTGAAGTTGAAGGATTGTGCGTGGGGGTGGGAAACTGAATTATTGCCTCAACCTTGAGAGGATCAACCATGATCCCTGTTGTTGACACTATGAAACCTAAAAATCGTCTTGATGTTACGCAAAAGTTGCACTTGTTTGGATTCAAGCGAATCTGAAAGTAGCAACAATGCTCAAAGATAAGTCGGAGGTGTGTGGGATGATCCGTTCTCTTGTGAGATCGATATGCTAAATCGTCTAAATAAGCCTCGATTATATGCTTGAGGTCATGGAAATCAAAAGACATGGCCTACTAAAAGGTGGCTCCAGCATTTTTGAGACCAAAAGGCATCTTACGATACGTGAATGTACCCCATGGACAGATGAATGTCGTTTTGTGCTAGTCCTCGGGTTTGATTTTTATTTGATTATATCCCAAAAAACTGACCATGAAAGAGAAGGCCTTGCAACCTACACATTCATCAATTATCTGGTCGATGAATGGTGTGGGAAAATTATCTTTGGGACAGGCCTTGTTCAAATCACGTAATTCTATACATACACGAATCGTGCCTTGTTTTTTATTGACTGGTACGGGATTTGACACCCATTGGGTCAAATGGATAGGATAGATAAAACTGGTTTTTAGCAATTTCTCAACCTCAACCTTAATGGTTGCTTCTTTCTTGGAGTTAACTGGATGAAGCTTCTGCTGAATAGGCTTGGCATCTGGATACGTTGTGATTTCATGTTCACATATTTTTGGATCGATGCCTGACATTTCCTCGTAAGACCAAGAAAAAACGTCGCGGAATTCTTTAAAAAGATCAGTGTAGATTTGAATCTCTTTGGAGGAGAAGTCAGCTCCGACGAAGACATTCTCCACGACGCTAGGGTTTCGGGAGATATTGATCGGTAAGGTTTCAGCGATAGTTGCCATATTACCCTCAGCATAAACCTCGTGTGTAGCTAAGGGATTAATAGGACAAGACCGATCTCCCGTCATAGTCACGGTGAATTCTTCTGCTTCGATTCGACTTAAATCTGGGAGGAAGTATGATCTATGATGAAGATATTCCCAGGGTTTATCTGGACTAGTTATTGCCTCAATTATAGCTTCATCAAAGGGAAATACTAAGTCTAATGAATCGGTGTGAGTGAGAGAACCCTGAGCCCAAATAGGCTCGAGAAGTGGATCGAACTCTTGTGCAAGATTTGGATCAGTGTTGGTTGAAGCTTGCTGGAATAAAGAGTACGCTACTTAAGCTACGGACAAGGGCATGGACATGCCTGGGTGCCCTGTCCCATCCATCGTGGTTGATGGGGAAGGAAGTATCCACGGATCGTCGAAGTAAGTCGTGCAAAATGAAGAAACTTGAAAAATCTCAACCTTATGGTGATTGGATATAAACTTGATATCGCCTTGAGGGGGAGGGTAATCGAAGTTACCCATAAAAGATGGGCACAAACCAACCCCTACGTTGACTACACCTGGTTGAGGATTATCGATCATTGGGACCGTGGATGCCCCCAATGAAGGGTCAGCTCTGGAGAAAGACAATTGATTGATGGTCACTATCCGGCCCTCGTGTGGAAACAACAAGACCCGAAAAATTGTAGCAACCATAGCTTGCATGGCATAAGTCCAACTCCTTGCTAACAAGAGGTTATATTCGAGGGGATCATCGACTACTTCTACCTCGACACACACGGTCTTCTCTCCCTGCACGGGGAAAGAAGGAATGATACCATATGGTTAGAACGAATGACCATCGAAAGTGGTGAGGAGAGTAGGTGACGGAGACAAAACGTGCTGGCCAATGGCATTCCAACATGCCAACGACATAACGCATGTCGAGGCACCCTCATCAACCACCGTGTGGAAAATATTCCAAGTAAATTTTTTCATGGGATAAGCCACTACTATCTGAAACGCTACGTGGTAAGGCAGATGAGTTTTTAAGTCGGTTGTATCCAGCATGATTGTACCCGAATTACAAGTCTCGGTATATCCTAAATCAGTTAACAAGGATTTCCTCTAGGAAGGGCAGCTTTGGAGGACCTCCAAAGCGGACATCGCACAAGGGGTTTGTGATAAATCTTCCGCCACAGAGTAGTTCTGGGTGGCCCTTACATTTGGGTTATGAGAAGCTTTTTTGAAAGCGCCTTTGGGAATGCGTGTCATTGTCTCACCCAATGTCTTCTCAATCTGTAGAGGAAGAGATGGGAGTTCAGCTTCTTTACCCTTCTCAGAAGTGCCTAGTTTACTATAGTCATGCGCTCTAGTCGATATAAAAGCATCACTCTTCACCATATATACATTCATGGATGTGGGGTTGTTCGACAGCAGAGAGGGTCCTTGGTTTCCCCCTTCCGTGCTTGCCAAGGCCTGTGTTATATTTTTCCCATGTTGGAATGAATTGGTTAACACGGTAGGTTGTTGTTGGGTCACAAACTTTTGGGCCTCTGCAAGCCAGGGACAAAGGTGGGTCGGGTGGTCTTTCACACACAGGTTGCATGGATACCTCGCCTTTCGTTTCTCAGTATTGCCCCCGCCAACATTATCGGTTGGTTTTCTATCCCCCTTACCCTTCTTTTGTTGTTTTTTCTTTCCTTCATGTTGTTGGGGGGCCTTTGGATTAGTCGATTACACTGTGTGTACATCCGACGTTTTGGTAGGGGGAGAAGCTAAAGCAGTAGTTTGGCTGGCCGCTGTGTGTTGTATAGACAATTGTTGCAACTGATTCGTTAGTTTCTCAGCGGGATTTGTTTGTGTTGAACCAACAATGCCATCAGCATGTGGTCTAGCTCTTTGTCTGGTTTTATCAAGTATTGAGCGTGGTGCATCTGGAAAGATCTCGTATAATAAACCGGACTGAGAATAGATTAGCTCAAGTTGTTGATCTCTCATGATGGAGTCTTCTTCGGAAAATACTCCCAACGTCGCGACGTCTTTAGACAACTGTGGGACCAAAGACTTAAGAAACCACTCGAGCAGGAATGCTGGTGGGATTGGTACCTTAATTAAACTCTTTTTGCGTCTCCATTCTCGAATGTGATCAGAGATATGGTCCGCTTTTGTTTGTGAGAAATTGGCCAGCAATTATGTGCCAGTGTCATATCTCACAGGTAACTAGAAATGGTTTAGGAAAGCCATTGCTAGTTCACCGAAGGAAGAGTATCTTGAGCGATTGAGCTCAATGTACCATTTCATGGCACTCCCAATGAGAGTACGTTGAAACAATCGCAACTGTACGGAGTCATCTTTCAACAAGTTAGATGAGCACCAAATATGGAAGGTAGTCACATGATCTCCTGGATCTTCGTTAGGCTTGGATTCGAACTTTGGGGTGTCCAAAGGCAACTTCGTCGGCATAGGAGGCCAACGCGGATCATGACAGATAGGGTCATTCAACAACCTTGTCAATTCTGGAAAATGAAAAGTTGTCAGGAAAGGTAGTTTGGGTTGTTGGTGATAACCTGGGAAAAAGGGGCCTGGAGTTTGACTAGCACCAGGTTGCCAGGAAAATTTCGGCTGCTAGCCCGGATTCTGGTAAAAACCATGGCCATGGCCAGCGTACAGATTTTGTGTGTGAGGAGACATCATCGGTTGATTTCCAAAATAGGACATAGATGGTTGGGCATGCATTACATTCGAAGGACTTTGGGAAGGGCTGCCCCATGTCGGTCATGTGGGGATAGGCATAGTACTTTGTTCGGGGTTCCATTGATTGTGGAAATAATTACCCCAGATTGGCATTCCGGACGAGGGAACGGATCTCTGCCAAGAATTCCAAGGCCCTGATGCTGAAGAAGTTCCTGGGTGTGCCCCCTGTGTAGAAATAGTACCCTGCATAGGAATAGATTGTCCAAGACCGGGATTGCCCCTAGTCAGGAAAGTAGCTGATGAGAAGGCATTGTTACCAAACGCACTGAACAAAGAAAAAAGTGTTGAACCTACCGGCATGTTATGCGAAGGTGGTCCTTGACTCCCCGTTCCAAATAAACTATGGTGTGCAGGTGGCCCGGCGGATTGCTAATGCGAGCCACTGAGTGAAGGGGACGAAGGAGGTATATGACCTCCCCTGTAAGGGAAAACGTTAAAAGGAGCAGGAGTACCCCCCATGTGTCCTTGCAAAGGAGCATTAGAGCTCCTTTCCCCTAGACCTAAAGTCTGTGAAGTGGAGTAGGAAAGTACACGACTTGTACCTGAACTAGGCATCCCGTATGAGAATGGAGGGCATGTCGTACTTGGTGTGAAAGGGGTTGTGGTCGTCGCCAGAGACGATATTGGACCTTTGTGCAATGTATAAGTGGTCGAGACCATGGTGGCTCGGACCAGTGACAGTGATTTAGGAGGTGGAAACTCTCTTGTGGTGACAGTCGTAGTGGGAATTGAAGAATTCCCAAAAGGAGTAACAACATTTGTTTTCATTGCTGCGTGCGACACTGTCTAGCACTCGTAAGGATGAATCAGTACGATAGTGGGTGTTGAAAGATCAGTGATGGATGTTTTAGGTGGACCAAGATCTTATGCTTCAAAGTCTAATACAGTTGATTCCTCCAGATGTTGGTCGGGCACAACTTCGTGTGACTCAATCGCTTCAAAAGACCCTTGTTGGTCTAGCTTTCGCCTTAGTGGTGGCGAGGGTGGCTCCAGTGTAACTGGTGATAGGCCTCGAAGCCTTCGTGACCGGCGGAGCTCATGATCCTCCACTGTGTGAGAAGATCAAAGACACACTAGGGTAGTCTAACCATTCAAAAACAACACACACTAAAAAAGTCTCTATAAGATAAGACAGACAAACACTAAATTAATTGGAAGAACAGTTACAACAACCAACACTAGAGAAACTTACCGGTGCAAGTGCAAATGGAACACGGAAGCACCCTCCAGGTATACTCTGAAAAGTGTGGCCCAATGTTTGTCCTAGGTACTATGGTATACCCCCGCAGTCACCTGTGTATGTCCCTAAAAAATATAGGCAACTAGGTTTCCAGCGCGCGAACAGTCACCAGGCGGGTACAGTCGAAAGTCAGGTAGACTACAATGAGAAGGGTATCGAGCCCGAAACCTGTCAAGGGTATAGAAAGCAAGTGGTCTGGAAGACAATTGAGGACCTCGAATGGATTCGAGACCCATGAAGCTCTGTGGAAAATGCAATCGACGGAATCCCAAGACAAGCCCTCTATATGTGTTCTCCACTACGATTGGTCCAGCTTTGGAGGGGTTATATCCGCTACCTTTCCGCACGCGACCGCATTTGTATCCCCTATGTTAGAGGGGGGTCCTGGATAACTTTCACGATAATGGACTTGGACACTCCCTAACTCAGGCTCCAATGTTTGATTTTAATGGCCTTGAAGAGTTTCCTCTCCAACCTAATCCAAGGCCCTAATCCTGAACTAGTTGGTTAACCCTACAAACATAAAATTCTAATAAATTTTAGATTTAGCGTTAATTTTATGGCTTGTCTTATGTCAAAGGGTATGAAAATGAAACTGATGATGTTGGAAAGATGAAAGTAAAAATGAACAAAAAGCTGGAAACAAAAACCTTCACTTAAAGCAAATTTTCAACAACTTTTCAAAAGAAAAAAAATTATATTTTCTAAGATCTTTTGAATCAACAAACTTAAAGAAGGATTTCACTCGACTACAAGCTACTTATGATCTAATTAAACTATCAATAACTTAATAAAGAAAAGACTTTTCCCTGGCTACTAATGCAAAACCACACTTTTCAACCAAACAAGAAAATGAAAGAGATTTTTTTTTTATTTGAATGTTGATAAAGAAAAAAGAAAAAATACCAACAAGTCAAAAACCAAGAAAAAACTTCTGGCCTAATTGCAGATCACAAAGAATCACTTCAAGAAACCACACACTAGCAACTTAAAAAAGGGCTCTCACACTTGTCTAAAAACCCTAAAGAAAAATTTTTAATGACAACTTTTAAATGAAAAAAGAAAGCTAAGGCTAAGATCAACCCTAAGCTACTAACTACTAGGATAGAGATTCAAAAACCTGAGAGGTATAACTCTTATCAAGGGAAAGGATGAATGCCTTACCCTCAACAAAAACTATCCTGCACAAGCACACTACTGACAATCCAACAGCAAGCATGTGCACGCGAGCTATGTAGAGCCAGAGGGCGTGTACAGGTGTGCAGGTCTTATATAGGCCGCATGTATCTCTAAAAATCTGAAACAACTAAAAACAGACAATCCAAACTAGGAAGATACCACTGATATTGAAAACCAGGATCTCTTGAAGGATTAGACACTCTTTTTAACAGAAAAAGAAAACAATGTAAGGAAAAAATATTCGTAAAAAAAACCAATCTATGATGAGAATGAAAACAACCAAGACTTAGAAAGAGTTCCAGAAAACCCTTGAGAATGACTGATTCTGACAGGGAAGAGGATGACTGCCTCAAAAAATTTATGGAATCTACACGCTATTGTTACTTCTTCAGCTAGCGTTTACACGCGATCTGTAAGAAAGTAGGGCGCGGGTACACGCGTGAAGACCTTATGCAGGTCGCGTGTACCTCTGTGGGTCTCGAAAAAACACAGTCAAGAAAATAACAAAGATAGTTGGTATGGAAGACTAGACTCTCTGTCAGCTCAGACTTTGCAAAAACTTCAAAAACCAGGAAAGAAAACCAGTATTTTAAAACTACCCAAAAATATTCCTAGGAAACCTAAAGACTTCCCCAGTATGGTCGCCAATTCTGTTGTGTTGGGTAATCCCCCTACAGACTAGAAAATAGGGTTATATTATGCATGCAGATATGACCAAAAGAAACCTACTTTCTACCTTCGTCCCCATACCTAATCCCCATTTATTTTCAGCAAATACATGGTTAGACCAACATACCTTGTTCTGGATGTTTGATGTTGATCCTTCTTCACGCTTGATCTCTTGTGAGTAGCTCTCCTCCCAAGGCTGACCTACATACAAAATAAGAAACAAACTACACATGCATTTTACCTACAGACTAATGGGTTAGAGATTCAAACATGTATTTACTGAACTATGAAGAACTCATATAGTGGGACGGGAAAAGCGTTTCTTTATTATTAACTTTAATTAATCAACTTACAATGTCAATACCGGACACTGCTCTGCGAATCCTGATCCTAGGCTCCTCTTCAAATGTCCTCCAACTTCTTTTCTTTGTATCTCTCTTTTCACAAGGATGGATAAAGGGTTGGGACAATGGGAATGTGCAATTGGGTAGAGTTTCTTTACTCTTATTCTCCTCTTCCAAATGTGACCCCTAACCCTTCTTTTATAGGCTAGAAGAAGCTAGGTATTTGGACAAACCCTCGGTCATGCATGGCCAG
>ML790189.1:280034-320981 GCA_009831015.1 Picea engelmannii | reverse complement strand
CCTAAGTATCATATGTACAAAATACATTATTTAATCTTGGGATTCAAAATTGGGGTATTACACTAAAACTCTAATTCTATTGGAATAACATCCTACCCTCTATGTGGAATATTTACAATTTATTCATACTTTCTCCTAAAATCAAAATAAGATCATTAAATGGGACTTACATTCATTTATATTTAAGCTACTAGATATACAAATGTAGATCTAAAATCAATCATTGTAAATGGGTCCTTCCTTCAAGCATACTTTTAGAAATGAAATATCTACTTGTTGTTGGATTTTTCATGCACAAACATCATTCAAATAAGATTATAATTAATATCCATACCACTAATATATGCATGTGATATAATAGAATACAATATAATGCAAGAAACATTGTGTAACCATAACAACACTTTTCCATTGAAACTCTTAATCCTTAATAAAAAAATCTAGTAAATCATCTATAGTACAATTTCATTACCACTAATTTATTTTCCTTTCACCTAAAAGGATGCAAGAATCCTATGAACATTTGGTAGACCAATCTTGGAAGTTTTCACTATGGATTCATCTTCATATAGACCTACTTGGCTCTATAGAGATCAGTTCATTCCTTAACTGGGGAAAAGTAATAAGATATAAGGTAGGTTGTCCTCCAAAACTTAGAAGCAAGGTAAAACCTTCAAACTTTATTATATGAAACAAAATCAATAAAAAAATAATATAAAAGCACTGCTTATACAAGGTTATGAAATTTCCAATTTACATATATATCTACTCTTCAAAAGTATAAAGGAAACCCAAAAGAAAACCATGAAATTCCCTAAAAAACCCAAATTTTTAGCAACTTTGTGGCAAACAAGCCACTATAGGATGTGGATGGGTTTTCTTAAGGAAACTTTCATGTGTGCTTATGTTATCCTATTGAAATGTGCACATGCCTAAAAATGCACATGGATTGGCCTTCTATAGGGTGCATGCATCTCTATAACCACATACAATAATTTGCAAAATCATTTCTGAAATTTTTCATAAGCAATCAAATAGGATGAGGTTTTATATAGGGGTTTAGGATAATTACAAGGAACAACTAATAACTTATTGTGCTAGCAACAACCACTGCCCATGATTTTCCTATTATTTATCTAAACTTCATTCCTCTTAAAGTTGAATTTATCATGGGGCCTCTCCTTTTCTTTCTTTCAACTTTTCATGATTCATTTTTTTCCTAAGTTTAGGTCATCTAAATTTTACAAATCTACTTCAAGGAACTTGCTTTGGACTTGCATTATCCCTAGACCAAACCATGCTTTAAAGGGATTTTCTCTTAAATATTTCTAAGAGTCGATACAGTGCTTTTCATTGTCTTGAATCTTTTTGAGCCTTGATACAGTGCTTGTCACTTACTTGAATATTTATGAGCAATGGTACAATGCTTGTTGTTGTCTTGAATATTCCTGAGCACTAATACAAACTTCATCGACCATAATAATATTTTCAATGTTGGATTTCATTACTTCACCAAAAATCATTTTTCCTAGCATAGATACAATATTCATCGCTCAAAATAATTATCTTTCTTTCTGAAACATCGCTCAATGAAAACTTTCTCTCACTAACACATCACCACAAATGAGTTTTTTCAAAACGAAACACAATGTATTGCTAAGAAATATTTTCTTTCACCAATATATCACTAAAAATAATGTTTGGTTTTCCAATACATCGACAAAGAGAACCTTTTTCTCCATTAATACATCAGTGAGGGAAAAAATTTCATCATCAATACATCAACAAGAATACTTTCCTTCGTTGATGTATCAACAAGGGAAAACTATCCTTTGTTGACATATTGCTAAGAGAAAAATCTTTATCAATACATCAAAGGGAGAAAATTTCCCTTCAATGATGTATCGCTAAGGAAAATATTTTTCCTTGGTGATACGTCCTGACAACATTAAACTCACACATGTGAAGATATTTTTCCCAATAAAAGTGCTCATACGGCCTGTATTTTCATTTTTCACACCCAATGGCTAGCTTTCACCCTTTAAAACCATGTTTCCCTGCCCCATTGGACACCATTGCAACTGAAAGTATTGATTCCACTCTGAATAAGTTTGAAATGTTCTCATTAGGCCACGTCATTTTTCGTGAATTCTCATGCCTCCACCGACTACCCATTCACAAGATGACAAGTAAACATCACATTTTTCCTCACTAATGTACATTCCTCATAGATAAAAAATATAATCAAAACACTATAAATAAAAAACAAATGGGATTATACTAGGTAAACCTATCTCCACCTAACCTTGTTCCCCTTCTTTACTCCACATAGTGATGAACTTCCTCGTTTACAAGTGCACATAGTTCCAGCTTCCCCTCCCTCAAAAATTTATTCCCATGATTTTTTTTCAAATTCTTAGTTGGGGGGCGATGTTTTACATTTCCTCTCGAAATAGAGGTCGCAACTACTAAGTTATGCCCGAGGATTTTCTTCCTCACTAACAATATACCCTTTTCTTTTTTACAAAGGGTATCCACCATTTGAACCCCCAAGTAGCATACTCACTCAAGGTTTTGTTGATAGTTTTGTTGTCATTGATGTCAACCCTTGAAGAAGCCTCAACAGTGTAGTTTTGGTACCCAAAGTTGAATGATTAATATGAACATGACAGATAGACTAAATGTAGGCAATACACTCATAAATGGATAGTACTCGTCATTCCATTTCTGGTGATATGTGGAACACCACGTAGTTTCTCACGGTTAGGGAGATATGACTTTGTGAAGTTGTAAGCCCCGAAGAAATAGTCAAGAAGCCCCTAGTTGATTACAAGTCCTTAATGAAAGGGTAAAGTTGTTGTAATAAGAAAACCATAGAAGCCCTAAATTAAGGAAAAGATTTACCTAGCACAAGTATAAATACACCTCAAGGAGACATTCACAAGTACACTCACACACTTATTCATTACTTACCTTTCTTGTGATCTAGCGATATTTTTTCTAAGGTTGTAGCATCATTTTCTGAGGTAGCAAAGGAAGGTCGAAGGTGAAAGTTTCAGAGTTGCAACAAACCCTAATTTTTTAGGTATATGTGGGTTGTAGGTCAGAAAGGGAGCATATGTACGTGTGCTACAGTGGAGAAAAGAATGTATATACATGGGCAGTATAAGAGAAAGTCACATATCTATAAAAAGTCTCATGAATGATTTAGTAAATTTTGGTACTAGGTCCCTGAAGTCTGAAGGAAGTCTATAGGTCAGCATCTCATAGTTTTAGGTCAGATACAAAGGTATTGGTATGGTAGTATACTTTTTTTTATGCTTACTTCTTGTCATGATATGGTGTATGCTTGAGGCATACCTATTGTGGTTGGTTATATATTTGAATATGGTATATCTTGGTTGCTTCACTGAGTGAGGATCACTCTTATATCTGGTTCAAAATATGACATGGTTCTTATAGTTCATAGCATTGAGTTGATTGTACATTGTTGAGTCATATTCATGTTGTATGGTGGCATATGCATGAGAGACATGCATTGGTTCTTTGAGATACTACATTGATGATATGGTATAGTTATGCATATGGTTGATAGTATGGTATATGGTACAGATTACACATAGTTAATGATCTAGTTCATGATTCATTATTGATGGATGATTGATACATGAGATAATATGCATCTTGGTATGACATTGATGCATGGTATGGTACAATTTTTTTTTGATTGATGAGAAGATACAGGTTGATGAGACAATGACGGTGACAAAGACACAGTGACACAAACAGAGTGACAGTGACAAATACAGACTGACAATGATAGGGACAGAGTGATAGAGACAGTGGAAGTGATAGAGGTAGAGTTTGCGATAGCGACAATTGGTCTACATTTATATTTCAGGGCGGTTGGATGGGGAAAGGATAGGTAGTTGTAGCCACCTTCTGGTTGGATTCGTAGAACTCATGGTTGTTGGCACAAGGGAAGACCTAGGGTTCAATGCTCAAGAGCGCACCAACAAAACCCTAACTACCGACCCTTTCGACAACACCTATGAAGAATATGAAGTCTCACTCGAGGTAGAGGCAGAGGTGGTTTCAAGACTCAAGTGTCTGAAACCTTAGCTGGGACACCGATCTGTGATTATATCTATTACAAGGCACTTAGCATAGATCATTCATCTATATTTAACCCTTATGGTACTTTGTAGATGGCACAAATCATTGCAATGAATACTTATACTAAAGATGATTCAGTACTTAGCCACAAAACATAGATTAGATTCAAAAGATCAAGCACTAAACATCTTATATATCAGATCTAACATTCATTCTTATATCATAAGCACAGAGCATAACTAGATCTAATTAATCACAGCAAGCACTTAGCCAAAAGGAAACAACACTTAGGTCAAAGCACAGAGCACATTACATAGAGTTATTGTGGTTCACCCCCACCCTGGGGCTACGTCCACAAAGTCTTCTTCTTTATATTATCTTTGTCAAGCAGTTACAGCACGGAGCTTCAATGACCCTTACTTTGCACAGGACAGAAGATCTGCATAACTCGCTAGATCCTTCTTCCTTGCATTCAGCACAAAACCACAACAACTTGCACGTAGCCTTCCTATCTCCTTACAATCATGCACAGAAAACTTGCGATACACATCCCATCACAGAGATCCAGCTACTATCACTAAGCCATTAGCTATACATTTTCACTAAGTTGTCCCCCCTACTTACATTGCCTAAGTATCTATTTATAGATTACAAAATGGGCCTAAACATGGGTAAACCCATGGGCCGACATCCCTTTCCCTTTACATTAATCCAAAAACCCTAAAAGGTACCTAAAAATAGGTCTTGCTTGCTTCGCGTTGAGCTCCGTCTTTGGCAAGTTGTCGCAGTCCCAAAATGGTCAAATATGGCCAAGTATACTTCAAAACTTAGTCAAGGGCCAATAGGCCCCCAACACTCACCTGTGACTCGTCCCGAGTCACTCAGTTCTGTTCAATTCCGCCTCGAATGCCTCAATCTTGGCTCGAGCTGCTTCGACCTGCTGCAGTGCGAAAACCTCTTGCTCAGTAAGTTCTTGGATCACTGTGTCATTGAGAGATCCTTCCAGGTGTTATTCTGTAGTGATGACAACCTATTCGAGTTCAGATTCCTGGTTTTCAAGTTCAGCGAGCAGTTGGCATGCTTTTTCTTGGATCGGTTGAAGCCTTTGGGAGACTTCAATCACTTTACTTTGCAGCACATGTACCTATTGTTGGGCTGTGCATTGTTCTGCAAACCTCTTCATTCTTTCGACCGGGGTCAAAATATTTATCTAGGCATGTAGCGTGTCTGCATGCTGCTTGGCTTCTTGGAGTTGTGCCTCCAATGTATGCAATTCTGGAGTCTCTGCGAGCGTTTCATAAGTCTGGGCTCTTCTAGCGCTCAGTTGCTTGCATTCCAAGGAAAAGGTTTTGAACCAGCCAACTGTGCTTCGAGCAGTGGCCTCTCTTAGATCTCCAATTTCCTGAGGGTTCTCAGGAATGATGCAGAGCTCCAAATCCGTGATGCATTGTTGGAGTTGTTGGATTACTTCTTCCAGTTGGGTCACCTGTTGTGGGAGACAGTCTTCCATCTTCACCTTTATGACTTTCATAGAGTGTAGTGTTTTTTGAATCCTTTCCTGGACTTTAAGTTGCTATGCTAGCAACTGTGCCTTTTCCTCATCCCACTTCACTTTCAGGGAAATATTTTCCTATTCTGCCTCCTTCTATTGTTCTAGAAGTGTTTTATGTGCTTGCATCAAATCCTGGATGGCTTGCGTTGTGTCTTCTTGAGCTCGTCAAAGAAGATCTTGGACTTGATCAGCGATCTGGTGTAATTGTGTGGGCTCATCACCTGTTCCTGACGTTTCACTTATCAAGGGTGTTGTAGACACTGCCTGGATGGACTGGAGTGCCTGCTGCACTTCTTTTATTTTGCCTTTGATTCAGTTGAAGAGCTCCTCCTGCTTTTCTTCTTTCTTTTCTGTGAGATTGAGTGAAACGTCGTTCAGCGTGACAATTAAGAAGTCAAATTCATTTGGGGTAAGGGTAGTTTTAAGCGTGGTCTAGGTAGCCTTAGCTTTCTTTCGGGAGGAGGGTTTTGGTGGTGTCATATTTCTTTTCATGGAGGGATCCTCCTCCTCTCTTGGTGGAGTCACTTCGCCTATGTTTTTCTCCACTTTTGTACCACCTATATCATCACCATCACCTCCCTGCGCAGGTGAGATCAAAGCAGTCTTCATGGATGTGCTAGGGACATATTCAACTTCATCATCCTTCTTAGTCCTGCTTGGCCCAGGTGTATCTGGCATAGCTTCAGGGCTTTCCTTGTCAGACATATCTGCGGGGTATGTTGCAACAAGTAGGTCTGTTGACCATTCCTTGGTGATCTCCTCCAAGTCGTCCTCTGTCAACTTGTAGTAGGATTGGAGTTGTTGTTTATGTTCATCAATGCGCACTGTAATGTAGATGAAGTGGCGATCCATGTTAAACTTCATCAAAGGTGTAAACCTATGAAGTGCATTCAAGTTGATTCGCGGTGTAGACTGAATTGCAGTTTTCAGTTGTTTGAAGTAGGTGTGGAAGACAACATTAGAATACCACTGCTTTTTCATGTCGCTAGAGTACCACAGCATACAGAACTTCACAGCTAGTGGTTTGAAAGGTTCGATCTCTGGTAAAGTGGCTCCCTCTGGAAACTCCCAAGCAATGAAAGCGATGAGTATGAGTAGCCAACTAAAGTGGAACTCATACCCTTGGTCTTGCGCTCCTCTACAATCCAGCTCTAACTGGTTGATGAGATACTGTGCCCAATTCATCTGTAGTCCCCCGGCGCACTTCCCTGCGAGGTTAACTACGAAGCCAATCACCTGTGTTGGTCTTTTCTTATGAACTAATTTGCCCGCAATCAACTGACATGCAAGGCACACTGAGTCGCTCTGGATGGAGGCTACCTTGTAGCCTTGTGTTCCCTTCTCTACATCGCCATAAGTTTCCTTTATCCGCTATGCTAGTGCTTGGTCGGAGGTCTTGCCTGGGTAAAAGTCTTGTGGGTCAAGGCCTTGCATGTTGAGTCCTTTGAACCGATTGATCAAAGTTGGATCCACAGTAATGCGGTAGTCCAACCATAAATATTCGTCGTGGTAGCAAGACAGCAGCAACCTGACGCATGCATTGACTTCCCGGTGTCTGCTGAAGTGAGGTATCTTCATTACGTTGAGCACGAGTTTCTGGGTCCAAGACTACGGGACAATCTTAGGATTATGGCCTTTGGTCTTAGTTAATTATTTATGTGGAACCAACATGTTGTAGGTTTTGCGATCTCCAAGGTTAAAATCACTGAATTTTAGTGTTGCGAGCTTATCCTGGTCAGCACGTACTGCGCGCACTCCTTTCGGAAGATACGCGGTGATCAAGTTGTACTCAAAGTCTCTGGGTACATTTTTGCGATTAATCTTTCCGCTCAAAGGTGGGATGTAAACCAGAAAAATGCGTGGGATCATCTTGGCATTTGCAATATCATCTTTGTGCTTTGTTCTTGTCTCGGTCGTGGTTTTGGAAAGTCCTGGGCCGTGAGCAGTGGAGGGAGAAGCTTGAACTCCTCCTAACAACGATGCTTGCACACCTGCAGACATCCTTCTCTCTGACATGACTCTCTCATCCATTAGGTCAGTCAAAACTTCTTCAACTACTTTCTTAGCAGCACTGATCTCGTCCGACATACAAGCTTGGGTCCACTAGCTCAGGTGTGAAAATGATGTCTAAGATTACGATGAACAGTAAGGCGACAAGGCAATGATCACGAGGTGAAATAATCTCAAGGTTTGAGCTCAAATTCTCACTTTGAAAAAATTATTCTAGGTGCGTGGCACGACAGACTAAGGAAACTTAGCAATGGTCTATTTCCAACGAATATGGGGCTGGCATTAACTTTGTTCTATCCATTCTGGTGTTTTTCAACGGTCTAGTGGGAACCCATAATTTATTTTCGACCCGTTCGGGGTGGAAGTCGAACTGGTATATCGGTCCAACAACTATATTACTGCACCATGGTGAAGTGCCAGATGTCGTTGTTCTGATATCTCGATGAAGCTCAATTCTTGTGATTTTTCCTTCTGAGAAGTTCCTTCTGGATTCGTCTGTAGCTTTCCAATTTTGGCCCTCTTATTACTTAGCTTCCTAGCCTTTTTCCCAGTGATCTTAGTCTCGGTCACCCTCTTTCCATTCTAAATCTTATCTTCTCCTGACATAGTCACTTCGTGTTGCCTAGGATCTTTCCTCAGATCCAAGGGTAATACTCCTTCATCATATGGGTTAGATATTTCAGTCTTCTGTGGTTCCTCTAATGCTCTTATAGCTTCGACATCCAGGTTCCTGGTGTTTAATAGTGGAGATCTGTTCTCTTGTTCCTCCATCAAGTAGGCAATCCTTCTAGTCATAAATTCCATGAGTTCTTGCTTCTTCTGTTCTAGGGCTTCCTTTTCTTCTTTCCTTTGGATCTGGTCTTTTTCAATCCATATCTTTCCAAGAAAAGATGGAAATGGGGAAAGATCCTCAATAAATCTAATGACTTTGAACTCTTCCTCTGTCGAAGTTCCATGGGTATTCATAGCTATCTGGGTAATTCTGCCACATAGGGTTACCATTTTGCCTTTAAATAATCTAATGGTTCCTAGTGAAGGGACCAGACCAGGCCTTCCTAGGGTTTCCCAAGTTCTTTATGTCATAGTATTCATCGGTGTTCCCTCATCTAGGGCACAGTCAATGTCGAAGTCTCCTATTCTTACTTCGATTTTCTCCTTTTCTTTGAAAATTTCTAACAAACTAACATCCTTATGATCATCTAGGGTTTCTTTTATTTTCAATAACATGATCTCTAATTCTTTCTGGGGTTATTCCAAAATTTTGGTCTCTTGATCTCCTTCAGAGTTTGCTTGTTCCATATTCAGTTTTTCAAGTCTAGCAATCATTCTAGGGCAATCCAATACTTCATGGTCCATAGCTTTACAATAGAGGCAGCTAGGGTTTCTCCCAGGGAATTCCTTATCAATATGGCCTGGTCTTCTGCAACTGTAACAAAGAGTTAATCCTCTCTTTCTCTTCAATGATCCCCAACTCTTCTTATATTGTGCACTAGGATCATAATGGTTGGCCTGCAAAAATTTCTTCCTAGGATCCTGCATCCACTTGTTAGTCCAAACATTCTTTCTATGCATAGGTATAACATATCTATCATTATACTTATCATATCTATTCATATCAAACTTTCTTTCATCTGTTAATGCCCTAGTTTTTAAGCTAGGACAGAATCTATCAAACATACCTAGATTCATGTTCTAGAAACAAAAACAAAAAATCACTTATCTACAGAGCACAAAGCTTCCAGATCTAAGAACTTTTGACTATTCTTACCTTTATTAGAGCACAGATCTTACCTCTTTTCTGTAGATTTGACTTCTTTCTTTCAGAAATTTCCACTTTTACTTTTCTTAGAGCACAGAGCGTTCAGATCTTGCTTCTTTGGATCTGATCTTCCTTTCTTCAAATCTGACCTTATTCCTAGCACAAAGCTGCACAGGTCGAGTAAAAAGTTGCGCACTAGGGCAATAGATCTACACACAGAGATTTCTTTTTCACAACGTTTCTTTTTCCTCAGTTCCTAGCAATCACAGTTTCAGGTCCCAGCAACAGAACCATTTGTTGGCACAAGGGCAGACCCAGGGTTCAATGCTCAAGAGCGCACCAACAAAACCCTAACTACCCACCCTTTTGAAAACACCTGTGAAGCAGATGAAGTCTCACCCAAGGTAAAGGCAGGGGTGGTTTCAGGACTCAAGTGTCTGAAACCTTAGCTGGGACACCGATCTATGATTATATCTATTAAAAGTCACTTAGCATAGATCATTCATCTATATTTAACCCTTATGGTACTTCACAGATGGAACAGAGCATCGCAGTGAATACTTAGACTAAATATGATTCAATACTTAGCCACAAAACATAGATTAGATTCAACAGATCAAGCACTAAACATATTATATATAAGATCTAACATTCATTCTTATATCATAAGCACAGAGCATAACTAGATCTACTTAATCACAGCAAGCACTTAGCCAAAAGGAAACAACACTTAGGTCAAAGCACAGAGCACATTACACAGAGTTACCATGGTTCACCCCCACCCTGGGGCTATGTCCACAAAGTCTTCTTCTTTATATTATCTTGGTCAAGCAGTTACAACATGGAGCTTCAATGACCCTTACTTCGCACAGGACAAGAGATATGTGTAGCTTGCTAG
Organism: Picea engelmannii; assembly: GCA_009831015.1. Classification (NCBI taxonomy): domain Eukaryota; kingdom Viridiplantae; phylum Streptophyta; class Pinopsida; order Pinales; family Pinaceae; genus Picea; species Picea engelmannii. The sequence goes on along the minus strand of ML790189.1, from coordinate 310,646 downwards.
ATCCTTCTTCCTTGCACTCAGCACAAAACCACAACAACTTGCACTTAGCCTTCCGATCTCCTTACAATCATGTACAGAGCACTTGCGATACACATCTGATCACACATATCCAGCTACTAGCACTAAGCCTTTAGCTATACATTTTCACTAAGTTGTCCCCCCTACTTACATTACCTAAGTATCTATTTATAGATTACAAAATGGGCCTAAATATGGGTAAACCCATGGGTCGACATCCCATTCCTTTACATCAATCCCAAAACCATAAAAGGTACCTAAAAATAGGTCTTTCTTGCTTCGTGTTGTGCTCCGTCTTTGGCAAGCTGTCGCAGTCCCAAAATGGTCAAATATGACCAAGTATACTTCAAAACTTGGTCAAGGGCCAAGAATGGGGTTTTAGCCTCCTTCTGGTTAGAGCCATAGAATCCAGGGAATTGTATCTTCCTTCCAGTTACAGCTTAAGAATAGGAGTTGGAGCCTCCTTCCATTTATAGATGGATAATCAGGAAGTTGGAGCTTCCAATGAATGTATTCTTTTGATATATAAGAAAATCATTATGTGGTTTTCTCCCATTTGGGTTTCCACATAAATTCTGGTTTACTGTGTATATATTGTGATGTGATGTTGTTTATGATTATAATGTTGATAATATATTGAATTCTAATTATAAACTATTGAATATTGTTGAAGAATATAATGTGGTTTAAATTACTAAAATTGTTCATTACTGATTCCCCCCCCCTTTTAGTAGTCCAACAAATGGAATCAGAGTGGGTCCTTCAAGAAGCAGTCTAACCATTGGAAGGAGATTATGGATTACGCTAAGATTTGGGTACCATAGTTTGATGGTGAGAACTATGCCTTCTAGATCATAAGAATGAAGACATATATATAAGCACAAGGATTCGATAATTGGTGATTAGTAGTAGATGGATACAAAGCACCAACCACTCCCCCAACAGATAGAGATGGAAAGAAACTTGAAGAAAATGATTCAGGAGCTAGAAACTCTATCGTGAATGGTTTGAATCTATCAATACATACCAAGATTATGCATTGTGATTCTGCAGAAGAAATGTGGGACAAACTGAAGACTATCTGTGAAGGAGATCAAAAACTTAAGGAAGCTAAACTTCATATTTTTAGAGCCAAGTTCAAACAATTGAAGATGAATGAAGATGAAAACAAAGAAACCTACTTTGTACGAGTCGATTAAATAGTAAACAGTTCAAAGTTTCGAGATATGAGATAAAGGAACATGTCGTTGTTAAAAAGGCATTGAGATCTCTACCAATGAGATTTGATTCAAAAATTTCAACTCTAGAAAAAAGAGCATATCTAGCTACAATGACCATGGATGAGTTGCATGGGATACTCATAGATAATGAGATGAGGACAGAGCAAGACAATCCAATCATGAAGGAAGTAGCATTCAAGGAATCCAAGAAGACGAAGAAGAAAGATAAACAAAGGCCAAAGTTAGACTGACATAGTTGCAACGATGATTCAGAGGTGTCCAACGTCATCAGAAGGTTGAAAAGAGGAACTGAAAAATACAAAGGTATGCTTCCATTAAAATGGTTTAATTGTGATGGTGTTGGTAATTTTTCTAATAAATTTCCCTATAATAAAAATAAAGGTAATGAATAACATGAATCTAAAAAGAAAAAGAAAATCCAAAAGGGTAGAAGAAAAGAAAAGAATTTTTTTAAGAAAAGTCTCTTCACCAAGGAAGACAGTTCCTCATCAGACGATGATGAAGTCAGTGATAGTGATACAGAAAGGGTACTATTCATGGTAATAGAAGACTCCAATGAAGAATGCTTTGAAGAAGAATGTGAAGAGGCAGAAGTCGATTACAAGGAAGAATTTATGTGTGACATAGAATCTCTAAAGAAGTAAGAGAATAAAAACAAGTCACTCCAAAAAAAACTAAAGAAGAAAGAAGAATCTCAAAACTCCAAATAAGTCGATCAGGCGATCACGAAGATAAAAATATAGGTAGAAGAATACAATAAGATTGAAGAAGCACTTAGAGGGAAGTTAGATGAAAAGGACAGGATCATTGAAAGGTTAGAAGCAAAGATACTCACTCTAAGAAAATATCTTCAGAAGATGGACATGCAACAAAATAGCACCAGGATATTGGATAATATCATTAACAATCAAATACCTTACTATGACAGATCTGGATTAAGTTACAATCAAATGAAGATAGAGAAAGGTTCAAGCTCCAAAACAACAGAATAAGAAGCAGAACCAAGAAGTTATGCAGAAGTCGAAAGAGGTCCCTCTAAGAAAGAAGAAAACATGAAGACTCAAGTGGAAGATTACATAGACACCACACCACCTAGAATATTCAGAAGTCAGTATCGGCAGCAGCCAGCTATAGAGAGACCTCAAGAAGAAGAGGATTCAGAAGAGCAACACCACTCAAAATATCTTCCACTCCTAGGTATCAAACTAGTTTTCTTGGTTCATGTTATTCATATTATAATTTTGGGCACAAAGATATGAATTTTAGATCCAATACCAAGAATAAAAGCAACAATGAGGGCTATACAAGAAATAGTTATCAAATAATATCTCATGAAGCACATAATAGAATATACAACAGATTTGGATCATTGAGTGATGTGGTAGAATTATACAAGTGCAACAACTTTGGACATATGTCTAAAGATTGTAGACTTAATGTTCCTCCAAGGGAACCAAGTCATAATATCAACAGTCATAAGTAGGAACCACAAAGGATATGGATAAGAAAGCAGAACCAATTCAACACTAAAGAATACAATCATTCTCTACAAGATCAACACAAAAAGTGTGGATGGTATGTTGACAGTGGATACTCAAAGAATATGACAGGTGATAAAGACATATTTCTGACATTGAAGAAGGAAATAGATGGATCAATTTCATCCAGGAATGAAAATTCATCTAGAGTTATTGGAAATGGTACAGTTGAGATCGAAAGTAAGGATGCCATGGAATAAAATGTTTTACTAGTCGAAGACATGAAACAGAATATGCTAAGTGTAATTCAAATGTGTGATCAAGGACATAGACTTGTGCTTGACTCAAAGAAGTGTGAGATAAGGAAATAAAAATCAAGCAAGTTGGTGGCTACAGTTGTATGAACTCCAATAAACATATATTTTCTAAATGAAAAAGGAAAGGAAAGATTTTTCTTAGGAAAGTATGATGAAAGTTAACTCTGGCATTGAAGAATGGATCACAGAAATTTTGATAATATTTTCAAAGTCAGCAAAAAGGAAGCAGTAAGAGAAATGACTGAGATCATGAAGCCAACAAACATTCTATGCAAGCACTATATACAGGGAAAAAAGACCAAGACAAAATTCAAGTCAAAGGAGTATTCCACAAAAAAACCACTGGAGATTGCACATATTGATCTAGTTAGACTAACAAGAACAAACAAAATGAAAGGTGAATATTACTTCATGTTATAGGTTGATGATTACACAAGAATGACTGCAGTTTGTTTTCTAAATAAGAATCCAGAGGCATTCAAAAACTTCAATAGATACAAAGAGATGGTTGAAATCGAGAGAAAGTTGAAAATAAAGTGTTTGAGATCATACAATGGAGGAGAATTTACATCAAAGTAATTCATGGAATTCTGCAGCAAGAATGGGATAAAGAGGCAATTCTTAGTATCCAGGACACCTCAACAAAATGGATTTGTCAAAAGGAAAAGCAAAACAGTACAGGAAATGGCCAAAACCATGTTAATGGATTCCAAGTTAACAAATGTATTTTGGGTAGAAGAAATACATAAATTAGTTCACATCCAGAATAGAGGGATGCTTGGAAATAACAATGATAAGACTCCATACAAGTTATGGAAAGGAATACCAACAAATGTGAAGCACTTAAGATTCATAAGCAAATGATACATCAAAAGAGAAAATGGCATATTTGGAAATTTTGATTCTCGAGTTGAAAAAGGAATATTGGTTGCGTACTCAAGAAAAAGGAAAGAATACAAATGCTTCGATATAAGACTCAACAGAATAGTATAAACCATCAATGTGATGATTGATGAGACAGATGGATGAAAGATAAAATAAAGTAATAAATATTTAGTGGAACAGGATCAGGAAGAAGATTTGAAAGAAGAATAAGTAGATGAAGAATCAAATGAAGAAGAAGAGAAGCCAAAAGCAAAGCAAGACCAACTGGATCTTCAAGAATCTCCAAAGACACCTAGAAGACTAGTGCAGAAAAATAATCTATCAGAACATATTATTGGGAATAAATATGCAGAAGTTGAAACTAGAAGAATAATCTGCTCAACAGAACAACAACATCTAACACTATTATCTACTATTTATTTGATCATTTTTGAAGATGCCAGCAAGGATGAAAATTGGATAAAAGATATGGATGAAAAGTTAGATCATATAGAGAAGAATGATACATGGGAACTTGTTCCAAGACTGAAAAACAAGAATGCCATTGGTACAAATGGGTCTTTAGAAACAAGTTGAACAAGGATGGATAGGTTACCAGGAATAAAGAAAAATTGGTATGTTAAGGATATGCCCAGGTTGAAGGTATAGATTTTGAAGAGACATTTTCCCCAGTTTTCAGAATGGAAGAAATCAGACTGATCCTATCTTATATATGTTCCAAAAATATTAAAGTATATTATATGGATGTGAAATCAACATTCATGAATGGAGATCTAGAGGAAGATGTATACATTAAGAAGCCAAAAGGATTCCAGTTGTCAGAGAAGGAAAATTATGTTTGCAGGTTGAACAAGGCCTTATACAGTCTCAAGAAGTCCCTTAGAGTGTGGTATTGAATACTGGACAGATACCTATAGCAACAAGGGTTCAATAAAGGAAATGCATATAACAATCTCTACATAAAGTTAAATCAAGATAGTATTATGATAATTGAAATTTATGTTGATGATATTATGTTTGGAAGCAATTTTCCAAAGACATGGAGAATGAATTCGAGATGTCTTTGTTTGGATATTTGTCTTTCTTTTTGGGTCTCCAGATATGTCAGAGCAACAAAGGTATCTTTATCTCTCAGACCAAGTATATCAAGGAAATGTTGAAGAATTTTGGAATGACAGATTGAAAACCAATCATACTCCTATGCAGACCAGTTGTAAGTTAAGTAAGGATGATGATTCTAAGGATGCAAATCAGATACTGTATAGATCGATGATTGGAGGGTTACTTTATGTAACAACTTCTAGACCAAATGTGATGTAGGAAGTTGGATAGGTTGCAAGGTTTCAAGAAGCACCAAAGGAATCACATGTTATGGCAGCAAAGAGGATATTCAGATACATCAAAGGTACATGAAAGTTTGGATTATGGTATCCAAAAGGGAAGGATATATCTCTTGTCGCGTACATAGATGTATATTGGGAAGGTTTCATTGATGATAGAATAAGTACAAGTGGAGCAGCTTTCTACTTGGGTGAGTCTCTGGTATCATGGTTAAGAAAGAAAGAGTCATTAGTATCTTTGTTTATAGCATAAGCAGAATATATTGCAGCAGCATCATGTTGTACTCAAGTAATTTGGATGAATAAAAATCTGCAGGATATACAAGTAAAGTGTGATTATCCCATTTCAATATTTTGTGACAACACCAATGCCATCAGTATATCCAGGAATCTAGTGATGCATTCTAAGACGAAGCACATTCCAAAAGTATCACTTCCTATGGGAACATGATACAGAGAAGAACATCAAGATAAAGTATGTTGGGACAAAAGAGAAGATAAAAGATATCTTCACCAAACCGCTTTCAATGGAAACTTTTGAGTATCTGCAACAAAAACATGGAGTATTTTCTACCCCACAGTGATCCACACGACATCAAACTTAACATTCCAAAGGGAGAGAAACAAAAGTCTTGATGAGTTCAAGTAAATAATTATTTTAAAATTTTTTCATACACATCAGAGAGTTACACAAGGAAGCACCATGAAGAGAAAGGTCAGTAGAGATAGCAGAAGCCTATACACAGGGGGAGTAGCCCCAAGAGGAGGATTACCCTTTGCCATTGATTTCAAAGGGGGGGGAGATAGAACAAGGCATGGACACAGAGAGAGAGAAGCATGTAGACAAGGGGGAGTGATGGTCATATGGGGAGTATGGGCATAGATATTGTCATGCCTAAGTGTTTCCATCAATGCCAAAGGGGGAGATTGTTGATAGTTTGGTTTTCATTGATGTCAACCCTTGAAGAAGCCTCGTTGGTGTGGCTTCGGTACCCAAAGTTTAATGAGGAATATGGACATGATGGATAGATTAAATGCATCCAAGACACTCATAAATGGATAGTACTTGTCGTGACACGTAGTTCCTCATGGTTAGGGAGATATGCCTTTGTGAAGTTGTCAGCCCTGAAGAAATAGTCATGAAGCCCCTAGTTGGTTACAAGTCCTTAATGAAAGGGTAAATTTGTTGTAACAAAAAAACCCTAGAATCCCTAAATTAAAGAAAGGATTTACCTAACACAAGTATAAATACACCTCAAGGAGTCATTCACAATTACACTCACAAATTTTTCATTTCTTATCTTTCTTGTGATATAGTGATCTTTTTGCCAAGGTTGTAGCATCATTTTTTAAGGTAGAAAAGGAAGGTCGAAGGTGAAATCTTTGGATTTGTAACAAACCCTAGTTTCTGAGGTATATGTGGTTTTGGGTCAGAAAGGGAGCATATGTACGTGGGCTACAGTGGAGAAAAATGTGTATATACGTGGGTAGTAGAAGAGAAAGTTGTGTATCTATAAAAAGGCTCATGAATGATTGAGTAAATGTTGGTACCAGATCATTGAACTCTGAAGGAAGTCTATAGGTCAACGTCTCAGAGTTTTAGGTCAACTACAGAGGTATTGGTATGGTAGTATACTTGTTTTGATGCTTACTTCTTGTCATGATATGGTGTACTCTTGAGGCATACTTGGTATGGTTGGTTAGGTATTTGGATATGGTATATCTCGGTTGATTGGATGAGTGAGGAGAAATGTTTTATCTGGTTTAGCATATGACACAGTTCTTATAGTTCGTAGCTTTGATTTGATTGTACATGTTTGAGGCATATTCATGTTGTATGGTGGCATATGCACGAGAGACATGCATTGGTTCTTTGATATACTACATTGATGATATGGTATAGATTTTCATGTGGTTGATAGTATGGTATATGGTACAAGTTACACATGGTTGATGATCTAGTTCATGATTCACTGTTGATGTATGATTGATGCATGATATAGTATGCATGTTGGTATACAGTTGATGCATGGTATGGTACGGGTTTTAGTTTTTTGATGAGAAGATACAGTTTATGAGACAATGATGGTGACAGAGACAAAGTGACAGTGACAAAGACAAAGTGACAGTGAAAGAGACAGAGTGAAAGAGCTGCCAGAGGCAGAGTTTGTGATAGCGGCAGTTGGTCTACATTTATATTTCAATGTGGTTGGATGGGGCAAGGATAGGTAATTGTATCCACCTTTCAGTTGGATCCGGAGAACTCAAGGGGTTGTATCCTCCTTCTGGTTAGAGCCATATAATTCAGGGAGTTGTAGCTTCGTTTAACTTGTATCCTGAGAATAGGGGGTTGGAGCCTCCTTCCAATTGTAGATTGAGAATCAAGAATTTGGTCCTTCCAATGAATGTATTCTTTTGATATATAAAAAAATAATTATGTGTGTTGGAGGCATGCCAAAGCGGAAAAGAAAGGCATTTTTGGGAAAGAAAGCATGCATGAGGAAAGCGATAGCTGGAAGAAAGAACATCACGTGTGCATGTAGGGAAGACCTAAAAATGGTAGGGTTAGGGTTTTGGTAACGCATTGTAATGTATGAAGAGCCAGAAGTGTATAAATATAGATACTTAGGTATCACAGGGGGTTCGGATATAGATATGTATGAAGAGCCATAAGTGTATAAATATAGATATGTAATATTTTGTTGTACAATCTATTTTGTGTAAGATGTTGAGCTAGAGAAGACGTAGGAGGGTAGATCTTAAGGGTTAGATCATAGGCTAAGGAGCCTGGTGTGATATAGTCTTCCTCATATATATCTTACCCGACTAAGAAGAGTTGTAAGCGTGCGACGTTGTAGATGCGGAAATACTATAATAAAAGAGCTGAAAGACAAATATTTGTGGACATAGCCTAGGAGGGGGTGAACCATGGTAACACCTATGTTATGTGATGAATGCATGCATATCTTTATTGTCTTCAGTAGTTATTGTTATGCTTAATAAATGAGTTGTTATATGCCCTGCTTAGTTGCAAATGATAGTATATTGCATTTACAGTTATAATAATGGTTCAATATACAGCTCTTGTATCTCATACTCAATCCTAGGTTGTAAACACATAAGTCTTACAACCACCCATTAAAGATATCTCGGGTGAGACTGCGCAATGCATTTTGTGGAGTATCCTACCAATACAATATGAGATCATGGAGACAACTGAAAATATGCATAGTGGAGTATCCTACCAATACAATATGAATACCAAGAAGAGAGTCGTATCCACAAGGGAAGGCTTGGCGAGTGATGAGGAAGAGGTAGAGGATCTTCAGGCTATGGAGCAGATTGAGGAAATCTTGCATGTAACATATGAGAGGAAGACAAGACGGCCAAGAATGGTAAGAGAAGGCAGTAATCCTATCCATATTAATGTCAGTGTGGAACCCATAAACCCATGTGTGACTAATAAACCAAAGAGAACACCATTGTTTAGACAACCGAAGTTCAGAAGTAGTCAAACAGCAGGAAGTACATCTACACGAGGAACAACAACTGGAGGAGCCAGTTCAGGCAACACTAGTCAAGTATCTACACCGCGTGGAGGTAGTAGTTCAGTGTTCAAAATGGCAGGACATGATCCCACCATCAGGTTGCCATAATTTTGAGGGGAAGTAGCAGAAGACCCTGAGAAACACTTGTTCATTTGTGCAAAGATCTGGCAAGCAAAGCAGATCACCGATGAGGATATCAAACTTGCGCAGTTATATATTATGCTAACATGTCGCATACTAGACTGGTACATGAGTTTAAATGCAAACAGTGCCCCTGGGACGACAAGGACACTGACATACATTAAGATGTTACTAATAAATGAGTTCCAAAAACCAAGCTCAAAGGATCAATACATGAATGATATGATAGAAATCCGACAGAAACCTGGAGAATCTTCTTGGAAAATTGACCAACGATTCAAGCATCTAAAAGGAAAGTTGAAGTATATCATGATCGATATGTAGCATCAACACCTGTTTGTCAACTCGTTGCTACCACACTTAAAATACCCATTGCGACAACAAAAGTTCCAGAAGCAGGCAGAGGCTCTGCAGGCAACCCTGCAACTGGAAGAAAATCAGTATTAGCAAACTGACCCAGTTATCGAAGAACTGAAGGAGGATTTGAAGAACTTAACATTTCAATTGAACCAGAATAAGAACAAGGACAAACGAGAAGTTGTTTGGTGTACCACATGCAGGACGAAAGGACACCACAAGAACGAATGTCCGACATTCGCGCAGATTATGGCAGCAGGAATGCCAAATTTGTTACCAACATGAGGACTATGGTGCAAATTCTGCAAGAAACCGGTTCATGACCCTTATCACTGCATGATGATACACAGATACCAGATAGTCCCAAAGAGTTCATATTGTACCTTTGCAAGTCAGTGGGCCACGATGACAAAGATTGTAGAACTATGGAGTTGATGTGAGAAAGGACATCAGATGAATACAGAGTGCAGGAAAAAATTATGACAGGGCAAGCCGCACCACAGTTTAATCAAGTTCCAGCTCTATACAACATTGTGCAGCAACATTATAATACTGCGCAACAACCATATAATAATGCGCATCCACAGTACAACACAGCACATCCTTAGTACAATACCACGCAGTATAATTAGGCGCCTCATTATAATGTGCCGAGAGGAGATCGAGCAGGCTATAGATGTGGAGGACAAGCTAGAGAAGGTTTCATACGAGGTAGAGGACCAGTGGTATGTCACAATTATCAACAACCGAGACATTACACAAGCGAATTCCCACTTCCACCAGCGAATTGTATGTATTGTTGCGCATCGGACCATGATACGGAGGAATGTCCGACACTACTAGTAAATATCTAGGAAAAGAGGAACCAAAACAACCAGAATGTTCAGTGGATTTCATCCGAACCAAGGGAGGAAGGATGAAACATCAACATAGTTACTCGCGGAGGAGAGAAGACAGGAAACGAAGCAGTCTGACAAGAATCAGTACAAAACTAGTGGATGAAGAAGAACGTCGAACCAAGGAAATAGTTCAATGCGTAGAACGAGAATGCAACATTTAAGGAAGAAAGACAGGAGTTTCATAAGGAATACTGGCATCAACTTCAACTGCGCAGGAAAATAAGGAAGCACCAAAGTACGAGATGCCTCCAGTATTGGATTATACCAACGAAATGCAACCCATGGGACAAGTAAGTACAATCAAAGGATTTTTTCAATCATGTGTAAAGGTATTAAGTGATCCATAATCTATGAAAATATTGAAAAACATACTAGAAAAATGTAGCATCGAGACGGAAGAAAAACTAGAACCAAAAACAGTCAATCACCTACATACTAGGAGAAGACCAAGTAGGGAGTTCAGACTGAATGCCAACATTGGAAATTTCAACATGGGAGATATCATACTGGATCTAGGATCTAAAGTTAATGTTTTACCAAAGAAGACATGGAAATGAATGGGATAGCCCACATTAGGATATTCACATGTTCAATTGAAAATGGAAAACCAACACAGAGTCCTACCAATTGGTAGACTGAAAGGAGTGACAGTAGACCTAGATGGAGTGCGCACTAAAGAAGATTTTGAAGTCATTGAAATAGTGGACGAAACAACACCTTAACCAACGTTGCTTGGTCTGGATTGGTCGTTTGACAACCAGGCCATAATTAACTTAAAGACTAGGAAAATGAAATTTGAGTCAGGAGAATACAGGGTCATCGCGCCATTAGATCCCTCAGAAGGAGAGAGGTTTGTAGAACCTACTCTCTTAGACTTAGAGGAAATCATCCAGATGTACACAAAAAATGCCCGCGATGAGGATTACGTGAACCCAACTGCATACGGGATACTCAGTTGGCGGAGCATTACCTCATGTGCAACCGAATCAGATACCGGTTTAGAGAACTGGCAATAAAGGCTACACGAAGTATCCATGAGGAGATGTGCCAGAATAGACCGCGTAGTAAGATGGGTAGGCACATAAATTAGGGAACCACCTAGTTTCCATGGGATAAACGATTTGGAAACATTCTTGGCCCAGTATGAAGATGCAGTTTTAGAGAATCTGAGACTCTTAGCACTTGATATAGCACTCAAGGCCACACCTGTAAGATGGTGGGGCGCACACAAAGAGACAATCACAGATTGGTACCAATGTAAGCGGTTATTGTGCATAAGCTTCAACGTAGAACAAAAAAACAACAAGCAGCAGAAGTATGATGGACAAGGGGCACCAACAGAACACTTGGAGAAGTGTAAAACAATGTGGAAAATGACACCCCCAGAGGAATGGCCTCATCATTTTATACACACCCTGGAGGGCATAACAACGATATGGTATACAGACCAGGAATTGCGTAAAGGAACTACAACCTACATGACATTGCAACAGAATTTTACAGTCACTTTCTCGTTCGAGCATGAGAACCCCAACATCAATGCAACTCTCACACAGATAAGAGGAGTGATATTCATTGAAGGACTAGGAGTCGAACAAATAATAGAGGAACAACAGTGGAACAAACAAACATTCAAGGAATTGTTGTCATGTTACCATGTACAAGAGGAAGCACCAGATGAAGACGATCCATGCAATATTCAGATTGAATAAGAAGAAGGAGAAAGAGATGTGGAATTCCCACCTATAGAATCAGAAGTGATTTCCGTGTAGATCAAAGTAAAAAAATTCAACATTGGGACAGTTGAGAATCCAAAAATGGCCAACATTGGAGATTACTGGGATGAGACAACAGTGGAAAGCATAACAGAGTTATTGTACAAGTACAAAGACTTGTTTCCCAAAACATTTACAGAGATGAAGGGTATAGTCGGAGAGCTCGGAGAAATGAAGATACCACTCAAACCTGAAGCGAGAGCGATCAGACAATGACCATATAGATTGAACCTGGTATATAAGCAGAAAGTCAAATATGAGATCGACGGGATGCTCGAAGCTGGAATCGTAGAACTAGTCGAAGAATCAGAATGGATAAGCTCAATGGTAGTGCAGGACAAGAAACAAGAAGGGATCATGATATGATTCGACTTGAGGAAGTTGAACGATGCATGCCTACATGACCCATTCCCTATATTGTTCCCAGATGAAGTGTTAGAGAAGGTAGGTGGACATGAAGCTTACTCATTTACTGATGGATTCTCAGGCTACCATCAAATCAAGATAGCACAAGAAGATAGATACAAGACCACGTTTGCGACATAATGGGGATCCTACCAGTACACAGTCATGTCGTTTGGACTGAAGAATCCAAAAAAAATATTCTCCATAGTAGTCATCGTCGCGTTTAAAGAATTCATCCACCAGTTTCTCGAAGTATACCTAGATGATTGGACCGTCTACATTTTGTTGAAATACCATGTAGAAGTCGTACGCCTGATGTTAGAAAGATGTAGGTAGTGCCAGATATCACTGAACATAAAGAAGTACATATTCGGAACACCGTTTGGGATACTATTGGGCCATATAGTATGCAAACAAGGTTTACTCGTAGATCGTGTGAAGATCGCAATAATTGTTAACTTACCAACACCAAAAACAATTTGTCGGCTAAGAGAGACGTTATGACACACAAGATACTACAGGAATTTTATCAAAGGGTATGCACAGATTAATGCACCAATGGAAAATTTGTTAAGAAATGATACAAAGTTTCAGTGTAATGACGAGTGCCAACATGGTCTGGATACCCTAAAGGAAAAAATGGTCACTGCGTCGATACTAGTATTTCCAAACTGGGAGAAGATATTCCACATACATGTAGATGCATCAGCCATAGAACTTGGATCTTTCTTGGCGCAGCCAGGAGTGGGAGACTTGGATCACCCGATAGCATTTGTGAGAAGAAAGTTGTCAGAATTGGAGAAGAACTATAACACTACGAAAAGGGAAGGCCTAGCTATGGTCTACGCACTGCAAAAATTCAAACATTACTTATTGGGGAAACACTTTAATATGTTCACATATCACTCAACCCTGAAATACCTAGTCAAGAAGCTAGTTTTGGGGGGGAGAATCTATCGTTGGTTACCACTATTTCAAGAATTTGAATTTGAAGTAATAGTTAAGCCAGGATAATTGAATGCAGGACCTGACCACCTATCAAGAATTACAAACGGAGAAGAACCTAAGAATCTAGAAGACAACTTTCCAGATGCACAGTTATTTTCAGTCCAGATCGCTGATAAACACTTCACAGATATCATTCAGTACTTGAGCACAGGTACTGTGTTGCAAGAATATAACACTGCGCAGAAGAAAAACCTGGTAGTTCGAGCTGCAGATTATCAATTGATCATAGTAAACTTATACAAAATGGGTGCAGATAGCATCTTATGAACATACATGTTAGAACACGAAAGACCACGAGTTTTAGCATAAGCTCATGAAGGAATAACAAGAGGGAATTATGCAAGAAAAGCTACCACGCAAAAGGTATTGCACGCAGGACTATGGTGGTCGGCGATTCATGAAGACTCGAAGGAGTATTGCCAAAGATGTGATCTCTGTCAAAGAGTAGGTAAACCTAACAGAAGGGACGAGATGCCATTACAACCACAAGTAACATTGCAGGAATTCGACAAGTGGGAAATAGACTTTGTAGGACCAATCAACCCACCAACAAAAAGAACAGGAGCTAGGTACATTATCACTGCGACGGAGTATTTAACAAGATGGGTGGAAGCCGCACCAGTAAAGGATTGTAGCATAGAAACATCAGTGCACTTTTTATTTGAACAAGTAATCACTCAATTTGGGTGCCTAAGAATTTTGATGAACGACCAAGGAACGCACTTCATAAACAACACTATCAGTGCTATAACTGAAGAGTTTGAAGTCCATCATCAAAAGAGTACACCATATCACCCATAGGAAAATGGCATAGTGGAAGCATTTAACAAAATTCTGGAGAATGCGCTAACAAAGATCTGTAATGTTAACAGGGACGATTGTGACCTCAAGGTACCTGAAGCATTATGGGCCTAGAGGACTATGTGAAAAAATTTGACAGGGCCCACACCATTTAAACTTGTCTATGGCCAAGAAGCAATGGTGCCATTAGAATTTTTAGTACCAAGATTGCGCGTAGCAACGATCACACAAATGACAGAATGAGGCATAGTATAGGAGTGGCTAAATCAGTGAATGACCATGGAGGAATATCAGATCTTAGCAGGGTTCCACCAACAAGTTTAGAAAGCAAGAGACAAAGCTTAGCTTGATAGACACATCAAGAAGAAAAATTTCAAGGAAGGAGATCTAGTACTGATGTATGAAAACAAATCATTTCATCACCGAAGTAAGATCAGGATGCATTGGTTAGGACCATACGAAATAAAATCTGTCACAGATGGAGGAGATTTACAGTTGAGAGACTTATCAGGTGCAGAAATTAGAGGGATGATCAATGTGAGCTGACTAAAGTTGTACAAGAACAGTTGACCACCCACCGCGCAGTACAAAAAAAAAATGCAGTGCTCTAGAGAAAGAAAGGGCACACACACTTAGGAACACAAACTCGGCGAGGAGAAGGACAACGACCACATCAAAATGGGAAACAAGCAGGAAAAATAAATTTGGCAAAAATAGTACGACAAGACAGCATTAGGCGAAATTGAAGGCCGAAAAGGACCTATGGGACACCACATTAATCACACCAACTGGAGTTTCCAAGGCAGAGTAATGGAAAGTACGAAACCACCAGATGTGCATTGAACCCACAATTAAGGAAGCGTCCTCGACAAGCTTCATGGGATACCCATACAACAGACAGACGCGAGAACAAAGAGTCCATTTGCGAAAAGAGAACAGACAAAGAGCGATAGAGGCTAAGGAGCATAGAGTGGAGCTCACGGAGGTTGAAGAGACCATTCAAACCTAGCAAACATTCAACATTCACCACCATGGCACCACCAAAGCCAGCAGAAGTGAGACAGACTGCCAAAAAAACCAGAGTTAAAACCAGGTCACGAGTACATTTGGAAGAAATCGTTAATGTCTTTAATCGTTAATGTCGACGAAATCCCATCTCTAGACACAGCACCGGTGAACCCCACACTGATAGTGGAAGAAACCCAACAGCCAGCACCAGAGGGCACAAATATAGATATACCAGCAAAAGTACAGGAGCCACTGAACCAGAACACAGAAACCCTAAAGGAGTCGTCGAACCAAAACACAGAAACCCTGAAGGAGGCGCAATCAAAGATCACTGAAGTAGCTCCAAGAGTCAATGGAATGACGATTACTATGGAAGCAATAGTTGATCTAGATGAGTCTCAAACCACTATCTCAGAGCACCCACTGGAAGGAACAGTATAATATGTAACGGGTTGGCCGAAATGGTACTCTGAGGAACAACCAGAAGTCGTTGGAACTTTGAGCCAGCCACCACTGCCGAAGAAATACAAATTGCAGGTACCCAGGTCACCTCGCAAGCAACCTCTCGCAATAATCATTCTATTGCGTATACCAGATGGGGTACAGGTAGGCCCAAACCTGCTGGGTCATATAGGGAAGCTCAAATACTTGGACCACTATGTTGCAGACACAGACAAGTTTTCAGAAATTGCAAAGAGGGTATACTCAGAGACTGTGGTCACGAATCGGGTTGGGGAACCGATTGATCAGCCACTCCAATGGGAAAAAGGGTTGCAGAAAACAAGGATTTCAGGTCTGGCGGACCTACCACATTTTGGCAGAGGTCGGTATGCTAGTGCATGCGTCAAACATTTGTTAGCAGTCACACATGGCAGGGACATATGGTTGGACAAGCTCATCTTGATAGGCGTAGAGATTATCGTGAGCATTACAGGATTTCCATCCCAGGGCATGGATCCAGCGCAGTTTCTGGATGACAAAACCAGGGAGAAATCAGCAGAAGAGATGAAGAAGAAGTATGGTACCTTAAAGGGGACACGGGGGATCATTATCAAGAGAATCAATGATGTTGTAGCACAATTGGGGACGAAAATATTAGCCTGTAAGTTACTACGAAAATGTCACAGGGAGGAAGTTTTGGCTGGAGTTGTCACAGTTGCAGCTCAATGCGCCGAAGGCACCTCAGTGAGCTTGGCACCGTACCTCTTGAAATTGTTCCTGGATGGCTGCAAGGATGTGCAAGATCTAGGCACAGAGTTTCACTATTCATGTCTAATCACGTTAATAGCCTTTATGGGATGGAAGGAACCAAGGTATGTAACTTTTTGTACTAGACCCAAGCAGAATCAGGGAGCAAGATACTTATTGTTGAAAGCCACGTTGGATGTGAGGCACAAAAGGATGAACGGGTCCATATTTGAAGGATATCTACACGACCTGCAGGAAGCCATCAGCGAAATGTGGAGAATAACACCAGAGGCTGTCATGCGGTATAGGGACATCACCAACTTCAAGGCCACATGACATACAATGTGGATACAGGCGTGGAAGGATCCCGATAAACAGTGGCTACATATGCGCTACTGTATCACAGAGGGTGACATCGACTTGGTGATCAAAGACTGGGAAGACAAGTGGAGGATTCCAGTCCTCACCCGGGACTTTCCAGAAAGAACAACAAAAGAAGAGGCAGGGCAGGGAGAAACACAGCCTCAGGAAATCCAAGTTCCCAAGAAACAAAGAACAGGCCAGGGAAAAACAACACAGACAAATGAAGGGCCAATGAGGACAGGGACCCAGAATGGGAAGAAGGATAAGACGCAGCCAGCCAAAGAGAAGAAGAAATAGGCTGAGGCCGTGCACGGGATGACACTAATTCCCAAACCACAAGAACTAGATGAGAATAAGAGACCATCCATGCAGATAGGAGGAGCGCACAAGAATATGAAGGTGCAAAGAACACCCCCAGATTATACGATCACGGAGGATGATGGAGAGATGATAGCCCGAAGGGTCCAAGATTGTCTAGCCGAGGATTTTGACCATGTTGCGCACCATAGGGATAGGATTTGAGAGGATCTTGCAGACATGCGGCAGTTCCTCAAGCAAATCGTGGAAGTATAGACAGCAGGGGAACAAAACCCTCAGCACCGCAAACAAATGAGAGAGTGGAAGAATAAGAGTGAGACCCAGTCCATCCATTACTGCATCCGAACGCAACATTCCACATCACACCCAACATGTTGCGCATGGATGAGATTGTGGGGAAAACACCCCTGAAGGACTTAAGCCAAATCCAACTGGTGTTGAAATGGATGCCATCTAGGGCACTACACAAGTTGTAGGTTAGTGTAAACCACAAGTTACAATCTCACGCACACAAAGACTTAGTCGAATTGCAGAAGGTAACATAAAAATGGGACACACTGGAAATAGTCTATGAGCAGGCTAAGTTAGAGACCCGGGAGGAAAGGGAGCGCATAAAAGGATTGGAGCAGAAAGTGGCAAGAACTTATGAGAAGATTCCACAGGCCGCACAAAGCGATGAAATCACAAAAGATGAAAAGATTGGTCATATTGCACAGGAAATCAATCAATATCAGAAGGAGATAGAGAATATTCGATAACATCTCACACCAACCACTCCACCAGCAGTGAAGGAGCAAAGGAAGCAGAAAGAAACAACACAGTTGTAGGAGATAGAGTAGCAGCTCAGCATAGCAACTGACTTATTTGATAAAGCAGCGCAGCTTTGGACTAAGTTAGAGGAGGATCAGCAAGTCCAAAAGTGGGACAAGGAAGAAGAAAGGATCAATGCAACGATCCAAAACCTCAAGCAGAGGCAGAAGACAATGCTAATCACTAAACGTGTCAAAGGGGCACAAGACATGAAGAAATTGCAAGCAGATCTCACCACTGCGCAAACATAGAAACATGAGCGTTGGGCTCAAATGGAACCATTGCAAGAGTGGGTAGAAGAAGTCCTGGCACAAGCAGAGGAATCCAAGGCACATATTTCACAGACACAATCATAGTGTGTGGAATTGATCAGTGACAAAATCGCATTCCATATAGTGGACACACTCAAGGAGAAGACTGCACAGGCGCAGACACAAGCAGCATAGCGCAAGGAAAAGTTCCAGGTGATCACCAAGGATATCGAGGAAGCACACAAAAGTTAGGTGGCTCTGGACGAGCCACATGACAGTGTTGGGGGCTTGTTGGAGGCAGGCCAAAGCGGAAAAGCAAGAGGTTTTTGGGAAAGAAAGCATGCATGAGAAAAGTGACATCTGGAAGAAAGAACAGCACGCGCGCATGCAGAGAATACCTAACGATGGTAGGGTTATAGTTTTTCTAACGAATTGTAATGGATGAAGAGACAGAAGCATATAAATATAGATACTTAGGTATCATAGGGGGTTCAAATTATTTTTGTTGTTGTTTTTAGTTATGGATGAGTTGATGCGATATGTAATATTTTGTTGTACAATCTATTTTGTGTAAGTTGTTGAGCTAGAGAAGACGTAGGAGGGTATATATTGAGGGTTAGATCACAGGTTGAGGATCCTGGTGCGATATAGTCCGCCTCATATAGATCTTACCCAACTGAGAAGAGTTGTAAGTGCGCGGCACTGTAGATACGGAAATACTATAATAAAAGAGCTGAGAGACAAATATTTGTGGATGTAGCCCAAGAGGGGGTGAACCACAGTAACACATGTGTTATTTGATGAATCCATGCATATCTTTATTGTCTTCAGTAGTTATTGTTATTCTTAATAAATGAGTTGTTATATGCCCTGCTTAGTCACAAATGACAGTATATTGCATTTACAGTTATAATAATGGTTCAATATACAGTTCTCGTATCTCACACTCAATCCTAGGATGTAAACACATGAGTCTTATATCCACCCATTAAAGCTATCTCAGGTGATACTGCACAGCGCATTTTGTGTGTTGTGTTGCCTATTGGTTTACCAGGAGGGCCGATAGTTTTAGAGGCTTTGTTGGAAACCCAAATAGACATGAACCCTGGGTCAATAAACTTAGACAGAATAGAAGAGTAAGAATAATAGTAACCAACGATGTGGTTTTATCACATTTGGGTTTCCACATAAATTTTGGTGTACTATGTATATATTGTGATGTGATGTTGTTTAGATTATATTGTTGACGATATATTGAATGCTAGTGATAAGCTGCTAAATATTGTCGAAGAATATATTGTGGTTAAAAGTACTTAAATTGTTCATTATCGATTCACCCCTCCTCTCAGTAATCTAACAAGTTTGATTAGTGCACTATTACAACCCGCAAGCACAAATCCATGATGATATCTCTTGCGAGATCCAAGCATGGTTTTGAGTTTATTGGGGTATCTAGAACTTGAGTTTTATCGAAAAATAAGAAACTTTTATCTAACTTTGAAATATCCACCTTGATGTTAGGTCACCATGTCCTCTCTACCAAGGGTCCACAAATAAGCATTCTTCCCCAAGATACAACTCATCACACCTCATAATTTGCAGTTGTTTTAAATGCTAATTGGACTAATTTTTTCTATCGTTGACATTGGTGAATCACATGAAAAATTATGGTTACCTATTGAAGAAGGAATGTCAAAGATCCAATCCTTGAGGTTTCATCAAAGAAAGAAGAAGAAGAGGAATATGTCATCACTCGTGGCACCATTCATGATGAAACCTTATGTGTCATTGAAAATGAAATTTCTATCACTTGGGCAAGATATACCAGATGTTCACCAATGATATTTTCCCAGATTTGTCAAAGGGAGGCTGATATTTGGGCATCTACTAAACAATTAGACGCTCCAGAATCCACAGGATAGATGCACATGCAACATTTTTTTCTATTTTCTAAATCCATCTCATGGATTATAATGCATTATCATGTAGATAACGGATTGGTAATAGATGCACAAGGAAAAGAATTTCCTTTCTTCAAATCATTAGTGCTTAGAGTATGATACAAACTACTAAATGAGGAAATTGAGCTCACTAAGGACTAGATGAAGGAATTTATTGGAACATCAATCATTCATGGTTCATTACACATATCCCAGGTTTAGTAGGTCGATAAGTCGCCATAAATCTAGATACAGTCGATCAAGTGATTGACCAACACACTACACTAGTCGGTCGAGTATTCGACATGTCAGTTTGTTGAACAGTCAACCCACATTTGAACATAAAGTGGTGGATCAACTAGTGTAGAAATCAACTATGAGTTAGACGCGTAGGTGGACAGGTCAAGCATCCTTGTCTATTCAAATCGATAGAGTGGATTTGACGGAGTCAACTCTAACAATCAACGATTACATGTAGACACGATATTTCGTATTCTGTGGAAATCAATTATATATTGAGACTATAAAAATCATACCCTTTAGGTCATTTTTATTATGGCGATCGAGATCTAATATCCATTGTGATGTTCTGATCATAGTGCACATTTCTTAAGTGTTTTAACGGTGTCTTTAGACATCACCCTTTGTCCTAAAAGAAAAGTGTTCCTCTTCGATTATGTGCAATACTTTGTTCTATATTTCTTGTCATGTTCCACCCTATTCCCAAACATGGTATTAGAGCCGATGGTTTAAAACCTTGATCTGTTATCCAAAAAAATTGGTGAGTCGGATATGTTGTGTGATTGACTTTGTTTTTGTGGTTTTTTATTGGAACTTATTGAAACATACCAGTTTTTGTCTAGATATTGAAGATGGATTCGAATATTGATCTTTTTGTTCTAAACGGATCAAATTATGCAGTATGGGAACCAGATATGGAAACCCTACTGAAGAGAAAAGCACTGTGGAAATATATGAAGGTTGTAATTCCAGATCCAACATACGACTAGTCAAAGTTTTTTTTTTATGGGAAGAACTATGAGGTTGTAGGATTCATCGAGACCTATATCTCGTGATATATTTGATATTACCTCAATGGAATTGATTGTCCTCATCAATTCTGGAAGAATTTGAAGTAATTTTTTGACGAAATCAATAAAATTCACGTCATGCAATGGGAGAAAGAGTTGATCTCTCTCGATCCTCATTTTTTTCAAAGAATGGAGGACTATTTGGTGCATGTAAAAGAAATCCAATTGAAATTGGGAGAATGTGGAAATAGTTATTAGAAGAAGGATGGACAACCCATCAATGTAGTCCTCATGAACTTGATAACACCATTCAATGTGTTCGTATCGAATTTCTACACCAACTAGAAAGCACATAAGGAAGATGGTAAGGACTACACCTTTGAAGATTTATGTGGTGTTTTGATTAATGATCACCACAAACTTCTTGAAGAAGGCAATATTGGTGGTAAACACCAGGCCTACTTGATCAAGGAAAAGGGAAAGATGGATCTCAAGGATAGAGTATGGTTTGATGTCTCTACATAGAAACATGCACACTGTGACAAAAAACTTTATAGAGAGGTAGATTCACCACAACAAATTTGAAATAAAAAGACATGTAAGTATTGTGGAAAGACTAGACATGTGTAGAAATTTGACTATAAGAAGCGAGACAACTTAGAGGATAAGGTTAAACACATTGAAGGAGAAGTGTCTATTTTACGTCGACTCGCTAATAATTTTAACTTCCAAGTCAGAACTTTCCAATCCTTGTTGTCTCAATCTATGCAAAATGAATGGGTAGTCGACTATGGGTGCACTCATAATATGGCTAAGCATGCCTCCTTGTTCACGTGGTTGGATGAAGCTGATGAAAATTTGTGTTGTTGATGATTTTTCTCTAGATTTTGTTGGTCATGGTGATGTTGCTTGTCGACATGGGAATATTTTGGACGTCTATCATGTTCCAAATATCAGTGCCAATCTATTGTCTATTTCTCAGCTAACATAGACATGTAAGATTGTGGAATTTTGGCCAAATTGGTTCTATGTTCAGTTGGTACAAGTTATGTGACACACCTCGTCATGAACCCGAACTAACTACACTCTTTGTCACACCGATGAGAAAAGTCGAATTTGGCTTGAGAGACTTAGACACTTGAATTTCTGAAGTCTAAAGACACTGGAAACTCAAAATATGGTTGTTGTTATACCAAAAGTGTTTCCCCTTGAAGGACTCTATAAGGGATATGTGATTTGGAAGCATCATTAGGAACCATTCAATTCTAGAAGAGTGTAGTGAGAATAGAACCTGCTAGAATTGGTTCACAGTGACATCTACTACATCAATCTACCTTCACTAGTAGGTGCAAGATATATTTTAACTTTCAATGATGATTTCTCTCCCTTTAAATGGGTTTTTTTTTTCTAAAGACTAAGAACCTTTTCTTTCATAATTTCAAGGAGTTTTGGGCCTTTGCTGAAAAGAAATGTGGTCGACCCATCAAATGCTTCATATCAAACAATGGTGGTGAGTATGTCAATCGACCTTTTGAAGAATACCTGCTTCAATTTGGTATTGATTGGAAATGGTCGGTTCCTCACATACCTCAGTCGAATGGTGTCACCGAACACAATAATCAAACATTAGTTGAAATGGATAGATGTATTTTACAGGCTCAATATCCACCTCCTCACTTCTGGGATGAAGTAGTGTATTGTGCAGATTATCTACTCAATCACATCTCAACTCGAGCTATTCCTTCCATGACTCCAGTTGAAAAATGGTTTGGGAAGAAGCTTTTATTCGACCACCTTTGTGTGTTTGGATGTGTTTCATGGGCTCACACTTCTGATGATTGCAGAAAGAAGTTGGATTCAAAGAGTCATGCTTGCATCATGATGGAATACTTTGAAGAGTCAAAATCCTATCGATCGTTTGATCCTGTCAAATGAAAAATAATTATCGAATGAAATGTATGGTTTGATGAGAAGTATTATGGAATTTGTTGGTATTCTTTGCTCTCTTGTACTATCTGATTTGTTGACCCAAGGTTCATATCTTTCAAGTTACCAACAAAGCCTCTAAAACTATCGCCCCCCTTCGTAAACCAGAAGGCAACACAGTACACGAAATGCACTGCGCAGTCTCACCCGAGATAGCTTTAAATGGGTGGTTGTAAGACTCGGGTGTTTACAACCTAGGATTGAGTATGAGATAGGGGTTTGTTAGCCAGAGCCATGTACTATGAACTATGAAGGTAATCTACCTATTCCTCACGGGTAAATATTTCCATTACACGGGTTACTTCCCGAGCAACATATTCGTGTTCCATAACAATGTATTAACTCATTTATTAAGCATAACAATAACTGATTAAAGAAAGTAAAGAGATGCATACATTCATCACATTACACATTTATTACCATGGTTCACCCCCTCTTGGGATACATCCACAAAGATTTGGCTCTTGGCTCTTTTATTATGGCAGTTCTGCATTTCCGGCGCCGCGTGCTTACAATTCCCCTCTTATGGGTAAGATCTATATGAGGTGAACTAGATCGCACCAGGCTCTACAACCTGCGAACTAATCCTCAAATCCACCTTCTCTCCTCCATTCTAGCTCAACAGCTTACAAAAATGGTACATCACATTATTACATAACGCCTCCATTCATGTATTACTCTAATGGAATATTATAATAACCTGAACCCTTACAAAACAGTAAACGTACTATAAAAACACCAACCTAATATATAAAACTCAATAAACCAACCTACCAACCTCTATATGATACCTACGTATATATATTTATACATTTCGGGATCTTCAACCTTCTTACTGAAAATTACCAAAACCCTAACCCTACCGACGTTAGGTCTTCCTCCTGTGCACGCATGTTATTCTTCCTCCAGTTGTCGCTTTCCTTGTGCATGCTTTCTTGCATGTGCGCGTGTTGTTCTTTCTCCAGCTGTTACTTTCGTTTCTTCATGATTTATTTCCCACGATCGTCCTTCTTTCTATTTCAGCCTGGTGCCAAAAGGCGCCCAACATTGACATGTGACTCGTCCCGAGTCACATAATCTTTCTGAGCTACCTCGATCTCCTCGGTGATCATCTAGAACTTTTCCTTCATATATGTTGCTTTTGTCAATGCCTGCGTGGTCTTCTCCTTAATGGTATCCACTACCTAAACTGCCACTTCGTTGCTCAGTAATCCTGCACATTCTTCTTGTGTATGTGTTATCTTTGTTCTAGCTCCTTCTTCCTGTGTGAGTACTTTTGCTACCCGTTCCTGCAGTGGCTCTATCTGAGTCTGACGCTCCTATTTTTGTGTTTACGCAGTGATAAGTTCTACCTGGATCTTCTTTATCTCTTGCGTCCCTTTGACTCATTCTGGGATTGATATGGTCTTATGTCGTTGTTTGAGTTCCTGGATCGCTGCATTGATCCTCTCCTCTTCCTTGTTCCAGCGTTGGACCTGCGGATCCTCCTCTAGTCTTGTCCAAAGTTGTTTTGCTTTATCGAACAATTCCACTGCTATGCTAACCTGCTACTCTATCTCCTACAGTTGCGTCGTTGCTTCCTTCTTCCTTTGCTCCTTTACTGCCAATGGAGTTGTTGGTGTGAGTTGTTCTCGGAGACCCTTGATCTCCTTATGATATCGATCAATTGCCTGTGCAATTTGGTTGATCTTTTCTGCGGATAGGAGTTCATTTCCTTGCGCAATGCTTGGAAGTTTCCCAAAAATTTCTCCCACTCTTCGTTCCAGTTCGTTCCTACATTCTTTCTCCTCCTAGGTTTTGGATTTGGCCTGCTCACAATCTTTTTCTAGTGCTTCCCACTTCTTTGTTTCTTGATGTAGCTCGACTAAGTTTTTATGTACCCGAGACTGCATTTCTTGGTTGATGCTAACCTGCATTTTGTATAGTGCCCTTGATGGCATCTGCGTCAAGACCAATTGGATGTGGTCCAAGTCCTTCAATGGTGTTTGTCCCACAATTTCGTCTATGTGCAACATGTTAGGTTTGATTTAGATCGTTGCATGTGCATGTGGAATTGGAAGGACTGGGTCTCATTCTTCTACCTCCACTCTTTCGTTGTTTTGTGTTGTTGATGGCTCTATGCCTCTGTTGCTACTTTCTCTCTGGGCCTCCCCGAGTGTCCTGAGGAGCTGTCCCATTTCTGCCAACTCTTTTTGCAGTTTATCCCTGTGATGTGATGCGTGATCGAAGTCTTCTGCTAGACAGTCCTGGACCATTCTGGCGATCATTTCTCCATTTTCCTCAGTGATCGTATAGTCTGGTGATGCTCGTTGCACCTTCGATTTATTGTGCACGCCTGCTGCCTGTACAATTGGTCTCTTAGTTCCCCCCGGTTCCTGTGTGATGGGATTTGGGGCAGTCTTTTGTGCTCCCTTAGCTTGTTTCGGCTGTTCGTTGGTCACTTTCTGCCCCTTCTAGGTTCCTATCTGCTTTGACCCTTCATCTTCCTAAGTCAGCTTGTTTTGGCCTGTCGTTGGTTTCTTGGGCACTGGGATTTGCGGAGGCTGTGTTTTCGCCTGCGCAACCTCTCCTTCTGTTGTTGTTTCCGGTACTTCTTTGGGAATGGATGGGATTCTCCATTCATCAGGCCATTCGCTAATGACCGTGTCGATGTAACCCTCTGTGATGTAGTAGCGTATCGGTAGCCACTGTTTATCTGGATCAAGCCTTCTTTGTATCCACATGGCTTGATGTGTAGCCCATAAGTTAGCGATGTCCCCATATCGCGCGACAACCTCTGATGTTATTCTCCATGATCAGTTGATAGCTTCTTGTATGTCCCATAGGTATGCTTCAAATACGATTCCATTCTCCCTCTTATGCCTGGACTGTGGCCCAGATTTTAGTAATAGATATCTCACTCCCGCTAGTTGCGGTCTAGTACAAAAAATTACATACTCTGGTTCCCGCCATCCCATGAAGACTATGAGGGTAAGAAGCCATGAGTAATGGAATTCTGTATTGAGGTCCTTCACATCCTTGCAGTCCACTTGGAACAAGTCTAATAGATAAGGTGCCCAACTCACGGAGGTTCCTTCTGCGCACTGAGTTGCAACTACGATGACTCTTGTTGGTACTTCGTCTTTCTGACATTTTCTTAACAATTTATAGGATAAGATCTTTGCACCCAATTGTGTCGTTGCATTGTTGATCCGTTTGATCATAATGCTTCTTGTTCCCCTGGCGGTACCATATTTCTTCTTCATTTCCTCTGCTAACGCTTTATCCTTGGATTTATCGTCTAGAATCGACGCGGGATCCATGCCCCGATTGGGTAGTCCTGTTATCTGTGCGATAAGCTCAACAGTTATAGGGACGGGTTTGTCCAGCCATATATCCCCTACATGTGTGACTGCTAACAACTACTTGACGCATGTTGTCTCGTACTGGCCTCTGCCAAAATGTGGAAGTTTGAGAAAACCTAAAATTCTTGTTCTATCCAGTCCAGCTTCCCACTAATGTGGTTGGCTGATCGTTTCTCCAAGTTGGTTTACTACTATGTTCCGCATAAAAACCATCAGCGCAAGTTCCAGGTATTTGGTTTCATCTGATATGTCATGGTCGGAATACTTGAGCTTCCCGACGTGACCCAGTAGCTACAGATCTACCTGTACTTCATTTGGTATGCATGGTAGCACAATTTCTGCTACCGGTTTCTTGTGAGGTGAGCTCAGTATCTGAACTCTGTCTTCTTGTTGTGGTGGTTGGTTCGAAGTTCCAACAACTCCCAGTTGCTCACCTGTAAGCCACTTTGGCCCAAGCCGAGGTAGTTCCAGCAGTCTCCTCTATTGGTTGACCTAGGCTGGGTGCCTGTGACTCGTCTGGTTGCACTGTTGCTCCCAAATTTTGTGTCGTTCCGTTAACTTCCACAACTACTTTAGTGCTTTCTAGTTGCACTTCCCATTGGGTTTCCGCTTCCTCGTTCTGAGGCTCCTGCGCCGCTGTTGGCGTATCCTCTTTCATGGTATCTGCTTGTGGATATTGAATCTCTTCCAATATCAATGTAGAGTTCATCGGTATCATCTCTGGGATGGGATATCGTCGATATCAATGATCTTCGGCTGCTACTGCTCGTTTTCTTCCAGCGGTCCTCGTGACCTAGTTTGAACCCTGGTCAGTCTGGTTATATGGCCTAGTTCTATGGGCTTTGGTGGTGCCATAGTGGTGACTGTGGAACGTTTGTTGAGTTTGAATGACTTTGGTGAGCTCTTTGGTCTCGCTTCGTTCGTTCTGGTTGTTGTTGCTCTCTCTCTGTTCTCCTTTCACGAATAGACTAGTTGCTTCCGTGCTCGCGTGTTGTATGGGCTTGTCATGAAGCTTGTCGAGGACGCTTCCTCCATGATGCGATAAATGCACCATAACTATGGGATCAATGCATTTGTGGCAGTTTCTTACTTTCCATTACGCTTACTTTGTCGTTTCCAGTTGGTGTGTTTAATGTGATGTTCCATCAGTCCTTGCCATGCTTTAATTTCGCTTAGTATTGTCCTGTCATACTGCTTTTGTCGAATTTTCTTTTCCCGCTCATTTTTCTTTGGTGTGTAACTGTTGTCCTTGCCTTTGTTGCATTCTTGTTTCGAACGTCATGTGGCTTTTCTATCTCTGGCATGCTTCATGCTTTTCATTTTTTTTATTTTTTTTACTGCGCGGTGGATGGTCGATTGTCCTTGTACAGCTTCAGGCGACTCCCATTGATCATTCCTCGGAGGTCTGGTCCTTCTAAATCTCTTAACTGTACAGATCCTCTGTTTGTTATAGATTTTACCTCGTATGGTCCTAACCAAAGCATTCTCATCTTTCCTAGGTGCTAAAACGATTTGTTGTCATAGAGCAATATTAGATCTCCTTCCTTGAACGTCTTCCTCTTGATGTGTCGATCTTGCCAAGCTTTGTCTCTAGCCTTATGCACTTATTTATGGAATCCTTCCAGGATTTGGTCTTCCTCCATTGACAATAGTTGATTCAGTCTTTCCTGTATTGTGTCTCGTTCGGTCATTTGTGTGATAGTTTCTACACGTAAGTTGGGTACTAAAACTTCTAATGGAACTACTGCTTCTTGGCCATAGACTAGTTTGAATGGTGTGTGCCCTATCAAATTTTTGCATGTCGTCCTATACGCCCATAATACTGCTGGTACTTTGAGGTCCCAGTCGTCTCTGTTGACATTACAGATCTGTGTTAGTGCGTTCTCGATAATTTTGTTGAATGCTTCTACTGTGTCGTTTTCATGTGGATGATATGGTGTGCTCTTATGATGATGAACTTCAAACTCTTCGAGCATCACACAGTTGGTGTTGTTTATGAAGTGCGTACCTTGGTTTCTCATCAAAACTCTTGGGCACCCGAATCTGGTGATTACTTGTTCAAATAAGAAGTGTGCAGCTGTCTCCACACTGCAGTATTTTACTAGTGTGGCTTCTGCCCATCTTGTTAGGTATTTCGTTGTGGTGATGATGTATCTTTTCCATTTTATTTTGGTTGGTGATGAGACCCCCTATCCTCTGACTAGGTCTTGTTTTGTTATTTTCCCGGGTCCCTCTTGTTTCTTGCTGAGAGGATTTTTACTGCCTTCTCGGGGATCCCTGAGCAAAACATCTCAAGGTTTTATTTCTAGGCTTTTGTCTTTTACCAGTTGATTTTACCTTCTGGACCTTTAGCCCCTTCTTCCCATGAGATAAGGTGCAATCCTGTAAATAGGTCAACCCAATGCTCGGACAAGAGGAGTGGGATAAATGAGCGGGAGATAAGATGAAACAGTGGTGTTATGATGGGAGCAGACAATGGATTTTCAGAAATTCCCCCAGTGGAAAACCAAAACCTATGGGCATAGGCTTGTTAGGGCACCCTGTCAATTCCCCCAAGCATGGTCAAGTGGGAAAATATAAGATCCAATCATTTGTTAGAGATAAAAGGAATCAAATGCATATATTTAAAGGTTTTAATGATCAAAAGTGACACATATCATGATACCTGGACCAATTACCTCACGGAGCAAGAACCTTCTCTGATGCAGGACCAAGCCGATGGTGATGGATGTTGTTGCTGCTGACAAGACAAAGCTGATGGAAGAAGAAAAGGATGGGCCCTCCGGGACCATGCTCAGGTCAATCCTACTCTCGGTACTCCATATCTAGGACATGTGGGCCTCGAGACATGATCTCCTAGTTATCCCTAAAAAGCGGGGATAACATCTGGCTCCAACTCAGGGATATGTGCTCATCGTAGAGCGCATGAGAACCTCAACATCTCTGGCATAACCTGCAAACCTGCTCAATCTCGATAGGGGTATCAGTACAAAATTGGAGTGGTAATTCCACCCCAGCATACATATAGATATAAATATAGGCTGAAAGTAAAACAATCAATATGCGAATGTAAAGCAAAGTACCTACCTTTACTTACCTGTTGGTTGGATGTTCGATGTAGTCAAACAACCAGTGTAGTCAATCCAGCAATGTCCCACGATACCTGCCTTTGTGCTTCATCATAAACCAAAATAGTGATAAATCAAGCACAAAAATGTCATGAGTTAGAATATATATCATATCATCGGAAATCTCAAAGTCTAACTCATGGAGGCGGGTGGGAAGGAAAAACTGATCCTAATACACACTAGTACATTTGGGTCAAATTCCGACGACGTGTTCGACGCAATTGCCACTTTATATTGTCGGGAGAATGACAAACAATGGACCCCCTAAAACGTCGTTTCACATGACGTCTCTTTTCCGACAACATAGATTTTGTCGTTATTTCGACGTCTTGGAGATGGCAAGACCGACATCTTGAACGTGTCAAGACCGACGTCTTGAACGTGGCAAGAGAGATTTCTTGAACGTGGCAAGAGAGACATCTGGAACGTGGCAAGAGAGACATCTTGAAAGTGGCAAGAGAGACGTCTGGAACGTGGCAAGAGAGACATCTTGAACGTGGCAAGACCGGCATCTTGAAGGTGACAAGAGAGACGTCTAGAACGTGGCAAGAGAAAAGTTAAGACGTATCATCTCCGACGTGGTTTCTATGGGAGCAACACTCCAAGATGTCGCAATAGCGACTATGTTGTAGGTATTTAAAAAAAAAAAACACAATATCAATACTGAGAGGGACAAGTACATTAACCTTTTCTAAGATACTAGCCATATCAATATTTAAATCTATATCATCAGTCTTAGGCAAGGTTGGTTGAGGAGGAGGACTAACTTCCAATGGTAAAGGGGGTCTTGTTTAATGAGGTTTAGGATCACTAGGATATGTCTCGGGTGTGTTATCACACAAACTCGCAATTGTTGAGCTAAAGTCCAAAAGCTCAAGTGCAATCATGTGTAATAAGACTGCAAAAATATACTAGATTAAGTCCCTGTTTTTAGATAGGATCAAAATAATACAAGTGCCATCCAATACAAGATCCTATA
Source organism: Picea engelmannii (assembly GCA_009831015.1). Taxonomy (NCBI): domain Eukaryota; kingdom Viridiplantae; phylum Streptophyta; class Pinopsida; order Pinales; family Pinaceae; genus Picea; species Picea engelmannii. Next base: position 280,087 of record ML790189.1, on the reverse strand, counting down.
TACCAATGAGATATCTGAGCAACAGAAATTCCAGAGCCTTCACTGAAACCTCT
>ML790189.1:238142-257294 GCA_009831015.1 Picea engelmannii | reverse complement strand
GCAAATTTCAGACCTCACCAAGTGGTGAGTGAAAGATCATGATAAAATGAGAGTCAAAACCCTCAATATATAGTGTATCAATGACCTAATTTTACTTTTTAGGTCATAAAAAGGCCGACAAGGCCATAATACCAAAATAATATGTTTTTTACATTAAATTGTCAAATTAAAACCCTAATTGAGCTGCAAAGAGAGTAAAATCCCCTTCAAGGGAGGTGCTAGCTCTTTCTAGGGAAAATGAGACATCCAGGAGCAAAACGTTAGCCCCCCAGGGGCCTCTCCAACATGCCACACGTGCCACTGCTGCCCAGTCTGCCTCCGAAAGTGTTCATGAAGCTAGATGACGTCATGGTGAAGATTGGGACATCCTAAGCCTTCCAAGGCTAGCGTTCCACTGAAAAGGGGTCATTCCCCCTAGGTCTAGTCCTGTCAGAGTGTCTATGGTGGGACATCCTCTTCCTTTCAGGTGAAAAAATCATGATCAAATTATGTCTTGTCTCTGCCCCCTGATGGGGTTTCAGCATCCATCTGGTGGGCTCTTAAGCCCCATGGAGGTTCGAACTAGTCATCTCCCGATGTGTACCGGTCCAAATGGTACCTGTCCGTCGGGCATGGTCCTGCACATCAAAAGCTACAACCTCCATGGGATCATCAGTCACAGGGATCATAGCAATGTCAATCACAATCTCATAATCAATCTTATTAAACATATGCATAAAACCCCTAATACATCAGTCAATAGCTCAAAGACATTACAAAAACCTGCAATACAAGATTGGAGAAAAGGTCAAGGCGTCCTATTGGGCTAGTGTCCACAAGAAAAGGAAAGTTTCCAGAAAGACCTCATCCAAGCCATGTAAGTGAGGTGATGTGGCTAGGGATGTCCAAACATGTGGGTGTAGTGAGGTCCAAGGATGCATAAGTGTTACCTGTGGGTGCCTTTGTAGAAGGCAAGTTGTACCTGTCATGGATGCATTTTTTCCAAGCCCATTCTTTCCTTTATTCTTTTTATTCTTGTTTTATTCTTTTATTTTCTTTTTTTGTTCAAGAACTAACCAGGGGACACTGCCTTGGCATGGTGACCAGAGCTGATAGCGTTACCCACAAGTACTTTCATAGAGATGAGAAGGTTGGCTTGTGATGAGACCCCCTTTCCTTTGGCCATGAAACCAAAGGTCACTGCCCTGGCGTGGTAACTAGATGGTGACAATGTCATACTGTTAGGTACCCATGGACCTAATAGGCTGGCTCGTGATGAGACCCCCTATCCCCTGACTAGGTCTTGTTTTGTTATTTTCTTGGGTCCCTCTTATTTCTTGTTGAGAGGCTTTTTATTGCCTTCTTGGGGATCCCTGGGCGAAGCATCTCGAGGTTTTATTTATAGGCTTTTGTCTTTTACCAGCTGCTTTTACCTTCTGGGCCATTAGCCCCTTCTTCCCACGAGATAAGGTGCAATCCTGTAAATAGGTCAACCCAATGCCCTAACAAGGGGAGTGGGATCAATGAGTAGGAGATAAGATGAAATAGTGGTGTTATGATGGGAGCGGATGATGGATTTTCAAAAATTCCCCCAGTGGCAAACCAAAACCTATGGGCACAGGCTTTCTAGGGCACCCTGTCAATTCCCCCAAGCATGGTCAAGTGGGAAAATGTAAGATCCAAGCAGTTGTTAGAGATAAAAGGAATCATATGCATATATTTAAAGGTTTTAATGATCAAAAGTGACACATATCATGATACCTGGACCAATTACCTCACGGAGCAAGAACCTTCTTTGATACAGGACCAAGCCGATGGTGATGGATGTTGTTGATGCTTAAACGACAAAGCTGATGGAAGAAGAAAAGGATGCGCACTCTAGGACCATGCTCAGGTCAATCCTGCTCTCGGTACTCCATGTCTAGGACCTGTGGGCCTCGAGACATGATCTCCTAGTTATCCCTAAAAAGAGGGGATAACATCTTATCACATGCTTCAGGGAAGTAACTTCCTCATTTTTATCAATATCTGAGCATAACGTTGGTTGATAACTTTCTTCATAGGATAAATCTAAGTGCTCATATGGGTAGTCATCAAAGTCCTCAAGGTATGACTGAAAATTAATCGGAGAGCATATCATTAGGTCATCCCTGGGTGTCTGAATAAGGTCAGGTTCTTGTTGCCAGATATCAAAATTATTAGTAACTTTATGTGATAAATGCAAAGGCAACCTTTGGAAAGGACCACCAATGTTGTACATGAGATTTACATCATATCTAATCATATCCCATCCATGTTTCCCGACATGTATGAACTCATCAAAATTATCAACAAAGTCATTATCTTCATCATAATATGAAGGGGTTAAAACATCCGATACTTCTTTGCTCTCTACATCATAAAATAAAGTATCATTGAAAGTTTTGAAATAATTCACCTTGTTTAATCCTTTTTGTGCAGGAGCTTCACGTGTTCGGATAACTTCATCAAGTGGAAGATCTACCTCCACATCTTTAGTCTTGAGACATAGAGGATCAAGCTTGTCCAAGGGTTCCATTTCCTCTTCACTCTCTGAGTCGTAGAACAAGATATCATCAAAAAACTGGAAAGGAAAATGACTTACCTCATTCTCTTCATCTTGTGCAGGAGGGATAGGATCTTGGAGGGCTTCATCAGGCCGAGGAGTGGTTACTGGTGATTCATCTTCACAATTCACTTCTTTAGTCATGTCTTCACAACACTCTATTGAATCATGGGAAATATCCTGCTCCTTTTCAAGGGGTTGACAACATTATTCATGGATCTCTTCTTTCACATTAGAGGGTTCTTGATTTTGAACATTATAATAATTTCTGAGATTTGCCACAATCTCAGTAGTGAATCCCCCATCTTCCAAGGCTATTGTGAGATTATGAAGGGCATCTTCATACGTTTGGCAGCATGGTTTGGTAAGGTCAATGAACCTACTAATGAGGTGTATGAAAGATGATATACCCCTGTCTTCGCAACAACTCTTAAACCGATCTTGTAAGTAGGATGGCAGAGTGAGTATGAATAATTTTATAAGAGCATCTTCTCCCCCCAACTTTGTCTCGCTCAAATACTCCAAAATATTTACGATGTGAGGAGTTGGGAGGCCCAAAAATGTTGGAGAGTTGTTTAGCCATTTTGTATCAAAGTAATTTGGGTATCCTTGAAAACTTATGAAATCAATACTCGGATACATTTGTTCCCAGTGTGCCATGATCCCATATCTTGGAAATATCATAGATTTTGACAGTATGGTGGCACCCTGAAAAAATTAGTGGAGTCGCCAGATAATTTGCCTGAAACTATCAAAGGATAAGTGAAAACACCCTAGTGGAGTTGCTAGGTAAGCTTGTTAGATAAAACTCTAGAGGCACGGCTTACCGAAAAGTGTCGTTTGAGGAAGGCTTGACTCAGTGTTCCACGACAATGGCGCCAAAATGTTATCGCACAGTTTGCAGCTAGGAGTAAAGGCTATAAGGTAGAAGGCCAAACTGGCGTAACATGAACCTATCCCACCCAATGTCGCCACGATGGGTAGGTTCTTTCTCTTTAGGGAGGCTAGACCTAGGGGAGATGTCCCCGGTGACCTGGGGTTTTGAAAGGGCAAAGGATAAAAGGAAAAGGACAAATTCCCCCTTCACAGATCACCGCCAATAAGATAGTCCCGGCTAAACAACCAATAATAAGGTATAACCAAAGAAAAGAAAAGCACCTGCTTGAGACAACACAAGGAGGAAACTGATACGTGCAATCTTGGTTAGAACTTCATATAAATCAGTGACTATCTGATATTCAATATAAGCAATTTAAAAGTAAATGTTGACGAAGTCAATGTTTACAAAATAACAATGATAAATGTATCACTTGTCAATAAATACAAGAATGATATGGCATCAAATATAATCAATCAATACTTAATCTAACAAATTCCCTCAACTACCATTCAATTGCTCATAGACAAAATGTTGTTGCATCAATGATATAATAGCAAGGAGTGATGTCAGCATTCAGGGTTAGTAGGGTTAGGCAGAGTTAGGGTTAGTGCAGTTAGGGTTTTAATTCAAAGGTATTAAAAGTGTTTATATCAGGTTCTACTTCAATGTTTGAGGTCTTAGATCAGTGCCTTTAGGGTTAAATGGAGTCAATAATGAAGGATGCATGAGTGCCTTTAGGGTTAAATGGAGTCAATAATGAAGGATGCAGGAGTTGAAGGAGGATGGCTAAGGACTGGAGGGAAGATCTCTGAAGTGCTGCTATGGCAAGGCCTTAGAGACAAAACCCTAGGGGAGAGGGGCTCACTCCGATGTTGCTATGGCAAGGCCTCGTGCTCTCTCCTCCTTCCTTAGATAGAAAAACGGCTAGCATGAAAGATAAAGTCAAGACAAGAGAGTTAAATGAGGGAGAATGTTGCTACAGCAAGGCTCTATCATCAAACCCTAGAAGAAAATGGCCGTAAGTGTAGATAACCTAGGCCTGGGATGTATCCTCCTTCTTGAGCTCTGGAAAGTACGACTAGCATATGAAGAGGGGAAAAATGAGTGTAGCTAAGGCTAGTCTCAATCCTCTTCAGCATGAAAGAGTAGAATGTTGCTATGGCAAGGCTCTATCTCACTTCAATAAACAAAATGGCTAGAAATCTTGACGGGGACATGAGACAAGGACCAATTATGTGTGCTTGTCACCTAGGGTTTATGCAACAAATTTATAATGATAAAAGCAAGTAATAACAATACAACCATATAATTACGATTTTTTTTCAGAATTTCACTTACATTTCACCAAGAAACGTCATAGCAAACCCTAGTTGTAACACCTTCCATCAAGAGAAATGCCAAAAAATGCCAAGAGAATCTTCCTTCAACAAGTGCGCCTCACTAAATTAGCCAAAACCCTAAAGTAGGGCGCAAATTTCAGACCTCACCAAGTGGTGAGTGAAAGATCATGATAAAATGAGAGTCAAAACCGTCAATATATAGTGTATCAATGACCTAATTTTACTTTCTAGGTCATAAAAAGGTTGACAAGGCCATAATACCAAAATACTACCTTTTTTTACATTAAATTGTCAAATTAAAACCCTAATTGAGATACAAAGAGAGTAAAAGCCCCTTCAAGGGAGGCGTTATCCCTTTCTAGGGAAAATGAGACATCCAGGAGCAAAACGTTAGCCCCCCAGGGGCCTCTCCAACATGTTGCATGTGCCACTGCTGCCCAGTCTGCCTCCAAATGTGTCCATGAAGCTGGATGACGTCATGGTGAAGATGGGGACGTCCTAAGCCTTCTAAGGCTAGTGTTCCACTAAAAAGGGGTCATTCCCCCTACGTCTAGTCCTGCCAGACTGTCTCTGGTGGGACGTCCTCTTCCTTTCAGGTGTAAAACCCCTGATCAATTTATGTCATGTATGTGCCCCTTGATGGGGTTTCAACATCCATCTGCTGGGCTCTTCAACCCCATGGAGGTCCGAACTGGTCATCTCCCCATGTGTACTAGTCCAAATGGTACCTGTCCATCGAGCATGGTCCTGCACATCAAAATCTATGCCTTCCATGGGCTCATCAGTCACAAGGATCATAGCAATGTCAATCACAATCTCATCATCAATTGTATTAAACATATGCATAAAACCCCTAATACATTAGTCAATAGCTCAAAGACATTACAAAAACCTGCAATACAAGATTGGAGAAAAGTTCAAGGCGTCTTATTGGGCTAGTGTCCACAAGAAAAGGAAAGTTTCCAGAAAAACCTCATCCAAGCCATGTAAGTGAGGTGATGTGGATAGGGATGTCCAAACATGTGGGTGTAGTGAGGGCCAAGGATGCATAAGTGTTACCTGTGGGTGCCTTTGTAGAAGGCGAATTGTACTTGTCATGGATGCATTTTTTCCAAGCCCATTCTTGCCTTTATTCTTTTTATTCTTGTTTTATTCTTTTATTTGATTTTTTTGTTCAAGAACTAACCAGGGGACATTGCCTTGGCATGGTGACTAGAGCTGACAACGTTACCCACAAGTACTTTCATAGAGATGAGAAGGTTGGCTCGTGATGAGACCCCCTTTCCCTTGGCCATGCAACCAAAGGTCATTGCCCTGGCATGGTAACTAGATGGTGGCAATGTCATACGGTTAGGTACCCATGGACCTAATAGGCTGGCTCGTGATGAGACCCCCTATCCTATGACTAGGTCTTGTTTTGTTATTTTCCCGAGTCCCTCTTGTTTCTTTCTGAGAGGCTTTTGACTGCCTTCTTGGGGATCCCTGGGCAAAGCATCTCGAGGTTTTATTTCTAGGCTTTTGTCTTTTACCATCTTCTTTTACCTTCTGGGCCTTTATCCCCTTCTTCCCATGAGATAAGGTGCAATCCTGTAAATAGGTCAACCCAATGCCCAGACAAGGTGAGTGGGATAATTGAGTGAGAGATAAGATGAAACAATGGTGTTATGATGGGAGCGAACGATGGCTTTTCAAAAATTCCCCTAGTGGAAAACGAAAACCTATGGGCACAGGCTTGCTAGGGCACCCTGTCAATTCCCCCAAGCATGGTCAAGTGGGAAAATGTAATATCCAAGTATTTCTTAGAGATAAAAGGAATCATATACATATATTTAAATGTTTTAATGATCAAAAGTGATACATATCATGATACCTGGACCAATTAACCCATGGAGCAAGAACCTTCTATGATACAAGACCAAGCCGATGGTGATGGATGATGTTGCTGCTGACAAGACAAAGCTGATGGAAGAAGAAAAGGATGGGCCCTCTAGGACCATGCTCATGTCAATCCTGCTCTCGATACTCCATGTCGAGGACCCGTGGGCCTCGAGACATAATCTCCTAGTTATCCCTAAAAAGCGGGGATAACATCTGGCTCTAACTCGTGGACATGTGCTTACTGTAGAGTGCATGAGAACCTCAACATCTCTGGCATAACCTGCAGACCTGCTCAATCTCGATAGGGGTATCAATAAAAAAAATTGGGCGGTAATGCCACCCTAGCATACATATAGATATAAATATAGGCTGAAAGTAAAACAATCAATATGCGAATGTAAAGAAAAGTACCTACCTTTACTTACCTATTGGCTGGATGTTCGATGTAGTCAAGCGACCAGTGTAGCCAATCCAACAATGTCCCATGACACCTGCCTTTGTGCTTCATCATAAACCAAAATAGTGATAAATCAAGCACAAAAATTTCATGAGTTAGAATATATATCATATCATCAGAAATCTCAAAGTCTAACTCATGGAGGCGAGTGGGAGGGAAAAAGAGATCATAATACATACTCTCAGGAGAGTGCTCAATCCATCTCAGGAATGTATGTGAAATTTCAAAGGGTCAAGAGACTGACTCGAGGAATCTGAATGCTAGCTACCTTGGACATCTTCACAACTTGAGGCTCGAGGAGGGATTAACATAAATTGAAAGGATGACTGACCATTGCTAAAGGGGAGGATGGAAAACTGTGATAATAGGCTTCTTCTTGAGGCACTCAACTTTCCCCTAAAATACATAATGAGGTTTTTCCATATAGGAGACTTGGGATAAGGGACATGTTTCCAAACCACACCTTCAGTGACATAGGGAGGTAAAATGATCAAAGGGGGATGGAAAATCTTATCACAAGTATCATGCTTCAGGGAAGTAACTTCTTCATTTTTATCAATATCTGAGCATAACGTTGGTTGATAAATTTCTTCATAGGATAAATCTAAGTTCTTAGATGGATAGTCATCAAAGTCCTCAAGGTATGACCGAATATTAATCAGAGAGCATAGCATTAGGTCATCCCTGGGTGTCTGAATAAGGTCAGGTTCTTGTTGCCAGATATCAAAATTATTAGTAACTTTATGTGATAAATGAAAAGGCAACCTTTGGAAAGGACCATCAATGTCGTACATGGGATTGCCATCATATCTAATCATATCCCATCCATGTTTCCCGACATGTATGAACTCATCAAAATTATCAACAAATTCATTATATTCATCATAACATGAAGGGGTTAAAACATTCGATACTTCTTTGCTCTCTACATCATAAAATAAAGTATCATTGAAAGTTTTGAAATAACTCACCTTGTTTAATCCTTCATGTGCAGGAGCTTCAAGTGTTCAGATAACTTCATCAAGTGGAAGATCTGCGTCCACATCTTTAGTCTTGAGACATAGAGGATCAAGCTTGTCCAAGGGTTCCATTTCCTCTTCACTCTCTGAGTCATAGAACAAGATATCATCAAAAAACTGGAAAGGAAAATGACTTACCTCATTCTCTTCATCTTGTGCAGGAGGGATAGGATCTTGGAGGGCTTCATCAGGCTGAGGAGCAGTTACTGGTGCTTCATCTTCACAATTCACTTTTTTAGTCATGTATTCACAACACTCTATTGAATCATGGGAAATATCCTCCTCCTTTTCAAGGGGTTGACAACATTCTCCATGGATCTCTTTTTTCACATTATAGGGTTCTTGATTTTGAACATGATAAGAATTTCTAAGATTTGCCACAATCTCAGTAGTGAATCCCCCATCTTCCAAGGCTATTGTGAGATTATGAAGGGCATCTTCATACGTTTGGCAGCATGTATTGGTAAGGTCAATGAACCTACTAATGAGGTGTAAGAAAGATGATATACCCTTGTCTTCTCAACAACTCTTAAAACAATCTTGCAAGTAGGATGGAAGAGTGAGTATGAATAATTTTATAAGAGAATCCTCTCCCCCCAAATTTATCTCGCTCAAATACTCCAAAAACTTTACGATGTGAGGAGTTGGGAGGCCCAAAAACGTTGGAGAGTTGTTTAGCCATTTTGTAATCAAAGTAATTTGGGTATCCTTGAAAACTTCTGAAATCAATACTCAGATACATTTGTTCCCAGTGTGCCATGATCCCATAACTTGGAAATATCACAGATTTTGAGAGTAAGGTGGCACCCTGAAAAAATTAGTGGAGTCGCCGGATAATTTGCCTGAAACTATCAAAGGATAAGGGAAAACGCCCTAGTGGAGTCGCCAGGTAAGCTTGTTAGATAAAACTCTAGATGCAAGGCTTACCGAAAAGTGTCTTCTAAGGAAGGTTTGACTCAATGTTCCTCGGAAATGGTGCCAAAATGTTATCACACAGTTTGTATCTAGGAGTAAAGGCTATAAGGTAGAAGGAAAAACTGGCATAACAAGAACCTATCCCACCCAATGTCACCACGATGGGTAGGTTCTTTCTCTTTAGGGAGGCTAGACCCAGGGGACACGTCCTCCGGTGACCTGGGGTTTTGAAGGGGCAAAGGATAAAACGAAAAGGACAAATTCCCCCTTCACAGATCACCACCAATCAGATAGTCTCGGCTAAACAACCAATAATAAGGTATAACCAAAGAAAATAAAAGCACCTGCTTGAGACAAAGAAACAAGGAAACTGATACATACAATCTTGGTTAGTACTTCATATAAATCAGTGACTATATGATATTCAATATAAGCAATTTAAAAGTAAATGTTGACGAAGTCAATGTTTACAAAATAGAAATGATAAATGTATCACTTGTCAATAAATACGATAATGATATGGCATCCAATATAATCAATCAATACTTAATCTAACAAATGCCCTCAACTACCATTCAATTTCTCATAGACAAAACGTTGCTGCATCAATGATATAATAGCAAGGAGTGACGTCAGCATTCAGGGTTAGTAGGGTTAGGCAGAGCTAGGGTTAGTGCAGTTAGGGTTTTAATTCAAAGGTATTAAAAGTGTTTAGATCAGGTTCTACTTCAACGTTTGAGGTGTTAGATCAGTGCCTTTAGGGTTAAATGGAGTCAATAATGAAGGATGCAGGAGTTAAAGGAGGACAACTAAGGATTGGAGGGAAGATCTCTGAAGTGCCGCTATGGCAAGGCCCTAGAGACAAAACCCTAGGGGAGAGAGGCTCACTCCGGTGTTGCTATGGAAAGGCCTCGTGATCTCTCCTCCTTCCTTAGATGGAAAAATTGCTAGCATGAAAGATAAATTCAAGACAGGAGAGTCAAATGAGGGAGAGTGTTGCTACAACAAGGCTCTATCATCAAACCCTAGAAGAAAACAACCCTAAGTGTAGATAACCTAGGCCTGAGATGTCTCCTCCTTCTTGAGCTCTAGAAAGTACGGCTAGCATATGAAGAGGGGAAAAATGAGTGTAGATAAGGTTAGGCTCAATCCTCTTCAGCATGAAAGAGTAGAGTGTTGCTATGGCAAGGCTCTATCTCACTTCAGCAAACAAAATGGCTAGAAATCTTGACAGGGACTTGAGACAAGGACCAATTATGTGTGCTTGTCACCTAGGGTTTATGCAGCAAATTTATAATAATAAATGCAAGTAATAACAATACAGCCATTCAATTACGAAGTTTTGCAAAATTTCACTTACATTTCACCAAGAAACATCATAGCAAACCCTAGTTGTAACACCTTCCATCAAGAGAAATGCCAAAAAATGCCAAGAGAATCTTCCTTCAACAAGTGCGCCTCACTAAATTAGCCAAAACCCTAAAGTAGGGCGCAAATTTCAGACCTCACCAAGTGGTGAGTGAAAGATCATGATAAAATGAGAGTCAAAACCCTCAATATATAGTGTATCAATGACCTAATTTTACTTTTTAGGTCATAAAAAGGCCGACAAGGCCATAATACCAAAATAATACTTTTTTTACATTAAATTTTCAAATTAAAACCTTAATTGAGCTACAAAGAGAGTAAAATCCCCTTCAAGGGAGGTGCTAGCCCTTTTTAGGGAAAATGAGACATCCATGAGCAAAACGTTAGCCCCCTAGGGGCCTCTCCAACATGCCACATGTGACACTACTGCCCAGTCTTCCTCCAAAAGTGTCCATGAAGCTGGATGACATCATGGTGAAGATGGGGACATCCTAAGCCTTCCAAGTCTAGCGTTCCACTAAAAAGGGGTCATTTCCCCTAGGTTTAGTCCTGTTAGAGTGTCTCTGGTGGGACGTCCTCTTCCTTTCAGGTGAAAAACCCCTGATCAAATTCTTTCCTGTCTCTGCCCCCTGATGGGGTTTCAACATCCATTTGGTGGGCTCTTCAGCCCCATGGAGGTCCGAATTGGTCATCTCCCCATGTGTACCGGTACAAATGGTACCTGTCTGTCGGGCATGGTCCTGCACATCAAAAGCTACGCCCTCCATGGGATCATCAGTCACAGGGATCATAACAATGTCAATCACAATCTCATCATCAATTTTATTAAACATATGCATAAAACCCCTAATACATCAGTCAATAGCTCAAAGACATTACAAAAACCTGCAATACAAGATTGGAGAAAAGGTCAAGGCGTCCTATTGGGCTAGTGTCCACAAGAAAAGGAAGGTTTCCAGAATGACCTCATCCAAGCCATGTAAGTGAGGTGATGTGGCTAGGGATGTCCAAACATGTGGGTGTAGTGAGGGCCAAGGATGCATAAGTGTTACCTGTGGGTGCCTTTGTAGAAGGCAAGCTGTACCTGTCATGGATGCATTTTTTCCAAGCCCATTCTTGCCTTTATTCTTTTTATTCTTTTATTTTCTTTTTTTGTTCAAGAACTAACCAGGGGACACTGCCTTGGCATGGTGACCAGAGCTGATAGTGTTACCCACAAGTACTTTGACAGAGATGAGAAGGTTGGCTCGTGATGAGACCCCCTTTCCCTTGGCCATGCAACCAAAGGTCACTGCCCTGGCGTGGTAACCATATGGTGGCAATGTCATACTATTAGGTACCCATGGACCTAATAGGTTGGCTCGTGATGAGACCCCCTATCCTTTGACTAGGTCTTCTTTTATTATTTTCCCGGGTCCCTCTTATTTCTTGCTGAGAGGCTTTTTAATCTCTTCTCGGGGATCCCTGGGCGAAGCATCTCGAGGTTTTATTTCTAGGATTTTGTATTTTACCAGCTGCTTTTACCTTCTGGGCCTTTAGCCCCTTATTCCCATGGGATAAGGTGAAATCCTGTAAATAGGTCAACCTAATGCCTGGACAAGGGGAGTGGGATAAATGAGTGGGAGATAAGATAAAACAATGGTGTTATGATGGGAGTGGATGATGGCTTTTCAGAAATTTCCCCAGTGGAAAACCAAAACCTATGGGCACAGGCTTGCTAGGGCACCCTATCAATTCCCCCAAGCATGGTCAAGTGGGAAAATGTAAGATCCAAGCAGTTGTTAGAGATAAAAGGAATCAGATGCATATATTTAAAGGTTTTAATGATCAAAAGTGACACATATCATGATATCTAGACCAATTACCTCACGGAGGAGGAACCTTCTCTGATACAGGACCAAGATGATGGTGATGGATGCTGTTGTTGTTGACAAGACATAGCTGATGGAAGAAGAAAAGGATGGGCCCTCCAAGACCATGCTTAGGTCAATCATGCTCTCGGTACTCCATGTCTAGGACTTGTGGGCCTCGAGACATGATCTCCTAGTTATCCCTAAAAAGTAGGGATAAAAGGTCCAACAAAGTCTATTGCCCATTTATCAAATGCATGTAATGTCACTTGCGGTCGTAATGGGATATCGTCCCTTCTATTGGGTTTTCCTACTCTATGACAGACATCACATCTCTGACAGTACTCTTTCGAGTCTCTGTGGATCGTTGGCCACCATAATCCTACGCGGAGTACTGTTATAACCCTAATTTTCACCAAACATACTTACCTGACATCAGGCTATCCCATATGCCTTCTTTTCCAAGCTAGTATTGAACAACTCTGGTTGAAAAACCCTCTTTATAAAGGCCCACGCGCCCTACTCCATTACTGCAAGTGTGTACACATTAGCTGCTTCAATACAACTCGCGTGTACCTACAAAAGCACGTAAAAAAGAAAGTTGCTGACGAAACACACATCTTTGGGCAAGTTAACTAAACCTTTCGGCCATGCATGGCCTGTCATTCGACCAAATACCTAGCTCCTTCTAGCCTATAAAAGAAGGGGTAAGGGTCCCATTTGAAAAGAGGAAAATCATAGTAAAGAGACTATAGCCAATTGAACATTCCCCTTGTCCCAACCTTTATCCATCCTTGTGCAAAGATAAGTATAGAGCAAAGCAGTTGGAGGACAGTTGAAGAGGAGCCAAGGACTAGGTTCGTGGAGCAGTGGTTGGCTTCATTATTGTAAGTTGCCTTAGTGAAGTTAATAATAAATAAGTACTTTTCCCATCCCACCATATGAGGTTTTCATTGTTTATTGCGTACATGTTGATTAAAATCTCTAACCCATTAATCTGTATATCAAATGCATGTGGAGTTCTTTGTTTGTCTTTTGTGAATGCAGGTTATCCTTGGGAGGAGAGTTGTAGTCAAAGAGTGACCAAGCATGAAGAAGGATCGATATCAAACACCGGAAATAAGGTATGTTCACTTGATCTTCTTAACTGTGTATTTGCTTAAGAACAATAGGGATTAGGTCCGGGATGATGGTAAAAAGTAGGAATCTTTAGGTCTGTTTTGCATGCATGATAAAACCCTAAGTGCAAATTCGTAGGAGGGATTCCCACCCTCAACAGAATTGGCGACCATACTGGGGAACTCTAGGGTTTCTGGGAATATTTTTTCTTGGGTATTTTTAAAAACTGGTTTCATCTCTTGTTTTTAAAGTTTCTGCAAAAGTCTGAGCTAACAGAGATTCTGGTCTTCCATACCAGTTATCTCTATTTCTTTTCTTGACTACATTTTTTTTTTACGGGACCCATAGAGGTACACGCAGCCTGTATAAGGTCTGCACACGTGTACCCATGCCCTACCTTCACACAACCCGCATGTACATGCTAGCTGAGGAAGTGTCAGTCGCATGTATGATTCCAGAAAATTTCTTTTAGGGAGGCAATCATCCTCTCCCCTGTCAGAAGTAATCCCTATTAGGGTTTTTTTGGAACTCATTCTAGTCTTTTTTGTTTGTAGTCTATAGCTTAGGTTCCACCTCAGATTGGTTTGTTCTATGGAATTTTCCTTGAATTGTTTTTCTTTTCTGTCAAAGTAAGTTTCTGAGTCTTCAAGGGACTTTGGTTCTCAATACCAATAGTCTCTGCTAGTGTTTGATTGCTTGTTTTTTTCATTTTTTTGAAGAATTGCAGAGGTACACGCGACTTATATAAGGCCTGCATGCATGTACACGAGCTCTGGACTTACACAGCTTGCGTGCACACACTGGCTATTGAACTTGTTAGCATCAGCAGTCACTCCTGGATTGCGACAGGAGCAAAGCCCAACACCCATCAGTTATATGTCATGATAAGTTTAATGTATGATAAAATGGTTAGAGACCCAGGATGGAATCACTCTAGCTCAAGGACCAGGTCTGGTATGTAAAGAAAAAAGGAGGTCTTGATCTAACTTCAGTCAGAGGGTTGATTGTAAAATGAGCAGGTGGAAGACTTGGTGAGAGGAGTGAGCAAAACTACCTCGGGCAACAGGCCTTTCAGTAGTTTGCAGAAGAAAAACTCTAAATGCAAGATCCTCTTGGTTCAGAGTCTCGGGGAGCTGAAAGGGTGACTTGACTGGATCCTCCAATTCCAAGTCATTCAGCGTTGAGAAAATCACAAGACCGATTAGAGACAACGCAACTGTTACAGTGATCCAACCTACATCATCCTATAATAGCTACAACTCGACTGGATCCTCCAATTCCAAGCCGTTCTAACACAGTGTAAACAAATATATGAAAGAAAATAACATTCATAAGGCAAGAAGTCTCAAGAGTCAATGCATAACTAGAATAACCAGTGCTTCATTAAAGCTTTTACAATCGGGAGCCTAGCTCAACCATTGATGCTTGAAAAATACAAAAACTGAGTATATATACTCCTAACATTTTCCCAACAGAGGTGTCCTGGACATTCAGGATGGGGTGTCTCTTCAATCAAATCTGGCCTGCACTCCTCTGTCATACTGTCACACACCCACTACCATAATCAAATTTTCGTTGATTTCTGCAGAATCAAAGCCCCCGAAATATCTACGGAGGCCTAGCATAAGCTAGCTCTTTCTCTCTCTCTGCTCCCATGTGACCGTGGGTCATGATCAAAGGTCAAATAATCATGGTGCCTCTTTGTATTTCGTGCCTCAGTGCTACAGGGATGTCAAATCGTTCGACTCTGCAACCGCCGAACCCCAGCATGTTTAGTGACTGGCCAATAGGGATGAATCTCTACAGGGTAAGCAAATGGCCATTAAGAACGGCTATGTCGCGGGGTTGAGTGGAGTACAGGTGGCGAGAGGGGAAACATGACACAGAGGGCAGCGTGATAGAATATGGGTCCCACTTCACATGCCACACCATTCCGGACCCCCCCCATTAAAGGAAAAATGGCAAGGGGGGTCTGGAATTTGCCTGAATGTCATTGATCAAGGCGAATAAATCCTGACCGTTCCAGAGTTGCGCGTTCGATTTCAGACCCCCCCCCCCACTGCTAAAGGCAGAACATCAAGGGGGCTCCAGAATGAAGCCTCAGTCGTGGACCTGGGCGGGTGGACTTTGGCTATCCAGATCTGCTCGCCACTTACCCTAAGGCGCATTCGTGCCCCAACTTAAAGTTGGCTTCTCTTTCTCACATCTGACGGTCGTTATAGACCCTGAGATCCTTTGAAAGAATATCATTCATTCATCGGGACTTAACCACATGCTAACATATCGATATTCATAAGTCTAGATTTCAGGGTTTGAGAGAACGAGGGAACATGCCCTTCGGTATCTCGACCGCCGAAACGCCGAAGTGCCAAACAAGCCTAAATCGGTGATTAGCCCCTTGGGTTATGCCTTGGTCAATATGACCTCTTCCCACATGACCACACTCTCTCTTCCATCGGGATTTATCAAGGCGAGAGCTTGACCTCTTGTCAGTGGAACTCCTGAATCCTCGATCCCCAATTTCTCGAAATGGGTAATCTCTCGACACGTAGCCTCCTAAAATCGGTCGGCCTACGACTGCTTTGGGGTTTCCACCATGGAACATCCCGATCTCTCGTCACCAGAACTCCCAAGTTCCCGACTCTCGATTTCCTGAAATGGGAAATCTCATGACACGTGGCCTCCTTTAATCAGACGACCTGAATCTACTTCGAGGTTTCTACCATGGAATGCCCCGATCTTTCGTCACCAGAACTCTTGAATTCCTGATTTTCGATTTCCCGAAATGGGAAATCTCACGACACGTGGCCTCCTTTAATCGAATGGTCCAGATATATTTCGGGGCTTTCTCCCTTATTCACTGGGGGTTTAACCCTCAGGTATCTCCTGAAATATCGAACGACCGTCAGGTTTTCCAGCCGAGATCTGACGGCTCAGACAGGTTCCTAATTTGTGCATTCTCCCACGACTTCTTGGACGTGGAAAAATCAACGGTCCAGATGTTCTCATGGACCTTGGGGATCTACGATCCCGATCTCTTCGCTACCCATGAAGACACAGAAAGACAAAGTGGTAAGGCATTCAACCCCCCCNCCCTACTTTCTCCTACCAATCTAACGGTCATGGGTGACCACAAATTTCCCGACGGGATCTCGCCCATCGATCAACACCTATTCAAGGTTAAGGCGCTTAACCCTCTAGTTTCTTCTTCCTATTTGACGGTCGTGAGTGACCACCGATCTCCCGATGGGATCTCGTCCATCGATTCAATACTTATCAGGGATTTCTTAAGGCCTTACGCCTTCACGCCCTTTTTCCTAGGTTCTTGATGGGCCTTTTCGAGAAGGGTATCTCTATGGGGAGGTTTACCCAGGGTACTATCTGTTAAAACACTAATCATAAGTTAGTTGGTTAGTTAAGCTAACCTAACTGTTATTCAGTTACATGACAGTTATGGTATTTTGTATTATAAATGTACATCTGTGTACATGATTATTTATAGAAGCGTTGATGAATAGAGTATGCCTTTTCTGCCTTTGTTTATTTATCTCTATTCATCATGGTTTCCTGATTGCTTTTATTATTTGCTTTATATTTCCATTGTTTTCTTCATTTTGACTCTAACAGTGGTATCAGAGCAATTTATGATCTTGATGCACCTGTGGGATTGATGAATAGAATTTATCATAGCCACAGTGAGGAGAAGATGATGGTTGATCAATCTCTCGGTGAGTGAAGAAGAGCCGCCAAAATCCCAGAGGGTTTATGTCTCACTGCACCAGAAAGAATTTCTTTGAACTTAAGAAGAATATAGGCATAAGTTCAAGCTTGTTCAGGACAATTTTCAGACGCAAACCCTAATCAAAGCCGGAAAAGCAGAGAGATAAATCTGGTTGGATGGCGTGCCATTTCCATGGAAACACAGAATGCGGTTCTCATTAAAGTCCACAGAAAACGTCATTCATCTCAAATCCCAAGGTAAAGATTCTGAGAAAAGATCGTGTCTTTCGAAATAATGGTCTGGTGCAGCCATTGGCTTGCAAACAAGTTGCCGCCAAGAGATCAGCCTTGGAGCCTTTCGCAGAGAGCGCGAGCCTGTGAAGAAGAATCTTCAACCAAATCCGCGACCTGGACTTGTTGATAAGCCACACATAGTTTACATTTCGTTTTTAAAGACCAGCGTTATCTTTGGGAGCAATATATTTCTTGGGAGAATTGCATTCGACCTCCTCTTCTTGCCTGCGATAGAATTCAATCTGCTTGATAAGTATTTGTGAGCCCGCAAATTAAAACTGTAGTCTGTGATGGAATTTGGCCATTTCGTGTTGTGTGGTTGGCTGCTCGGGAATTCAAATAAAGAAGAGAATATGTGGACAACCATTTCGAGTTCAAGGCTGGTCGCGAATTAAAATAAAGAAGAAAACATGTGGACAACCATTTCGAGTCCAAGGCTGGTGGAGTATTGAACAAACAAATAATTTGAGGTAATAAGTTTTTATAATTAAATTTGATTAAAAAAAGGACAGCTTCCAAGAAGGTCAAATCTTGGAAAGAGCATCAAATTCCGATTTATTAATGATTAAATAAAGTGAGGGAGCTTGGAATAAATTTTAAAGTTAGTCTTTATGATGAGGTATATTTTCAATACTCTAGTTTGAGTTG
Organism: Picea engelmannii; assembly: GCA_009831015.1. NCBI lineage: Eukaryota > Viridiplantae > Streptophyta > Pinopsida > Pinales > Pinaceae > Picea > Picea engelmannii. The sequence goes on along the minus strand of ML790189.1, from coordinate 239,243 downwards.
GGGTGATGATGTTTAATGGTATATTTTACTAAACTTTATGAAAAGAAAGTAAGCATAAGGAAAATTCAACATAAGGAGTTATAAGAATGTTTTAGTTATAAGAATGCTTGCAAATACAACATTGATTGTAATTGGAGTTATAAGGGTTTGATATGTATTTGAAGACTTTTTGTAAAGGTTTTATAAGAAGGTTTTTGGAAGTTATAATGAAGTTATAAGGTGGTTGTAAAGGTGTTATAAGGGGTCCAACAAATTGCATTTGAAAAATTGTATTTGTTGTTATTTGTAGACCAAACCGAAATTGAATAAGGTGGTCTATCTTAGGATTTTTGTGTGAGTCATTGGTTATCCTGTAGTTTTTGACACATTTATGCATCGGACGATCGCTCTTGGCATGCACAGCAGGATACAAAAGTGAATTTCGTGACATCAACATACAAGCATCTCTCTTCCATATTCTGCATAATGGAAAGAATTGAAGAACTATTTACAATATTGCGCACATTAATTAACTCAACTACAGAATCTACAATTGCAATAAACAAGTGCACCCTCAGCAAAGTGATTACTTGTTTACAAGTAACGCACAAGAAGATTGACATGTTCAAACATCAAAACAAGTTGTTGTCTGATGAGTTAAGTTTGCTTCGACACCAACAATGTGATTTTAATGACATGAAGGATGAGAATGAAGACGCTCAGTTGACTAGTAATGAAATTCATAAACATGACGATCAGTTAGATGAAGTCCCTATGTTAGAAAAAGTTGCAGATAAATGTATTGTTCGACCATGGGAAGAATTGCGATTTAAAAGAAATCGATATGGACTAGGTTATGTACAGGATGCTGACAACCTTTTTCATTTTCCTAATTATAGCGACCCTGTTTGCTTTGTGAGTGGAGGCTTTTTGAATGATGACAAAACGACAGAGGATATTGGTAAGGAACATATACAGGATATAGTTGATGATGATGTTGCTAATTGGTCGGATAAAGAACCCATACAGTGCAAACACTGTCACCGGTTTGGCCATGATAAGTCAAACTGTTTTGATCTTCACCCATGCAAATTTTGTGGGAAGACAAATCATCCCTCAGTA
>ML790189.1:226136-237374 GCA_009831015.1 Picea engelmannii | reverse complement strand
TTTGTGGTTTTCCTGAAACCACCAGATGAGTTTGTGGTCAACCTTAAACCACCAATTTAGTAGAAGACATCAACTTCTGCTATTTTCTTTTCAGAGTTCAGAGAGCATCTTCAACCAGCCTTCTGAATATTCGCTTGACACATATGATTGTCAAGTAGTGGCAGTTTTTCAGGCAAGAACGAACTTATGATTAAGGGGGGATGTTAAAACACTAATCATAAGTTAGTTGGTTAGTTAAGCTAACCTAACTGTTATTCAGTTACATGACAGTTATGGTCTTTTGTATTATAAATGTACATCTGTGTACATGATTATTTATAGAAGCGTTGATGAATAGAGTATGCCTTTTCTGCCTTTGTTTATTTATCTCTGTTCATCATGGTTTCCTGATTGCTTTTATTATTTGCTTTATATTTCCATTGTTTTCTTCATTTTGACTCTAACACTATCTGAGGCAGATAAGGGTATCTCTCTCCCGAGTACCAAGCATGAAGTCTGAATTAGATCAGTATGCATATAAATAACGATTTATGAGAACATAAGCCATACACAGTCTTTCCATATAAACATACAACTACCAGTACTGAGCAAGACACCATACAGACATTCTTATAATGAAATCATTCACAATTTCACAGCTTATGATCATAAATGTTAGCATACATATATTTCAAGATGCCAAAGGAAAAACACTTATTAGAAAGTAACACCAGAGGTTATGCAACTACTGAGAGGGGTGCTCGTTTCCACCCAACCATAGGCTCAGTGACTCCCAACGGATTTACCACTAGCCACCCCCGAGCTGAGACCACGATGCTGTGAGACTGCGTCTCTGTTTTCCAGTGACCAAGAGCGAAGTTTACTCTCCTTCCTCTCTGCTATCACCCACTCTGCATAACGCTAGAGTTCTCTTTCTCCCCTCGCATCCCCCCCCCAATCGCTTCTCCCCCACGCCTTATCCTCTTGCGAGGTTGCGTGTGGCGCGATTTCCCTCACGCTGGTCAGGCCTGGCGGCTCTATGGATGGGTGGTTCACCTCCCCATCCCTCATTAATTCCTAAGGAGCCATGTACCTACCAGCCTGCGAGACATTTAATTTTGGGCCAGCGAGTCGTTTTTGGTTCTCCGGGCCAGTGGAGTCCAAATACGGTATTGATTTTTGGTGGAAGTTAATGCCACCTTTCCAGGTGCCTTCCACTGCCTTTCTGCAGCCATCGTGGTCTCTTTTTCAACATATCCCCTCTCAGTAGTCCTGCAATATAAATTCATAATATTATTCACATTCATCGACCTTTTCCACAAGGTCCATTCACATCACATATTCACATTTCTGAGTTTGCCACAGTTCTTGGCCAGTCCAGTTATTTTTACAAACTAGGGGAAACAGGGTGTTACACATATGCCATCTTAACTCTGCATGGCCCTTAAATTATGAATTAGCGTGTGCAGACATCCCTGGTGAGTTGAGGACTCGGCATGGCTTCTGTAGGAAAAACTAGTACACAGGACCACCTCAGGCAGACTTCCTGTCAGGACATCCATACCTTGCAATTAATGAGTGAGGCGAGGTTCCAACCACCCTCTCTCTTCTTCATTCACTCCGAGTAGGTACCAAGATTGAGATCAAGTTGAACTGGCACCAAGAGAACACGGTGATCCTTTCTGCAGCTAAACTCGATGCTTCGGCCCATTTGCGTAGTTCTTTCTATGGCCCCCGAGTGACTATGGGTTGTGACCTTGTGCCTATCTTCAAAGGCGCTTTCGGCACTTCGTGTCTCGTAGTTGGGAGGAGGCTGTTCCTCATGCCTCAAATTTATGATAGGCGAAATGGCGACATAGCCTGATCATGCGCCACGCGTCCCTCTGGATGGACGACTAAGATCTTCCGGCGATATTGTGGTCCCGAGTCCTGAATGCTTTCGGTGCTTCACATCTCACAACTATGAAGGAGCTACTTCTTGTGCTTCAAAGTCACGATGGGGGAAAAGGCAAGGAGCCTAATCGCGCACCACATGTCCCTGCGGAATGGACAGCTGAGATGCTTTCGACGCTTTCACTATGAACATCCCCAAAGGCCCCACCTAGGACTCAACTCTTGCGCCACGTGTCCTTCTGATGAACGGTCCCGATTCTCTTGGCAATACTGTGGGCCTGAGTCCTGAATGCTTTCGGTGCTTCAAATCTCGGGGACAGGAAGAGGCTGCTCTTTGTGCTTCAAAGTCACGATGGGCGAAAAGGCGAAGAGCCTAATTGCGCACCACGTGTCCCTTTTGGATGGATAGCTGAGATCACTTTCGTACTTCGCAATCTTGTGAGTTGGAGGGTAGAGCCTTCGTGCTTCCCTTTTACGAAGTCCCAAGACGCAAGATGGCGATACGGGTATAGCTCCTTTTATTGTCGATGCCCTTCACACGTAACCATTGGCCAAGGCTTAAGTGCTAGCGCCTCTCGCAACTCGCGACCTCGCGAGTTGGAGTGTCGAACCTTGGCACCCTCCCTTCGCGAAATCCCGAGAGGCGGTGGCTCTTTTCCCTTTCCACAATTCTCGCGACTCGTGATCTCGTGCAACCAAAGGATATGGTCCGCCTTCCGAACTCACGAACCCCGAGTTCAAGAAATAAACCGACACTTAAACTGATCTCGATCAACGACCCTTGTTACTTCGCGAGTTCTCCACGGAGAATTTAGACCGTTCATTTCCTTGAAAACTTCAGCGCTATACTTGGCACAACTCGGTCGACTGCAATTACCCACCGATCGTCGATCTGCTTTGTCAATTGATCCTTGCCGTTGAAATCAGATTGCTCGCTCACTCGATTTGTAGCCTGAAATGAGATTTTTTTTGTGCTGCGCTTGGGCACTTCTCGTGCAACCTGCAGACCCGGGTACTTTTGTGCCCAAGACAAAAATTGTTGCTAACATTAGGCTCCATGGGGGATAGAGTCGTCCCTGTGCTGCTCTAAGAACTCATTTGTAGCTTCAGTGCCTTGCTATTGGGCTATGGAGTCATTTACTAAGCCGAAAAATAAAAATGAAAATAAACAAAGAACGAAAAGGACAATATTTACAAACAAAGGAGCCGTCTAAGGCTCAAAAAAAACATTCCTTCAGACAATGCCCATTTACTTGGCCATTGAAAGCTTCTTCACCCTCCAAATCCTGCAACCTGTACGTGTTGTTTGAGAAAACCTCAGAGATTTTGAAGGGCTCGATCCATAGGGCATCGAACTTGCTGTGTTTGCCCTTATCCTGTATGGGTGCATCCCACTTAAGCACCAAATCCCCGATCTCAAAATCTTTCTTCTTGAACTTACTGTCAAAAGCCAGTTTGACCTTCTGCTGATGGTCCTAAATTCTGTCCATTACCTGCTCTCTGGCTTGCTGGACTTCCACCAGTTGATGAACTCTTTTGATCATGTCATCAGGCTCTTCTTGATAATCCTGGAAGAACTTTGCTACATGAATGGCTAGCTGAGAAGGGAAAACAACTTTTGCTCCATAAACTAGTTGGAAAGGGGAGATGCCTATAGATCTCTTTGTGGTCACCCGATCAGCCCATAGAGCGAATTTCAACTTTGAATCCTAGGCCTTTCTGTTGTCCTCCAATAGTCTTTTGATGATCCTTATTAGGCTTTTGTTGGAGGATTCTGCTAAACTATTGCGCTGGGGATAGTATGGGGTGGAGTGAATCAATTTGATCCCGAATTGCTCACAGAACTTGGCTAATGGCTCAGCCTTGAAAGAGGCTGCGTTATCAGTGACAATCTTGCTTGGGCAGCTGAATCTTGTGATGAGGTCTTCTAGGAATCCAATGATTACCTTGTGGGAAGCACTCTTGGTGGGAATAGCTTCTATCCATTTAGTAAAGAAATCTGTGGCAGTTAGGATCCATCTGTGTTTCCCACTAGAAGTAGGGTGGATTTCTCCAATAAAATCTAGGCCCCATTGCTGGAAAGGTCCCGAAACAACCACAGGCTTTAAAGGCAAAGACTTGAGCTGTTGTTTTCCTGCAAATCTTTGACATTTGATATAGGCTCTGACCTTTCTGCAGACGTCAGTGAATACAATGGGCCAGTAATATCCATCACTGAGGATTTTGTAGGCTGTGGCTTTCCAAAAATGATGCCCTCCACATTGGCTATCATGAAATTCAACCATGATCCTGTCAACCTCTTGTGGATTCATACATTTCAAAATCATCCCCAGGGGATCTTTCTAATATAAAACTTGATCGACAAGGCAATATCTGACTGCTTTGAGCTTCAGAGCTCTTGCCTTGTTTCTTTGCAGGCCATCTGGAGGCCGCAACTCCTACAGAAAATATACGACATCCTTGTACCAGGGACATCGAGCCAACGAGGGTTCTGCTTGAGGGTCTATATCAGACAGCTGATCCTGCTGATTTTCTGAGCATCCATCGATGAAACCTACCCCGAAAGCTTTGCAATTTGCTTCAGCCAACAACTTAGCTAAACCTTGACCTTTGATTAATTTGGTAGGCCTTATTTCTAAGTCAAACTCAAGGATCTTGGCTATCCACTTACTCCTCCTCCCGTCTATGTCAGGCTGAATAAGAATGTCTTTAACAACGACCGAGGGGACATAGGCAATGATTTTTGACTGCAGGACATAGGTTCTAAAGGCTTTGAGAGCCTTTACCAGGGCATAGGCCTACTTCTCCATAATGTCATACCTGACTTCGACATCCCTCAGACCTCTGCTAAAATAGGCAATAGGCTGCTCTAGCCCGACCTCGTTTGTCTGTAATAAAATAGTAGCCACTGTGTTAGGTGAGGCAAAGGAGAAAATAAGGAAATCCTTTGAGTAATCGAGACTGATAAGCATAGGAGCTTCAGTCAGGGCCTTCTTTATCTGCTCAAAGGAATTTCGAGATTCAACGGTCCACCTTACTTCATTTCCTTTTCTCAACATGACCGTTATAAGCTTTACCACCTCAGCAAAGTTAGAAATAAACCTCCTTAGAAAATTAATCTTACCAAGGAAAGACTGGACCTCCTTCCTAGATCTTGGGATTGATAAGGCCTGTATTGCCTCAACTTTGCTGGGATCGATCTTGACTCCTTCGGCTGATACTATGTGACCCAATAACTTTCCCTCCTTCATGGCGAACATAGATTTCTTGGGATTCAATGAAATGCCAAAACTTCTACATTTCAGAAAAACCTTCCTGAGATGACAACAGTGTTCTTTATCAGATTTGGAAAAGACTGTTATGTCATCCAGGTAGATGACCACGAACTTATCCCTTTCCCCAATGAAAGCTATGTCCATGGCACATTGAAACGTTGCCCATGCATTCATCAATCCAAAAGGCATTTTAGCATACATGAATGTGCCCCATGGAGTGGTAAATGTCGTCTTTTCCCTGTCCTCAGGCATAATAGAGATTTGATTGTAGCCAGAGAAGCCATCGATCATGGAAATCCTGGATGCTCCTGTTACCCTCTGCAATAAATGTTCCATTTTTGGTAAGGGGTAATTGTCCTTTCGTGAGCTCCTGTTCAGGTTTCTAAAATCTACACAGAGTCTGATTTCTCCATTCTTCTTCCTTACTAGGACCAAGTTGGCCACCCACTCTGAATATCTCAGTGGCATGATGATCTGGGCCTGTAGCAACTTCTTCACTTCCCTCTCCATGATAGGCAACAACATAGGATTGATCTGTCTTAGCTTCTGCCTAAATGGCTTTGCCTCCTTTTTCAACGGGATTTTATGCTCAATGACAGAAGTGTCATATGTTTTGAGATCTTCATAGGTCTAGGCAAAAACATCAACAAACTCCCTCAGTTGTTCAACGTATTCAACCCTCTGCTCCTTTGTCAAACTTCTGGACAAATTGACAAACTTGGGTTCATTCTCAGCGCCAATGTTGCACTGAGTTGTATCAATGTCATCTTCTGAGATGTCCCCTTTTAATGCCACATCGTTTCTATCAAAAAGCCTTTCCAAAGGAACCAGTCCCTTTGGAATATGATTGTTGGGCAGCTGCACAATGTTATGCTCTGCAATCTTATTTAGAAAATTACCCCCATCAAGCTTTTCTTCAGAGACAGAGTCTTGGTCAATATGCATCTCTGAAAATTCTTCGACAGTCTCCAAGAATATTTTGATCTCAAGATCATCCTTGAACACCTTCCAATGTTTGACATTGTAAGGTATGGAGGGCCTGTATTTTACTTCTGCAACGTATCTCAATTTAGGTGGCAAGGGCACTTTGACATTGCTTGTTGTTGTAGCCAAGGAATCTGCCACTATGTTCTTCTCTCTCGGAATGAAAGAAATGTTATATGCTGAGAAGAAACTGTCAATTAGGTCCCATACCTCATTTCTGTAACTCCTGAGTCGAGGATGCTTAGCCTAATAAGCATTTCTGATCTGCTGGACTACCAATTCTGCATCTTCGAACACTGCTACCTCCTGAATTCTCATTTCATTTGCAGCTCTTAATCCTATAATAAGAGCTTCATATTCTACCACATTGTTGGTTGTTTCAAATTCTAGCTTGTATGACAGAGATATGGTCTCCTGAGCAGGTGACACAAAAAATATTCCAGCACCAGTGCCCTTCCCTAGAAGAGGCTCCATCAAAAAACATTTTCCAGACGGAGGTGATGGGGGAAGAAAATTCATGGGAAGTGGTGGGCTGTTTTCTAAGTTTTAGAAGAGGCTTGAGAGTATTAGTGAGCTGCAGTAGACTGGAACCTAAATCAGTGTCAAGGGAAAAGATGGGATGATTGGTGGGGTTTGCTTCATTACTGACAATATAGTCTAGATGGGCCTCTCTGTACAACCTCCTGTGTTCCCCTCCAAAGACTGGAATGGTGGCATATGTGAGATCCATCTGCAATGTTCCTCCAAGATTTTTAATCCAAGACCTAGACAACAACATGCCAAACTTGGGGGGAACATCAACTACCACAATGTCCATGACCACACTCTTCATTGGCAACTAAAATAAAGAGACCACCAAATCTTTTATGACTCCAAGACATTGCACCCTCCTTGAATCAAAAGAGTACAAATAATGATAAGCCTTTGTCACTTCTAGTCCCAACTCTTCCATGACTATTTTGGGCATAAGGTTGTGGGAAGCTCCTGAATCCATGAGGCAATTATGCAACACTTTATCATGTATGTTGGGAATGAATCATCTCTGTCTTCCACCATGGGACCTAGGATGACTGTTGGCTTTTCATCTTGGAGATTTATTGGGTCCATGGAAGGCTGGGGGGGCTCAGATTGCAGCAGCTTGGAGAGGGACCTTTTGAAATCTTCATTTTTAACTAGTTCAGATAGGGGCACATGAATTCTAATCTTCTGAATCTCATGCTCCTCAAGGTCAAGTTCATCCACCTCCTCCCCTTCCTCGTGAGAAACTAGGGTATTTTGGAGAGGGGTCTGAATCCTCTGATCATCCCTGTCTCTGCTTCTTTGTTCCTTTGGCAAAGTCTGTGGCATATGGTTACCAGGCTTCCTGAAACCTCTGTTATCGGTATTCTGGGGGTTTCTATACATGGGTTTTGCCTCTAACTCCCACTTATCCATCCTATCTGAAAGGGATTTCAACATTTTAGCCACCTCATCCATTTGAAGGGGAAGGGGAGAGGAATGGGATGAGGAGGCCCTTGTTCTTCTCCTGGCTACGTCTCTGTCAGCCTTATTCCTGAGTCGATCAACAACCAATATGTTAGACTCTACTTCCACGACTGCGTCCTACATGTGAGCCAGGGTGGTGGCTCCCCTTTCCCTCAGCAGGAGGTAGAAATCAGGATCAAAAGCACTGGCATAAGTGATCTTTGCAGAAGCTTCGGAGGGCTTTACCTTGGTGGGGATCTTATTGTACATCTTATTAAATATTTTAGAGAAGTCAGAGACAAACTCTCCTTCCTTTCTCTTCAAAGACCCAAACTCAGTCATGTAATACATGAAGTCCTTTTTGTCTCCCCATTGTCTCAAAAAGGCACTATCCAAAGCCTCAATCCCATCAATAGATCAAGGAGAGAGGGCCCTAAACCATTTCCTGGCCTCGCCTTCAAGACTATGGACGAAAATCCTCATCCATACATCTGCATGCATGATAATATGGGTGTCTGTAAAACTGTAGAAGGCTTCAACGTGTTCTTCTGCAACTATGTCCCATTCGCCCATAAACTTGGGCAGATGCTTGAGGTAGCCATCCCCTGGAAGGGCATTGAGAGGCTGAAGTAACACAAGGGGAGCATACCTAGCAGCTATAATAACCTCTATTCTGGTCATGGGGGGATTTTCTCTTGCCATAGGAATATTAGGTGGAGGAGAACTTGGAGGAGAAGGAGTTCGAGAAGGGGATACTGGGAATGAGCCTCTAAGTGGAATGGGAAACAATAGGGGATTTAGGGAAAAGGCTAACGAGCTTAAGTCAACAGATGCTTCTCTTTGTGCGGAAGAAGAAATAGTAACAAGAGGAGGAGTGGTAAAGCTAGGAGTGGGGAAATCTCTTGTGGTCCTGGGTCTACGCCAAGGTACAACTTCAGGGGAAAGGGGAGTGACAAGAATTTATCCGTCCAATCCTAGATCGAGAGGGGAAAACTTAGCAGGAACACTCCTGAAATTCAGGAAACGGGAAACTTCAGAAAAAGGTCTGCTAGGAAGCTGAGGATGAGAAAATGGAGTTTCTACAGAAGGAGATGGCGGATTACTTGGTTCGGCGGCAGAAGCTTCTCCTTCAGAGGCCTTTCCTTTTCTGAGAACCACCTCCGGATCAGTTTCAGGTGTAGCTAGAGGCAGCTATGGATGGGACCGCGTGTGTTTGCCTTTGAAAGCCACAATTAAAACAATGAGTTCACTCCAGTCGAGTCATCAAAATGGAGTCACCAAGTGCACAGTAGAAATATTCAAAGGCTCTGATGCCTGATGCACCTTCAGAATCAGAGGCTCAATGTTGTTCAATCCCGGGGAAAATTTTCAACTTCGTCCCTGGCAACGACGCCATAAATGTTAGCATCAGAAGTCACTCCTGGATTGCGACAGGAGCAGAGCCCAATTCCCATTAGTTATATGTCACGATAAGTTTAATGGATGATCAAATGGTTAGAGACCCAGGATGGAATCACTCTAGCTCAGGGACCAGGTCTGGTATGTAAAGAACAAAGGAGGTCTTGATCTAACTTCAGTCAGAGGGTTGATTGTAAAATGAGCAGGTGGAAGACTTGGTGAGAGGCATGAGCAAAACTACCTCGGGCAACAGGCCTTTCAGCAGTTTGCAGAAGAAAAACTCTAAATGCAAGATCCTCTTGGTTCAGAGTCTCGGGGAGCTGAAGGGGTGACTTGACTGGATCCTCCAATTCCAAGTCATTCAGCATTGAGAAAATCACAAGATCGATTAGAGACAACACAACTGTTACAATGATCCAACCTACATCATCCTATAACAACTACAACTCGACTGGATCCTCCAATTCCGAGCCGTTCTAACACAGTGCAAACAAAGATATGAAAGAAACTGACATTCATAAGGAAGGAAGTCTCAAGAGTCAACGCATAACCAAAATAACCAGTGCTTCATTAAATCTTTTCCCAACAGAGGCGTCCTGGACTTTCAGGATGGGGTGTCTCTTCAATCAAATCTGGCCTGCACTCCTCTGTCATACGCCATCTTAACTCTGCATGGCTCATGCCAGGGGGTAGATGAGCCCTTAAATTCTGAATTAGCGTGTGCAGACTTCCCTGGTGAGTCGAGGACTCGGCATGGCTTCTGTAGGAAAAACTAGTACAGAGGACCACCTCGGGCAGACTTCTTGACGTGACATCCATACCTTGTAATTAATGAGTGAGGCAAGGTTCCAACCACCCTCTCTCTTCTTCATTCACTCTGAGCAAGTACCAGTATTGAGATCAAGTTGAACTGGCACCAAGAGAACACAATGATCCTTTCTGCAACTAAACCCAATGCTTCAGCCCATTTGTGTAGTTCTTTCTATGGCCCCCGAGTGACTATGGGATGTGACCCTGTGCCTATCTTCAAAGGCGCTTTCGGCACTTCGCGTCTCGCGGCTAGGAGGAGGCTGTTCCTCATGCCTCAAAGTTACGATAGGTGAAACAACGACATACCCTGATCACGTGCCACACTTCCCTCTGGATGGACGAATGAGATCTTCTGGCGATACTGCGGGCCCAAGTCCTGAATGCTTTTGGTGCTTCGCATATCACAGCTATGAAGAAGATACTTCTTATGCTTCAAAGTCACGATGGGAAAAAAGGTGAGGAGACTAATTGCGCACCATGTGTCCCTGCAGAATGGACGACTGAGATGCTTTCGGCTCTTTCACTATGAACATCCCCAAAGGGCCCACCTGTGACTTAGCTCTTGCGCCGCGTGTCCTTTTGATGAACAATCTCGATTCTCTCGACAATACTGTGGGGCTGAGTCCTTAATGCTTTCGGAACTTCGCGTCTTAGGGACAGGAAGAGGCTTGACGCCAACCCCCACTCTCTCAACAGGCGGTCGCTCCACCAGGACCTTCTTTTTCTCACGGGCCCGAAGAGTCAAGCTCTTCAACCCCTCTCGGGAATTCTCCTACCCACAGTTTTTCCTTTCGACGGTCTCCCTTTTGGAATTCGGGAGATCGCCCTTCGGGAGGTTGCGGTTCACGCGAACACCGTCCACATACAGAATAGGACCCTTACTTCCGATGGTCAGCGGGTCAACCTTCCCACTATTGGGGATTTCCCTATCGGGAAATCGCAACTGCGATGTCACAATTCCCTTGCTTCCCAAATCGCCGAACCCCGAATCTCGATCCAATGCCACGTGGATTCCACTATGCCTCCGGCCCCACGCTACCACTTTAGTCTTCGGGACTTCGCGGATCGCGGATCCACGATATCAACGTCCCTGCCGTTGGAAACCCCGAATGCCGAAACTCTGATGCGCTGGATTCGTGCCACGTGTCCCCGTTATAATTAACGACTCTGATCGAGTCGGGAAATCGCGATTCGCGATTTCAACGGGTATATGATTCTTGCACTCACAAACCCCGGTTCTCCGATATGCGATGGCCAATGGCTCTTTCACTGCCTGAGGGTTAACCCCCTCTCCTCTTCTCCCAGATCCAACGATCCTCGGGACTTCGCGATTCTCCAGGACGAATTCAAGTCGTCGATTCTCTTCCTCTATGAAGAGATCTCTGCTCCGCCACCTTCCTCCGGTGCAACTGAACCAAGGCGTTATCCCTCCAGA
>ML790189.1:201115-213338 GCA_009831015.1 Picea engelmannii | reverse complement strand
GAGTGACCTTATTCTTTCACACTCGTTAAAATGGTCCAGAAGAACATTCCTGACGGAGTCCATAGTTAAGCTTTTTTCAGACTCCTTAAAAATGAAAAAATCGCCGAGTGATCTTGTCTTTATCACACTTGTTAAAATGGTTTTGAATAGATGTCTTGTCGGTGCTAGTTTACCCCTTTTTTGAACTGATTAGACTACCTTCGAAAAAGGTACCCCATTGGAGTCTCCGTTTACGTTTTGCAGACTCTCTAAATATGAAAAACCATCGATATTACCTTCTCTGGGCTCATTAAACTTACATCGAATGACATTACCATTGTGTGTTTTGTTAACCGCATTTGCATACCTGCGTCTTTGGTCTAATGCCAACTCCATGTTGCTCTCAACCGAACCATCTGAAGCATGCCTTATATGCAAGCCCTGTAGCACTTTGCCTCTGTGTCTTGACACCTTTGGCCCCAAGAGGGATTTTTCCTGAGTGTCCTTACTTTGAACATCAGTCTTGTCCTTGCACATCAAACTCGTATGTTTGAAACACTCATACCTCCTTTGCAACGTAACATTCTTTTATGCTTTTTCCAAAATTATTGAAAAAGACACAAAAAAATCAAATATACCCCAAAAAGAGGAAGGGAAAAGTATTTTCTTTGTATTGGCAGCACAATGAGTTTCCCTTGGATAAAGTACATCCTTCCGTTTGTTCGTCAAGCCCTAGGATTTAATATGACCTTAGGAAGTTGTTCTCACTACATTGAGATGTGTCCTCCTCTGTTTGGTTATTCTTCCAAACATATGGAGAGTTTGTGTTGCCTCCTGCCTCTGAACTTATCTTAATGCTATGCTGCCTGAGTCTCATCATTTGTCATGCTATTGTTCAAGGGAAGTTTTTCCAAGCCCGAGTTGGCCCCTCTGTAGTTTGTCTCTTGTCCTCATGCTCGGCCACCCCGAAGGTCCAATAAAGTCTTTGTTCGAAATCAATGAAGCCTTCAGTCTGATCATCAAGATCCTCTAGTCTATGCCCTATGAGCCATCAAAGACCTATGGGTAGTGAAGTCGTACACTCATATTACACTCCTATTCAAGTTTTGAATATTTTGAAGTTGTTTCTCGAGCTATGAAGACCTCATCTCCAGCCATCAGGCCTTATCAGCTTCTAGAAAATGGATACTATACATGTATATCTTTTTTATTTTGAGATGTAGATCCGCTGTGTATTTCTCGCGGCTACACTTTATATAGTTATATGACATGGATCTACAATGTATTTGATTGGTAGCCATGATTTTATTTCATTCCGAGCATGGGTATGCCTGCCTCGGTGAGACACTTGTTATTTTACAGATGGCACCTCTCGTATTCTGGTACCTGGGCTCACTGGTTTGGTACGTTGATAAAGATTGGTAATGTATTTCGGCCATCAGATGCTCTTATGACCTCACAAATTAGGGGGCATCTGTTATAACCCTAATTTGCACCAAACATACTTACCTGACATCATGCTATCCCATATGCCTTCTTTGCCAAGCCAATACTGAACAACTTTGGTTAAAAAACCCTCTTTATAAAGGCCCACGTGCCCCACTCCATTACTGCAAGTGTGTACACGCTAGCTGCTCCAATACAACCCGCTTGTACCTACAAAAGCACAGAAAAATGAAAGTTGTTGATGGAACACATAGCTTTGAGCAAGTTAACTAAACCTTTCAACCATGCATGGTCGATCATTCGACCAAATACCTAGCTCCTTCTAGCCTATAATAGAAGGGGTAAGGGTCCCATTTGAAAAGAGGAAAATCATAGTAAAGAGACTATACCCAATTGAGCATTCCCCTTGTCCCAACCTTTAGCCATCCTTGTGCAAAGAGAAGTATAGAGCAAAACAGTTGGAGGATAGTTGAAGAGGAGCCCAGGACTAGGTTCGTGGAGCAGTGGCTGGCTTCATTATTGTAAGTTTCTTTAGTGAAGTTAATAATAAAGAAGTACTTTTCCCATCCCACCATATGAAGTTTTCATTGTTTATTGCATACACGTTGATTACAATATCTAACCCATTAATCCGTAGATCAAATGCATGTGGAGTTCTTTGTTTGTCTTTTGTGAATGCAAGTTAGCCTTGGGAGGGGAGTTGTAGTCAAAGAGCGACCAAGCATGAAGAAGGATCAATATCAAACAATGGAAATAAGGTATGTTCACTTGATCTTCTTAACTGTGTATTTGCTTAAGAACAATGGGGATTAGGTCCGGGATGATGGTAAAAAGTAGGAATCTTTAGGTATTTTCTGCATGCATGATAAAACCCTAAGTGCAAGTCCGTAGGAGGGATTCCCACCCTCAACAAGTACCTTCTGAGTGGTAGATTTTCCTGCATAATTCCCTCCTTCCATTCCCTCATGGGAGTCTTCTAAAATTCTTGGTCATTTGTGCTCTAACACGTACCTTCGCAAGATGCTATCTGCGCCCAATTTATATAGATGTACTGCAATCAGTTGATAGTCGGCCATGCGAACTACCAGATTCTTCTTCTACGTGATGGTATATCCTTGTGGCACAGTTCCTGTAGTCAAGTAATGAATGATATCTGCGAAGTATTTGTCAGCAATCTGTACTGAGAATAACTTTGCACCCAAAAAGTTGTCTTCTAAATTCGTAGGTTCTTCTCCATTTGTGACCCGTGATAGGTGGTCAGGTCCTGCATTCAGTTTTCCTGGTTTGACTATTACTTCGAAGTCAAATTATTGAAATAACAATAACGATCGACATATTCTCCCCCCCAACATTGGCTTGTTGACTAGGTATTTCAGGGCCGAGTGATCTGTAAACATATTAAAATATTTTCCCAATAGGTAATGTCTGAACTTTTGTAGTGTGTAAACCATAACTAGGCCTTCTCTTTATGTCATGTTATAATTCGGTTCTGAGTCTGATAATTTTATGCTTGCGAACGCTATTGGGTGATCCAAGTCTCGTGCTCTTGGTTGCACTAAGATAGCTCCAAGTGCTATCGTTGATGCATATACATGCACATGGAATGTCTTTTCCCAGTCTAGAAATACTAATATTGGTATAGTAACCATCTTTTCCTTCAAAGTGTCTAGACCTTGACATGCATCGTTCCATTGATATTTTGTATCTTTCCTTAGCAAATTTTCCATTGGTGTTGTGATCTATGCATAGCCTTTGATGAATTTTCTGTAGTATCCTGTGTGGCCTAACGTTTCTCTTAGCCGACGAACTATTTTTGGTGTTGGTAAGTTAACAATGACTGCGATCTTTGTCGGATCCACTAGTAAGCCTTGTTTTCATACTATGTGGCCCAATAGTATCCCAAAATGTGTTCCAAATATTCATTTCTTGATATTCAGTGATATCTGGCAGTGTCTGCATCGTTCCAACATTAGTTGTAACACTTCCACATGGTGTTTCAACAGACTGTAAATTGTCCAATCATCTGGGTATACTTCGAAAAACTGATGGATGAATTCCTTAAATGCTGCGATGACCACTCTGGAGAATATGTCGGGTGTATTCTTTAGTCCAAACAACATGATTGTGTACTGATAAGATTCCCATTCCATTGCAAACGTGGTCTTGTGTCTATCCTTCTGTGCTATATTAATCTGATGGTAGCCTGAGAATCCATCAGTGAATGAGTAAGCTTCGTGTCCCCCCACATTCTCTAATACTTCATCCATAAATGGTGTAGGGAATGGGCCATGTAGGCATGCATCATTCAACTTCCTCGAGTCGACGCATATCCTAATCCCTCTTCCTTGTTTCTTGTCTTGTACTACCATCGAGCCTATCCATTCTGATTCCTCAACTAGTTCGATGATGCCATCTTCGAGCATCCTATCGATCTCATCTTTAAATTTTTGTTTATATATGGGGTTCAGTCTGTAAGGTCATTGTTTAATAGGTCTCGTGTCAGATCTGAGTGGTATCTTCATTTCTCCTAATTCTTCAGCTATACCCTTCATCTCTGTAAATGTTGTGGGAAAAAGGTCACTATATTCGCGCAACAATTCTGTGATGCTTTCTAAGGTCTGCTCATCCCAGTAATCTCCAATGCTAGCTATTTTGGGTTGCTCGGCGGTTCCGATGTTAACCTTATTTATATTGATTGGCGTGGAAATGACTTCTGATTCTATGGGTGGTCCTTCCACATCTCTTTCGCCTTCGACTTCTTCAATCTGAATATCGCGCGAGTCATCTTCGTCTGGTGCTTCCTCCTGTACATGGTAACATGATAGTAGTTCCTTGACTGTCTTCTTATTCCGTTGCTTCTCTTCTGTAATAAGTTCTATTTCTGGTTCTTCAATGAATATCATTCCTCTGATCCGTTTCAAGGCCGTATCTATGTTGGGGTTCTCATGATTGAATGAGAAAGTGACAATAAAGTTCTGTTGCTATGTCGTCCATGTTGTGGTTCCTTTGCGCAATTCCTGGTTTGTATACTAGTTCGCTGGTATGCCCTCTAAAGTGTGAATGAAGTGGTGAGGCCATTCCTCTAGTGGTGTCATTCTCCACAATGTTTTGCACTCCTCCAAGTGTTTCACTGGTGTCCCTAGTCCTTCATATTTCCGTTGTTTGTTATCTGCCTGTTCTTCGCCGAACCATATGCACAGTAATCACTTACATTGATACCAATCTGTGATAGTCTCCTTGTGTGCGCCCCACCATCTTTCGGGTGTGGCCTTGAGTGCTAAATCCAATGCTAGTAGCCTATTTTTCTCTAATACTTCGTCTTCATATTGTGTTAAGAATGTTTCCAAATCATTTATTCCGTGGAAACTGGGTGGTTCTCTGATTTCTATGCCTGTCCACCGTACTGTGCGGTGTATTCTTGCACATATTCTCGTGGATACTTCATGTAGTCTATGCTGCCAGTTTTCTAACCCGGTGTCTGAGTCCATTGTGCATAAATTAATGCTCCTCCAATTGATTACCTCATTTGCAGTTGGGTTTACATAATCCTCATCGCGTGCATTTGTTTTGTACAACTGGTCGATCTCCTCTAAGTCCAGGAAAGTGGGTTATACGAACCTCTCCTCTTCTGATGGATCTAGTGGTGCTATGACCCTGTAATATCCGGATTCAAATGTCATTTTACTTGTTTTCAAGTTAATTATGGCCTGGTTGTCAAACGCCCAATCCAGACTGAGTAGTGTTGGGTATGGTGTTGTGCCATCTACTATTTCGATGACTTCAGAGTTTGCTTTAGTGTGCACTCCATCAATATCTACTATTAATCCTTTCAGTCTACCTATTGGTAGGACTCTATGCTGGTTTTCTAGTTTTAATTGGGCATTTGAGTATCCCAATGTTGGCTCTCCCATGCATTGCTAGGTCTTCTTGGGTAGCACATTCACTTCGGATCCTAGATCTAGTATAATGTCTCCCATATTGAAATCACCAATGTTAGCATTTAGTCTAAATTCCCTACTTGTTCTTCTTCGGGTGTGTAGGTGATTGATGGTTTTTGGTTCTAGCTTTTCTTCCATCTCGCTGCTACATTTCTCTAGTATGTTTTGCAATATTTTCACAGATGAAGGATCACTTAATACTTTTATGCATGATTTCAAAAACTCTTTGATTGTACTTACTTGTCCCTTGGGTTTCATTCCGTTGGTATGATCCAGCGATGGTGGCATCTCATATTCCGAGACTTGCTTGACTGGTTGTGCAGTTGAAGTTGACGTTGTGTCCTCCTTCTGAAATTCTTGTCTGGCTTCCCTAAAAGTCTCCTTTTTTTTAAGCATGCCAAACTGCTTCTTGGGGTTAGTGTTCTTATTTATCCATTGGTTCTGTGCTGGTTCCTGTCGAACTATGCCATTTCCTATTTTCGTTCCTCCATGAGTGACTATGTTGATGTTTCGTCCATCGTCCCTTGCTTCAACTAAAATCCACTGAACATTCTGATTATTTTGGTTCCTCTTTTCCTAAATCTTTACTATTAGCGTCGGACATTCCTCTGTATCATGGTCCGATGCGCGACAATACATACAAGTCGCTAGCGGTAGTGGGCATTCCTGTGCGTAATGTCCTGGTTTCTGACAATTGTGACATGTGATTGGTCCTCTACCACGTCTGAAGCCTCCTCTGGCTCATCCTTATCCTTTGAAGCCTCCGCGATCACCTCTCAGTGCATTATACTTTGGTGCCTGATTATACTATGCGATATTGTACTAGGGATGTACCAGGTTGTATTGCAATTGTACGTTATTGTAGGGTTGATGCGTAGAATTATACTACTGCTACGCAATGTTGTATGGGGTTGGGGCTTGGTTGAACTGGGGCATTGCTTTCCCAGTCATCATTTCAGCCTGTACTCTATATGCATCTGATGTTCTTTCCTGCATTAGCTCCATAGTTCTGCAATCTTTTTCACTGTGGCCCACTGACTTACAAAAGGTGCAATATGAATTCTTTGGAGCTGTCTGGTATTTCTGCATCATTGTGCAATGGTAAGGGTCATGACCAAATTTATTTCATATTTCGCACCATAATCCTCCATGTGGTAGTGGGTTTGGCATACCTGTTGCCATATACTGTGTGAATGTTGGGCATTCGTTCCTGTGGTGTCTTTATGTTCTGCATGTGTTACACCAAACAACTTCTTGTTTGTCCTTGTTCTTATTTTGGTTCAACTGAAATGTTAGATTCTTCAAATCCTCCTTCAATTCCTCAATAGCTGGGTCCGTCTGCTGGTACTGATTCTCTTCCAGTTGCAAGGTTGCCTACAGAGCCTCTGCCTGTGTCTAAAAATTCTTCTATTGCAAGGGATATTTTAGATGTGGGAGTAGTGAGTCGACAAATAGGTGCCAGTGTTGTATCTTTGTCATAAGGTATTTTAGTTTTCCCTTCAGTCGCTTGAATCTCTGATCAATCTCCCATACAGATTCTCCTGGTTTCTGTCTTATCTCGATCATATCATTCATGTACTGATCCTATGAGCTCGACTTCTGGAACTCATTAATCAGTAGCTTCTTAATGTCTGTCAGTGTCCTCGTCATCCCAGGGGCAGTGTTTGTGTCTAGACTCATGTACCAGTCTAGTGCGTGGTCTCTTAGCGTGATCACTAACTATGCAAGTTTGGTATCTTCATCAGTGATCTGTTTTGCCTCCCAGATCTTTTCACAAATGAACAAGTGCTTCTCAGGATCTTCTGCTACTTCTCCTTGAAATTCTGGTAATCTGATAGTGGGATCATGTCCTTCCATTCTAAATACTGAACTACTACCTCCGCCATGCAGTGTATATACTTGACTAATATTGCATGAACTGGCTCCTCCAGTTGTTGCTCCTACGGTAGATGTACTTCTTGCTGTCGGACTTCCTCCGAGCTTTGGTTGTCTAAATGGTGGTGTTCTCTTTGGTGTATTAGTCGCACATGGGTTTATGGGTTCCACACTGACATTAATATGTATAGGATGGTTGCCTTATCCTCCCATTCTTAGGCCTCTTTTTTTCCTCTCATAAGTTGTGCACAGGATTTCCTCGATCTGCTCCACAGCCTAGAGATCCTCTACCTCTTCCTCATCGCTCGCCAAGCCTTCCCTCGTGGCTACAACTCTCTTCTTGGTATTCACCTTATATTGGTAGGGTACTCCACTACGCATCGTTCCTGATGATGCCAAGATCCACTTAATCTGGTTGTCATCCATCAAGATCGGGTCCAAGAGTTCCTCCTCCTTCTTTCTTTTATGCTCACCTTCTTCCATTTATCCTCTCTCTGTCAATGCTTCCCTCCCTTCCCCCATGCACACAGGGAAGTCTAGCTGTCTGATTCCATTGTCATTACACCTTTGTTATATATCAATATTTTAATAGAAGTATACAGTGATCGAATGTACCTTCCTCGAGGTCCACGTATAAATTCTTGCTCTGCTACACTGTATGACTTCACGGTGTTGACTGCAAACTCTGTGATGAAGTCTGCCACAATACTGTCAAGCCAAAATTCATCTGCGTGGGTGAATTTGTTGTTCACCTGCTGTAACTACTCAACCTGTACTAGGGTCCAATCTAGATATCGGATCCGGTTCGTCGCATGGTTATCTTTCAACCTTAGGATCCACTCGTGCAGTAGGTGGGGAAAATCAGAGAAAAAGGCTTCATGTAAATCCGTAAACACATATTTATCCAAATATTTGTGAGGTGTGATGCTAGGATTCCTATTGTCTTTCTGGGAAAACTCTATCTCTTTGGTTCTCAACCAGCCTTTGATTTCTGATTTCATGGGGTTCCAAGTTCTCAACATTCCCTTCTAGTGGCTCAGTGGTATTCTTGTTTCACTCATTCTTTTATCATGCACCCTATCTCATCTACTCAGTCCTATCTTGTTCCTCTTAACACGACAACATAACCATTTGTTGGTATTCTCTGATCTCTTCTACTATCTGAGTTGTTGACTCAAGGTTCATATCTTTCAGGTTACCAATAAAGCCTCTAAAACTACCGCCCCCCCTGGTAAACCAGAAGGCAACATAGTACACATAATGCACTGCGCAGTCTCACCCGAGATAACTTTAAATGGGTGGTTGTAAGACTCAGGTGTTTACAACCTAGGATTGAGTATGATATAGGGGTTTGTTAACCAGAGCCATGCACTATGAACTATGAAGGTAATCTACCTATTCCTCACGGGTACATATTTCCATTACATAGGTTACTTCCCGAGCAACATATTCATGTTCCATAACAATGTATTAACTCATTTATTAAGCATAACAATAATTTCTGAAAGAAAGTAAAGAGATGCATACATTCATCACATTACACCGTTATTACCATGGTTCACCCCCTCCTGAGCTACGTCCACAAAGATTTGGCTCTTGTCTCTTTTATTACGGTAGTTCTGCATTTTCGGCGCCGCATGCTTACAATTCCATTCTTATGGGTAATATCTATAGAGGCAAACTAGATCGCACCAGGCTCTACAACCTGCAAACTAATCCTCATATCTACCTTCTGTCCTCTGTTCTAGCTCAACAACTTACAAAAATGGTACATAACAGTATTGCATAACGCCTTCATTCATGTATTACTCTAATGGAATATTATAAGAACCCAGACCCTTACAAAAAAATAAACTTACTGTAAAAACGCCAACCTAATATATAAAACTCAATCAACCAACCTACCAACCTCTGTATGATACCTGCGTATCTATATTTATACATTTCGGGCTCTTCAGCCTTCTTACTAAAAATTACCAAAACCCTAACCCTACCGACATTAGGTCTTCCTCCCATGCACGTGTGTTGTTCTTCCTCCACCAGTCGCTTTCTTTGTGCATGCTTTCTTGCATGCGCGTGTGTTGTTATTTCTCGAGCTGTTACTTTAGTTTCTGCACACTTTCTTTCCCATGATCATCCTTCTTTCTACTTTGGCCTGGTGCCAACATAATTAAATTGTAATGCCTTCTATGGATTGCTACAGGATGAACCCCTTGATTTTGTCTCTGACATTGGTGCTCTTGTTCCATGTTTCATTCTGTCGATTGGGCAATCGAATTTTGTTCCTATTTCAACTCGACCGTCGACCTTCGAATCAACTAGTCCATCATTTTCTATATCGACTGGCCCGTTGATTGAAAATACTCTGAATTCTAATCAATCTTTTGAAGTGAATCATTATTCACCTATTTCTTGTCTACTCACATGGGCTGCCAAGAATATTGAAGTTTCTAAAGTGTATGTTGGAGATGCCTCCTCTGGATGATAAACTCAATGTCAAAAGAAACATGTTAGCGTTTCCTTGATGACTCATGTACTAGGACCAAATTTACCTCTGAGGATAATTTTGAGAGACATAAATTGTGCCTCATTGTGAAAGGATTTTCTCAACAAGAAGGAATTGACTACGCTAAAACCTTTTCCCTTGTCGTAAACATGAACTCTATTCGACTGATTCTTTCCCTTACTGCGTGTTTTGGATGGAAAATCCATTATATGGAAGTGAGGAGTGATTTTCTTCATGAATACATATATGAATAAATTTTCATCAAACAACCGCCTAGTTTTGTTAAAGATTCAAATTTGGTATGTTGACTCAAGAAGTTGCTTTATGGTTTGAAGAAGGCTCCCCGAACTTGGTATTCTAAGATCAATAGTTTATTTCTTCAACTTGGTTTCAAATGGTAATCCAATCATAGCTTGTATGTACTCCATTCCAATGGAGGTGCCTTGGTTTTTGTTGTATGATTTACTTTATTCTCATTCTTAGATTGAAGAAACAACTTGTTGACTCCTTTGACATGATAGATCTTGGTACTCTGCATTATTTTTTGGGTCTTCAAGTATTACCACTTTGTGATGGATTTTTCATTTCTCAGTCTAAATATGTGATGGATTTGTTGACATGTTTTAATATGGGTTATTGTAATCCTTCTTCTAATCCTTTTCAGTCTAGAGTAAATCTTACCAAAACCTATCAAACACCTACAGTTGATGCTACACTCTATTAACAACTGGTTCGTAGTCTTATTTCTCTTACTCATAGTTGAACTGACATTTCCTTTGTTGTTAGTGTGGTTTGTTGAATTATGCAGGACCCTAAAAAGAGACACTGGAAGGCAGTGAAACCAATTTTCAACTATCCCAAGGGTACCACTCATTTTGGTATCAAATATTGTCAAAGTTCATATTTGTTGGTTGACTTCACTGACTCCAACTAGGCTGGGGACAATGATGATCAGAAGTCCACTTATGGATAAGTGTTTCTCTATAGCACTAGATCTTTGGTGTGGTCGTGAAATAAACAAAAGGTAGTCTCTTTTTCGACTACAGAAGAAGAATATCATGGAGCCATACAAGAAGGTACTGAAGTAGTATCAATTCACCAAATTTTTGGAGAAATTGGCTTTCCTATTCATACCTCGACTACAATTAACTATGATAAACAAAGTTCCATACAAGTTTCTAAAAATCATGTTTTCCATAGTAAGATGAAGCATGTTGAGCTCCATGCTCACTATTTGAGATAGTTAGTTCATGATAATTTTGTCTCTCTTGAATATTCCATAACAAATGATTAGGTTGTTGATATCTTCACCAAACCTTTAGCTATAGCCATATTTATCAAGCTCTGCATGATGCTTGGGCTTAAAGAAGTTGCAATTATGGGGGGGTGTCATAATGATGTAATTTCACCTTCTGAATCTCTAGAGTTGATAAGCGGTGTTGTAACATCAAGCATTGATGGTTCATCACAAATCTCCTAGGTTCATTCGGCCAAGAGGTAGACCTACATATGGATATAATCGATTGAGCGATCGACCAACACACTACATTAGTGAATTGAGTAGTTGACATGCATTTTATTCATACAGTCGAGAAAAAATAGAATATAGTCAGGTAGTGGCTCAACCAACCTAGCAATCAACTATGAGTTGGATGCATAGGCACAAGTCGAGCATCAATGTTTGATCCGACTTGACAAAGTGGATTTGACGGAGTCAACTCTATCATTCAACGATTACATGTGGACAAGATCTCTCGGATTCTATGGAAATCAATTAGATCTTGAGGCTATAAAATATGACCCTATGGGTCATTTTCATTATGGTGATTAGGTGACCGAGTTCCAATATGCATTATGGTGTTTTGATCATAGTGCACCTTGCTTAATTGTTGCAATGGTGTCTTTAGACACCACCCTTTTTCTTTGATATTTTTTGTTCCTCTTTGATTATCTACAATACTGTGTTCTTTGTTTCATGTCATGTTCCACCTTATTACCCAACATAATTCCCTTTAAATACCAGGGACATCATGAATAACTAGTGGATCCTATGAAATAAGTTCAATACCAAGTCATTTTATAATTACCCTACAGAGATGTCGAGGACACCTTATCAGTATGTAGTAGCTATGCTTTGAAAATTGTATGGAGAAGTTGATGCCTAGAAATTCATAGTTTCATGGATGCCTCTAATCCATTCTATCATAGCCACCATATCCATTTTTAATTGTACAAACATCCTCTCTTCCACCTTCGAAGAGATTATATCAACTGCAAAACACACAGCTCCTAGGAAACATCCATGTTTCCGTATGTCATCCTATTTTCTGGATGTAATGTGTATGCTACACACTTGTCCTAAGATGGGTTGGGGATGGAAACCAAGTGACACTTCCTTTCACTAGGGTGATATTTATCTCCATTTATCATGAAGTGTGGTTGGCCTATATTAGGGACAAAGGAAAGGAGCAACCATGAG
>ML790189.1:139489-178209 GCA_009831015.1 Picea engelmannii | reverse complement strand
TTTATCCTAGTGCTTCTAGAGGGAGTATCCTCTAGAAGTCCACATGGGAGTTCCATGTGTGACAAACATTCTCCAGATCATAATCCTCTGTGACTAAGTTGAGTTGATATGTGAGGCCACTTATCCGAGAAGGGATAAATGGGACACTTATATGAGAAGGGATAAGTAGGTTTGGGCTTATATCCCAATGTCCCTTGTGGAGAGCAAATGAGGACATATCAAGGGAGTTAACCTTGACGTCAAACACTATGGGGAGTTGACCCTAATGTTTCTAGAGGGAGTATCCTCTAGAAGTCCACATGGGAGTTCCATGTGTGACATACCTTTTTCTACTACAGTGGTTGTGTACCACTAGAATTGAATGTGGGTCAATGAATAGTATTTGTGTGCTACTATTTGATTATAGAGTAGTCAATGGACCACTAGATGAAGACATCATGGAAAGATACCTCCCTAGATAAGAGGGAGTGTTTATGTTTTAGCATCGGGCGGACCCTCTCCTAGATTGGACTGTAGACCAAGGGATATAGGATACATTTATCATAAAGGTGCACTTGTGGTAAATGGGCCTAGGTGTAGTCCTTCCTTGATAATGACTGGGAATAATATGGACTCGAGGTGCTTTCCACATGTCAGTTAACATCAGGATGGCATTCACTCACAGGGGTGTACCTGGGTGAACGACCCTGGTGTAGTATTTTTCCTACTCACGATGATTTGAAAAGGAATGCTAAAGAATCAAGATGTTATATGCTATCACATGTGGACCCAAAATGAGCCTGATCTAAGAGAGAGTCAATTGGCTCATAGGGAGAGCCACAAAAGGAGTTTTCCCTCAATTCAGGTGGGAGAGAGACATCTCCCAAGATTGAAAGACGAGTGTAATGATTCTAGGTTTAATTTTTTATACTTTAAATACAATCTTGACATGATGTATAATATCTCCCTCATTGAGAGGGAGTGTTTATGTTTGGACAACATTGGGAAGACATTCTCTTAGATTAATAATTAATAATATAATTATTGATTATTAAATAATATATATAATAAGTAATTGATAATAATAAATAGTTATTGATTATCCAAGGGATGCATCCTTTCATGGAGGGTCACCATATGTTCTCTATATGGAACACTCATTATTGTAATAGTATATTGAATATACAATATTATCTCATATAGAAAACTCAACAATTTTCAATATATTCAATCATACTATTGAACTTCTCTGTTGATAATTTCTTTAAATTCTCCACAATTTCTTTGAATTGTTGTCTTGTTTAAAGCATTGAATTTGATATTAACTTTGGATCTTTTACTTCAATAGTGCTTCCCGCAATATCTAATTCGGTCAATTTATAATAATCCTCAGTATTCTTGGATGTTAAGTCATTTAGTTCTTTAATAAATCCCTTAACACTTTAATTCTTTGAATCCAACAAACCTTTAGTTGATTTATATGGGCTTGGGAAGGCAAGTCTTCCTATTTTATTTTATATTCTGTCATTGTTGAAACCTTTATAATAAAAGTGGCAAGTCCATATTTGAAAAATCGTTCATCATTTTCAATATCAGCTTTCAAATATTCTCTATTGTTCTAGATCCTGTAACCAAGATAAACAAAACTACTCACTAGATCCCATGTATATAAAATAAGAGACATTATTTTATTTATATTTTGTTCAATATAACAGCTCGTTGCAGTAAGTAAGCTTGAGGTCCCTTTTAATCTTACACGACTCTGGATCTTCTCAAAATTCCTTCCAGGATGAATGGTTGCAACAAGCATGGCCAATATTGGTGGTGGCATTAGCGTAAACTCTAGTTCTTTTATCCTTTATTTAAGTCTCACATTCTCAGCTTCCATATCATCTATTGAAACATCAAGAGAATCTGTTGCAACCTTATGAATCTTAGTGATCCTAGATGGAAGCATCTTGCTAATATTTAATTTAGAACAAGTTTTTCCCTTTTTATTTTTTGAAGGGGTTCTTTCAAAAAACAATTTTCTCGAGTCTTTATCAAATAAAGCATTATGTACAGAAAAATATTCTTCTTATGAGAACTCTTCTTCTTGAACAACGAGTTTAGTAACAGGTTGTATATTATCTTCATTATAAAAATTAATATTTTCTATATCAACCTCCAGGTCCATATATTTGAGATGGATTTTTCTTTTAGGTATGTTTTCTTCAATTTCTTGCCGAGAATTAGTCCTTTTTTATTTTTACTTGCAACTTGTGAGATTTTTCCAAATTTTCCTAAGGAGGGTTTTTATCACCTCCATCATCTGATTTATTCATTGTAGACCTTCTTTGTTGAGATGTTGTATATTGTGAATTATTTTTGGATTGCATGATCTTTTGAGAAACCATAGGACACTGGGTGTTCCTTTCATTAGAGGGTTTAACCTTTTTCTTATACCGGTCTATGGTACTTGTGATAGTTCCAATGTCTCTTGCTTTCCTTTCAATGTATTCAGTTGGAGGATCATGCTTGTCTCCTTCTTCTTATCCAAATATGAAAGTATTAATAAGTGTATTACTAAATCCAACTAATACCATATGATCATGCAAAATATGATTAGGATCAAAACCCTTAATCTCTTTTGAAAATTTCATGTTATATTGATCGAATTGTGTAGCATATTCATCAATTTTAGTATGTCCTCTTAGAAATATTTCACCAACCTTCCAAGGTAGCGGGATAAGTTTTTTCTTCTTTTTCCCATAAAATAGATGAAACCAGGATTTTTATTTCCTTGCCACTTCAACAATAAATAATTTATATGGAACATAGTAAGGAAGATATGGGGTGTTTTCATGAGAACAATAGATCTTTAAAATATTGTATTTGTCTATTTTTTCCATAATCCATTTTTTATCCAAAAAAATTAATGCTTCCTGTGAAGATATAGATGTGTTTTCTCCAAACACAAATTTCTTAAAAATAGACACAAATTCATTATATAATTCATAAAATAAATGAGCAGCCTTTTGTCTCCACGGGGCCTGATACCAAATTGTGATAGGGTCAACAATACAATTTATCCTTTTCACAATGTTCAACCCCTTGAAAGTATGACAATAAGTAATAGAGAAAATCAAGTAAGAAGTCATGTAAAACTTCTTAGTTTCTTTAAATCTTGATAGTTACGAAGAAATTAAAGTGGAAATGATTTTTCCCCAATCTAAAACTGCTTCTTCATGGATTGTAAAATATAAAATACAAAGATCCAACCAAGGAATGGTTTCTATATACTCTTGTCCTATAATTCTAGCAAACAACCATGCTACTTCTTGGTAGGGATTTTTCAATGAACTGACCTGAATTATTGATATATATTTTGGCATTGTTGAAGGGTCTTCTAAGTATTCTTGTAGAATATCTATTTCATTGTTCTTCTCTTTTAGAAAACTTCTAGCTTCATCTCCTTTGAATGTAATAATTGGCTCTGGTAATTTCAACATTTTCTTGAAAGTTGAAGTAGCTAAATATATATGGGATCCGTTATGCAGTATAATTGAACTTCAATTTTGAATAAATTTATCGACACACCAAGAGACTATGTCTTTGCAATCGAGCACTTATAGAGCACAACTAGCTAGAGTGATACCTGATGTCCAAGTCTTATTCTAGTTTCTTTCTGGTAGAGGAAATACTGTGAAATACTAGTAATACCTTCACCAGTGAAAATTGTATTCTTCCCTTGCGAAAAGGTTCAACGTATATCCATAAAATGATGCTTTCTCATGGCCATCTCAGTGTAGCTGGCGAATTATGTGTATAAATATTTAGAATATTGGAATAAAATATTCTTCAGTAATATGACTTGAGTTATTTTTGATGGATAACTTAATACACATTTAATGATATTACCTCAAGAAGTATGCAATCAATAACGTCCTTTTCATAATTCAATTAGTAGTTACTTTATGTAATGGTAGCATTAAATAAATTTTGAAAAATGTGACAAAGTATTTAGAATGGTGGGGTAGTAGGGTGGTGGGTGTGGATAAAATGAAAATATGAGTCTACGAGTCCAAGAACCCAAGAACCTGCGATGTACAGAAAATAAATAAAATTGGTTAAGTGTTGATGCATCGTATTTACAATGAAAAGAAAATGAATCCACGAGTCTGCCAACTAGTGGAATATCAAGAAAATGGTTAAGTGTTGGTGCATTTTGTATGCAGTTGAGAAGCGAGGCACACTTTGTAGAACACATAATTCTTTTGGAAATAAAGTATACCCGCCATGACTCAAAAAATTTCAAAGTAAAGAGGATCAAGAGGAAAATATTAAGCTACAAATAGGCCAACAATTGGCTCCAACTATACGATGGTGATCCCCTGTGGGTTACTGAGAATCCATAATCTCACCTATTGGGCATGGAGTCAGTAAAAAAAAATGAAAATATTAAGAAGGATGTATACTTAAAAAGAAAACTATGTACAGGTGAGGGAAAATATTGATTAAGAAAAGAATTTTTTAAGATGTTGGTCATTGAGTGGAAATTCCTGCATTGTTCCTTTCATGTCCAGAGTAGTACTAATTCCCCTTTGTGAAAAAATTTCATTATTGTTCTTTGATCAAAATATTTTTTGGCACTTTGTTTCCTTTGATTCGTTTTATGTGATGCTTTGTTTCATTGTTCATCCAGTTTGATGAGCTGATTGTACCTTTTATGTAATGCTGATACTTCTTCTAAATCCTAAATATTTCTACATATGTTAAAGAATTTATTTCCAAATTGATTAGCATTTTGGCCTCTTTTCCATACACCAAACTATATGGAGTTGTCCCAGTTCTATAATTTGGTGTCAATTTGCTTTCCCATAATGCATATGTTAGTTTTAAATGCCAACTTTTCTGATTTTGATCAATAGTCTTTTCGAGGATTTGATCTAAGTTTTTGTTTGTAGACTCAGCAAGGTCATTTCCTTGAGGGTAATAATTAGATGATTGTCCCATTAAAATGTCAAACTCTTCATAGAACTTTGTAAATTTTCATCCAATAAAAATTGATCCATTGTTTGTAATAAATTTCCCAGGAACTCCAAATCTTGATAAAATATTATCCTTGAGGAATTTTATAAGTTCTTGTGAATCTTCTTTTCTTAATGGTATTGCTTCTTTCCATTTTGTGAAATAATTTGTAGCAACGAGAATGTATAAATTACCTTTACTTGATTTCAATTTTATTGGTCCAATAACGTCAATTCCCCATTGTGAAAATGGTTCTTCTACTGATATAAGTTGCAAAGGCATTGCATCCCTTTTCATTTTTCCCGAACATGTATGACAAGATATGCATTTTCTTATTTCTGAATATGAATATTTAAAAATTGTTAACCAATAATAACCAACTCTTATTATTTTATGTGCAGTAGTTGTTGCTGCAAAGTGACCACCAAAAACTCCTTCATGAAATTCTTTAATTAGTTCTTGATCTGTTGTCGCATCTACACATATTAGCAACATTCCGTCAAAATTTATGCGAAAAAATATTTGAGCAACTAGTACATTTTGATTTCATTTCACTTTCAAATCCATCCTTTCTTTTGATGACATGCCATTTGGAAATTGTCTTAATTTTAAGTAAAAAATGATATCTTTATACCAATATGAAATTGATGTAGATCCTCATGTTGTGATTGATACACACCCATTTAATGAATCATTTCCAGTAATAAGCTTACACAATCCCCATCCCTTAATTGCATGTAGTGGTTTGATCTCAATATCATACTCCTGGATTTTTGTAAGCGAATTATCCCATTTTCCTTCTCTTAATTTCTGACTGAGAAGCCTTTTTACTGGAGAAGAAGTGACATATGCTATAACATGAGAAGATAAAATGTAAGACCTGAAATGTGCTACTACCTTTACTAAAGATAGTTCTTTCTTTTCTATATCTGAATACTTCAATTCATAATCATGCATAGTTTTATTGATAAAGATTTTAGGGAGTTCTTCTCCTTTATTGTTTCTATGTGTTAAAATTGAAGAAATAGTTTCTTCTGAGGAAAAAGAGTATATGATAAAATATTTATTAAAATTTGGGCTTATTAATACAGGAGCAGTTGAAATTGCATGTTTGATGTTGTTGAAATCTCGTTGAATATCTTCAGTCCATTCAAATCTCCGATCCTTCTTAAGAAACAAATTTATTGGTTTAACTATTGTTGCACAATCTAGTACAAATCTTCTCACAAAATTTATTTTACCAAAGAATGATTGGACTCCCATTTTTAAATGTTGGTCAATTCAATTTGTTAATTGCCTTTACTCTCTCAAGATCAATATAAATCCCCTCCTTGCTAACTATATATCCCAATATTTTTCCTTCAGAAACAAAAAATAAACATTTCTTGGGATTTAAAGATATTCCAAATATCCTACATCTTTCAAAAACTTCTTTTAAATGATCAATATGTTTTTCTCTTATTTTGGAATACACAATAATATCATCTTGGTAGTTAGCTATGAATTTCCCAATTAAGTCTTTGAAAACATGATCGATGGCCCTCTAAAAAGTTTCTTTAGTGTTTTTTAATCCAAATGGCATTCAAACATAGGCATATGTCTCCCATGGTGTAATAAATGCAATTTTTAATCTATYTTCTTCTACAACAAGAACCTGATTGTATCCTARTAATCCATCTAACATAGACATAAGAGTTGAACCARTTACTTGTTGAAGTAACATTTCCATATTCAACAAAGGACAATTGTGTTTTATACTTGTTTTTTTTAGATATAGGAAATCAACACATAATCAACTTTCTCCACTTTTMTTCATTACAATCACTAGATTAGATAACCATTCAGAATGTTTGATTGAAAAGAGTTTCCCAACTTTTCTTAACTTTTCAATTTCTATTTTCACCAGAGGCTTTAGCTTGGGGTTTATTATTCTCATMTTTTGTTTGAATATCTTGGTACCTTCTTTCAGAGGTATGATATGTTGGAATATTGTTTTATCATAAKCTTTGGGATCATCATAACTCCATGCAAAAACATCAAACTAATATTTAAACAAAACAATATAATGATTGAATTCTTTTGGTGTACAATTGGTTCCAATATTCACATATTTAGGAGAAGTTTTAGTACCAATATTTATCTTTTGAGTTTGATGTATATTTCATATAGACTCTTCTTCTTTCATCTTTCTGATCTAATCATCTTGAGAAAACACAGACTCAGATTTAATACAATTTTTTGGAATTGATTGAATGCTTCCTTCAACTTCTCCTGAATTGGAAAAAAATTCGTTCAACTCTTCATCATTCTCAAATACTTGAAGGTATTCTTGATTGTCAGGAACCGAGGGCCTGAATATTATTTTTACTTGAAAGGTGTTCTTGTCTTGAAAATCATTTGGATTGAATAATGATGCAACAACTTCCAAAGAGTCGGCCTTTTGATTACTCTGTCTTGGAATGAAATATATATTAAACGAACTAAATGAAACCATCAATTCAATTACTCTGTTTGCATACAATTTTAGCCTTTCTTTTTTTATTTTATATTTTTTAGTAACATAATTTATAACTAGTTCAGAATCACCAGCTATAATCAAATTTTCAATTTTCATTTCTAGAACCAAGATCATCCCTTGGATCAAAGCCTCATATTCTACTTCATTATTTATGTAGGGAAATTCCAATCCTATGGCATGTGTGTGTATACTTGTATATGAATATTTAAATACAATCTCAATGCCACTTCCCAAACTAGAAGATGCACCATCGAAAGACATTCTCCAAAATCCTTTGAAATAATTTTCTTCCTCAATTTCTGAAACATCATAGTTCTTGGTCTAGCATGGCATAATTCCCCATGCTGACATTGACACAGCCTTGCATCAATTCATTGTTTTTTTCTTGAAAGATAAAGGTTTACTTGGTTCACGTGGAACTCTCTTCATTGTTCCATCCTTATTTGGTAACATCATACAACTTCCATCATTCATGATGTACCCCCCAATCATTGCAAACCAATCTGTCCCAAGAACCACTCCATAAGCTGGAGGAATATCGACAACTGTAATTGTGAATACAATTGTGATATGTGGAGTAGCATTTATCCAAGCATATAAATATTTGATTTCTCCATAAGAAGGAAATTTTATTGAGTCTATGGCATAAATTATTTCACCAGTTTCATAGTACTTTGTACAACCCATCCCCAATGCTTCCATGAATGATAATGGCATGATGTTATTTGTGGCTCCTATATCAACCATGCAATTGTGAAGGAAAACATCATGATTTTATATTGTGATATAGAAAGGTGGGACTTTACCTTTAGTTCTATTTAGATTAATTTTTCATTTCCTTGAGCTTGATGTAATAGCTTCCATTCTATGGATGGGTTCATCTAGAAATTGAAGAATATTTTTCCTCTGCTGGGGAATTTTCACAACTTCCATGAATGGAAAAGTAATTCTTAATTTTGAAAGATCATCTATTACATTATATATCATCTGAGAATGATTCTTAGATTGATTTACAATCAATTGTTGCTCACTGGTATCTATTCCACTTGGCCTCACTCTTTCTCTTTCTTCTTTTACATTTTTTTTTTCATTTCCATTTTCCAAATTCTCTTTTGTTTTTGGTTTATTTGCTTGTGCTCTAGTCTACACAACATTATCTTGTAAAATATTGTTTTCTTCATTTTTCTCAAATATATACATGGATGAATCTCATTCATCCTTCTGTACAGATTCAATAATTTCTTCTTGAATGTAATCAATCTCTTGATCATAATCTTGGTCTTCAAAAGCACCTTTTAATATTGCAGTGTTTGGATTCGATACTCTTGGCGCCCTTTGTCTGAATTCATCGGTGGTACCATCACCTCTTATCCTTTGTTCTTGGATTAGATTCCTCCCTTGATCTTGGACATACATTCTTGTATTAGGAGCACAATTTTTATTTCTCCTCAATCTTGTTATTTCATTTTTCATTTTTCGGATCATTTATTTCATCTGAGCTATTTCCATCATATTTCTAGTTTATTGTGCTGCAGTGGGATCATTCTTTACATTTGGGATAGCTCCTTTGAAAAAACCTCCTCCAAATCCTTGATTTTCAATATGATGTGGTTTTTTTATCTTCATTTCTCTTTGAATTTGAAGCTTCTTGATTTGATGTGGCCAAATTGTCCATTTGTCTTTGGAATCTTCCAAGGATGATGACAAGTTCAATGCTTGTTTCCAACATAATCTCTTTCATTTCTATATAATTTTCCATTTCTCCACGTAAATTTTCAATTTGATAAGCTCTGATAACAAACTTTACATCAGAAGGTAGTGCATTCTTATAACACCTGAGTATTACCAGAGCATTTGGATTTTGTTCCTTTGGAATTTTATTCAATTTCTTATAAAATCTTAAATTAAAATCTATTTTTTTTCATTTTTTCTAAGACATATTTGAGTAAATTGTGTGAGGAGAGTATGGTATGTTATCAAGGGAGCATACATATTCAAAAAAATCGTTTCAAGATAATCAAATGATCCATTTGATCTTGTAGGCAAGGATGTTGTTGGCACAAGGGCAGACCCAGGGTTCAACTCCAAGAGCGCACCAACAAGCCCTAGCTACTGGCCCTTTCGGCAACACCTGTGAAGCAGATGCAGTCTCACTCGAAGAAGCTATGAGGTGGTTGCACGATAGAGATGTCTACAACCAGGGGAATATCAAGTGGTTCTTATTACAACAACAACATAACATGCATCTATCATTCAACTAGCTAGATCTATCCTTCACAACTATAGATCTGATCTAATACAATAATGCAGATAACAATATAACAACATCAGAGCTCAAAGCATCAATCACACACACAACACCAGATGTACGTGGTTCACCCTCTCTCTAGGGATACATCCACAAAACTGTGCTTATGATATATTAAGATAAAGCTTACAGTTCTGATCTGCTCTCTTGGCCAACAGATCCTCTCTCTCTGTATCTCTTTATCTCTCCCTTCCTGCACACCCAGCTGCAGGACTTGATCTTCGCACCCAGTTGAAGATATTACAATACCAAAAGGCTCTCTCTCTCATCACTTCTCTCACCCATAATACAATATTCTCCCAATGAACAATAATCGATAACAAGGATCAACCATGGTACTGACCCGACCTAAGTCCTCTCGACCTTTATTTATACATTAAAATCCCTCACTGACAGCCTCAGGTCGAAACCTAGGTGTCAAAACCCTAATTACCAAAACCCTAGGTGTCTACAACCCTAGGTCAACTTGACCCATTCTTTTCGGGCTTCGCCAACCTGTCTTTCCTTCTTCATCTTGCGGTGCTCCAAGGAATCTAATGCTGGATTTTTCCACTTCCCAAGGCATCCTCGGTCCATCTTCCTTGCTGATCTGTCATCCTCGATCTCCTCATCCAACGGATTGCTTTTCCGCACTTCACTCCATCTTTTCTGTTCTTTTTCTCACTTCGACCCAATGAAAGTCAATGTGTTTCCTACGAAGCTCACTTTTTACCTTTTCTTCCTTGTTCTTCGCTTCCTTCCATAACCAAGGGCCAACAAGCCCCCAACACTCACCTGCGACTCATCCTGAGGCACTTGAGATCTGATCCTCTTTTTTTACTTCGAATTTTGACTGTGCAGTGAAGCCCTTGCTTTTTACTTTATGCCTCCTTTCCATCCTTGTGCAGACTGTCTTTTTTGTGTCTGGTACCCAGTTTCAACTGCACTTGGTACCTAGAGCCTTGTCTTCTTGATTATACTAAGAGCTGCGAGGCAACTGGTTGTCATAGTACAACTTCATCCGACTCCCATTCACCAAGCCTTCCTTCCAGTCTCCTTTCAATGTCTTCAGCTATGCAACTCCTCCTTCTGTAACATAGGCAATCTCATATGGTCTGAGCCAATGCATTCTGAACTTCCCAGGGTGTTTGACAAACTTATTGTCATATACCAGTACTAAATCACCTTGCCGAAATATCTTCTTCTTGATGTGTTTTTCATGATAGGCCTTTTCTCGTTCCTTCTGAATTTGTTGATGGAAGCCTGCAATGAATTTGTCTTCTTCTAGTTCGACCAATTGTGCTAGCCTCTCATGAATAGCGCTAGTATCATCCATGTTTGTAAATGAAACAATTCTTAAGCTCAGTACCAAGTAATCCATTGGGACAACATATTCAAGACCATAAATGATCCAGGTGGATATCGGTGGCTACACACCTTTTCCGACTGGCTCAAAACAATTTTTTGGCAATTTTGGCAATTTACTATTTTTAGCAGGTTTTAACTTCCGGGGCCATTTTGAGGGCCTAAATGAAGGTTTTTAGAGATAGAGTTTATCAATTATAGTTGAAGGCATGATTGAGCCCCCAAAATGAATCTCCTCGATGATACCTTTCCAACGAGATATCATATGCCTAAAGCGGAGATCATATGCAAAAGTTAAGACCCCAGGAAGTTGATGTACTAACTTACCCAAATGGGGCCCACATGACTTTTGGTGCTTCATCTCCTAGGGTTAGGTTTTTGGATGTCTAAGGTTTTTGGCATTTCTATTTATTGTAAAAATGCCTTCAGAGCCTCATTGTAATCATCTTCTTGCGAATGCGAGTAGCCATCACATCTTTTCTCAGAGATAAGCTGCCACCATTCTAGCAAGTCTTTCATTCTGTATTTTTACAGTCTTTGTACATTTATTTCATTAATAGAAATCATGTATTACTGTATATCTATGTTTATGGTTGCATCTCTGATACATTTCTATTATATTATTTAATATCTATGATATCTCTGTGCATTTCTTTATTATATCTCCGATCTCATTTCGTGCCGAAAATAATCCGGATCAGTGGTATCAGAGCATGCTACTCTTGATAGTTTTTTCAGTGCATGTCCCCGACGAGGTCTGAGTATAACAAGTTGGGTCTCGAGCTTGTCTCCCTTGAAGACAATCACTCTCGCACACCCAATAAACCATCAATGGCAGAAGAAAAGAAAAACGACGGAACAAACGATCCTATCAATCTATTGCTTGAGAAAACTCTCACGCGACAGAGGGATGAAATGATGGAGAATTTTTCCCACATAATTAAACACCTACCAATAGCATCAGGTGCATCTTCATCAAGCAGCCACTTTGGAGGCACCTCGCCTTTCAAGGTACAAGTTAATTTTTATATTTCTATATTTGAAGGACAGATAGATGCAGAAGCCCTAGAAAAATGGTTAACTCTGCTAGAAGGTTATTTCTCTGTTCACAATTTTTTCGACAAAGAAAAGATCACCTTCGCACTCCTTAAAGATCTCCCTCATGTCAAACATTGGTGGGAAACTTACTGGGAGCAAAGTTCCACAGAGGATTTTGGAATATATGGGGCCGATCCCACTTAGGATTTTTTTATGGATGCGGTAAAGGAACAATATTACCCTGTTGGAAACTATGAGGACCAGTACATGAGATGGAACACACTGCAGCAAGAGAGGGGCCAAGTAGTTCCAGAGTTCACCAAGAACTTCCATACCTTGTGCACCAAGCTGGGTATCAAAGACTCTGAGCGACATTTGGTTCTGAAATACCGTGGGGCTCTACATAGATACATCCAGACTGAAATGGATTTTCTGGACATCTCAGCACTCAGTGCTGCTTATCGATATGCTGTTAAAATTGAGCAGAAATTTAAGCACTAGAACAAACGAGAATTATGGTATGCAAATCCGCAACAACCAAAGTATGACAAAGACGGCCCTAACAAATAGTCTCCCGAAAACCAGTCCAAGACACAAGAAAATAAGGGCCACGGGAAGACAAAGAAGGACATCAGAAAATGGTGTGATTTCCACAAAATCCCCTGGCACAACACCAATGAATTTCGCTCAAAACAATCATTGGTGGCCGAGATAAAAAACAAGGAGCTAAACCGTGATTCAGAATCTGATTCTGAAAATATTGGTAACAGACAGATCATTGATACAGACCCCACTGCTATTGTCACGTCCGCAACAATTCAACCAGAAGAACCAACAGATCCTGAAGAGGGGGAGCACCTTTTTCATTCACAGATGTGGGTGAAGGGGACCCTGATGCATTTTATTGTTGATAGCAGAAGCCAGAAAAAACTCATCTCAACAAACGTCGTCAAACAATTGGGATTGTCGACAACACCACACCCGCAGCCATACAACATCGAGTGGCTTCGACAAGGACAAGATCTTCGTGTCAGCCAATAGTGCCGATTGTCATATGGCATCCAACCCTTCAAGGATGAGGTATTATGTGATGTTTCCCCACTGGATTTCTGTGATGTTCTCTTGGCCCAACCATATATGTGGAGACGCCATGTTGTTTATGATTCTCGATCTTGTAGTGTCATTGTTACTTTGGGGGATCATTTCTGTAGAATACCAGAGGTAGTTCCAACTATTGTTCCACCTAAAAAGTGTCACAAGGTAGTATCTCATACTGCAAAATTCAGCTTCTTCGCAATCTGTTCAAAAGGGGAACAAAAGGACACAACAACCACTACAGTCTCGCCCCCTGTACCTTCTATCCAATAGAAGTAGGTCGACAAGGTTGCAACAAAGCGCAAAGATTCCTTCTGCACACCTTCCTCTCATGTAGCTCAACTTGCTGAACAACATCAGCTTCAACAGGTTCATGACAGACTTCCACAAACTAAGCAATGCGACGTCTCCAGCAATACAAGCAGCTCACCAAGATGCAGATCCAACAAACGCTTTTCCCTCTCCCCCGGGAACTCAACGCAATGGAGACCATTGCTTCCTAAAGAGGGAGGATTGATCCAGGTGGATATTGATGTCCACCCACCTTTTTCGACTGGTTCAAAACAATTTTTTTGGCAATTTTGGCAATTTACTATTTTTAGTAGGTTTTAACTTCTGGGGCCATTTTAAGGGCCTAAATGAAGGTTTTTCAAGATCTAGGTTCTCAATGATATCCAAAGGCATGATTGATTCCCCAAAATGAATCTCCTCGATGATACCTTTCCAACGAGCTATCATACGCCTAAAACGAAGATGGTATGCAAAAGTTATGACCCTGGGAAGTTGATGTACTAACTTACCCAAAAGGGGCCCACATGAATTTTGGCACTTCATCTCCTAGGGTTAGGTTTTTGGATGTATAGGGTTTTTTGCATTCCTATTTTTTGTAAAAAGGTCTTCAAAGCCTCATTGTAATCATATTCTTGCAAATGCGAGTAACCGTCACATCTCTTCTCAGAGATAAGCTGCCACCATTCTAGCGAGTCTTTCACTCTGTATTTTTACAGTCTCTGTACATTTCTTTCATTAATAGAAATCTTGATCTCACCTGTCTTCTTATCTTGCACTACCATGGGGCTAATCCACTCTGACTCTTCGACACGTTCAATAATCCCTGCTTCCAACATTCTCTCAAGCTCAATCTTCACTTTTTCCTTATATTTTGGGTTCAATATGTAGGGTCTTTGCTTGACTGGCTTCACATCTAGTTTCAAAGGTATTCTCATTTCTCCCATAGGTCCTTTGATTCCCTTCATATCAATGAACTTGGTCGGGAACAAGTCCTGATACTCATGAAATAATTCTGTGATTTTGTTAGTGGTAGTAGCAGCCCAGTAATCTCCGACATTGGCAAGCTTTGGTGTCTCCTTTGTCCCAATATTGACTTTCTTTATCTTTATCGGTTGTCTAATGAATGGCAGTTCAAATTCTGGTCCTTCCACATCTCTCTGACCTTCTGTTTCTGCGATATTCACCTTCCTTGGATCATCGTCTTCGTCGACATTAATGTTGTAGTAGGTCTGAAGTTTTTGGAGTTGCGCAGTCCATTCATCCTCTTCTTGCTCCAAAGGGAGGCCAGATGCCTCCTTAAATACTTTCTGTCTCACCATCTATAGTTCTTGATCTATAGAGGAAATTCACTGTCAAACAAAAAGGTGGCTATAAAATTCTGGATCATACCTTCCCATTCTGAAGTGACAAGGCGCAGCTCTGCTTGAAGGTACCAGTTAATCGGGGTGGTATCCAGTGTATTGACGAATCTGTGTACCCATTGTTCTCTAGGAATGTCAGTCCAGGCCTCTTTGCAGCTTCGTACATGGTCCTTTGGGAAGCTTCGACCTGTGTACCATGCTTCACAGCTTCCTACTTGTGCTGAAAACCACACTGTCATCAAAGTTTGACATTGTGTCTGGTCTTTAATATTTCTTTTATGTGTCCCCCACCATCTTGCTAGTGTGGATTTCATGGCCTCATCCATTGCCAACAGCCTCTGTTGTGTTGGTACACTTGTCTCAAATTCTGATAAGAAGTTTTCTAAGGGGTTCAACCCATCAAATGTGGGTATATTACTCACTATTGTGCCAATCCAACGAACTTCTCTGGTTATCCTAGAACATATTCTTGTAGATAATTCGTACATATGGTTCTGCCAGTTCTCCAGCGCTTCTTCTAATTCGGATGAACATGTGTTGTCACTTCGCCAGCTCAGATTCCCGTCAGCTGTAGGGTTGATATAATCCTGTTGTCTGGCTGTTAATCTGTAGATGTTTTCCAGTTCAAATGCGTGGTCCTCTTCTCTGATAGGTTCTGTGTATCGTGGACCCTCATCTAGATCTAAAGGTGCAACGACCCTAAGGCCAACTTTCTCAAATTTCATGCATCTTTTCTTTATATCAACTACAGTGGAATTGTCGAAGGCATGATCAATTCCTAACAATGCAGGGTAAGGTCAACTATCATCAACAATTTAAATTACCTCAAAATCTGCAAAGGTTCTTACTCCATCGATGTCCACTGGGACATGCTCTAATCGTCCAAATGGGCTGACAACGTGCTGATTAGCCATGCGAAGCCTAATAGGGGAATATATTAGCTTGGGTTTTCCCATCAGTGCCCAAGTCTGCTTCCTCATGACATTAACCTCTGACCCTAAGTCGAGTACCACATAGTCTATCTCATACTCTCCTATCTAAGCGTTCAAGTGTAATTCTTTATTTGTCCTTCTCCTTTTTCCAATTTGGTGCACTGCTCTATTCAGTAAGGGGTGT
The DNA here is from genome assembly GCA_009831015.1 of Picea engelmannii. Taxonomy (NCBI): domain Eukaryota; kingdom Viridiplantae; phylum Streptophyta; class Pinopsida; order Pinales; family Pinaceae; genus Picea; species Picea engelmannii. Next base: position 162,149 of record ML790189.1, on the reverse strand, counting down.
ATTTTTCCTAGTTCATACTACTTGATTAAATCTTTTAATTCTTGTATAGCACCTTTATCTTGAATCAACTTAACACAAGTGTACAAGAATTCCATGAGTTTGCTTACCTCTTTCCCTTCTGTTGGCGATGCAGATGGATCAAATGCTTGAGGCATGCCATATTCTTTGATTTCTAGTTGTCTCTTTGATGAAGATCCTTGATCTCCTTTGAACTCTTTTCTTGCCTCCTCAAATATTTGTCTTTCTTTCTTAGCATCGAACGTTGGGGTCTTTTCTGTAGCTTTCTTGACTCCGTGGTCATTTTCAGTCTTTCCTTGGGTTGCTCTATTTTCTCCTGTAGCAGCGCCTCCTCAAGTGATAACAATGAATCTAGGGTCTTCTCCGTGAGGTTCAACATATATCAGTTGTACTTGTGGGTTCTGTTGGGGTCCTCGTCTTTCCTGAAGTTTAGCCAGCAGCACGGGGCATTCCTCTATGACATGCTCGAGGGAGTTACAGTAACTACAGGTTGTGTATGGATTCTGGAAATCCCTTGCTAAATGTCTTGGCTGCACGCAGTTGTAACAGATTATTTGTCCTCGGCCTCAGCCCATACCTCCTCCTCGTCCTCATCCTCTGTAGCCACCGCGAGGAGTGAAATTTCCTCTCCCCGGAGAGTTGTACTGCGGAGTGTTTCCCTCTTGTTGTACTTTGCCTTGAATCTTGTATATGTCTCTCGAACTTTCATGCATGAGATCATAAGCTCTACAATCCCTATCATCATGCCCCACAAATTTATAGAATGTACATTACAAGTTTGTGGGTGTCTGGAAATACTTCTGCATGTAGTAGCACTCACCTGGGTGATGCCTATTTCTGTATACATCACACCAGGGTAGGTTAACTTGCTTTAAGGGGCTTGGTGCCCCTGATGCCAAGTACTCATGAAATAAAGGGTAGTGTTCCTTATCATGGCCTTTAGATCTGCATCTTACACACCAGATATCTTCCCTTTTGTCTTTTCCCTTATCTTTCTTCATATCCTCGACCTATAAAGACAAACTAGTTAGCTGGCTCATGATCTGGCTAATGCCTGAGCTAGATTCTCCCATTGGTGTTGATTCAAGATTCATGGCGATCTCCAAATATTCTGCCTGAGATGAAATCTTCTTTTGCATCAGAGGGATTCTTATGTGTGGTAACATCGCAGTGATGAACCATTCTTTGTTCTGTTCATCGAGGATCTGGAAAGTTAATCGGCCTGTCGGGGTCTTGAATCTTTAGTCGAACTCCCAAATAGGTTCTGCTACCTTTTGTTTAATCTCTTTTAGTTCCATAATACATTGTGACTCTGACTTGGGTTTATTAAACTCTACAATCAACGCATTCTTGATCTCATTCAGGGGCTTAGGATGTGCCAGTCCTTGGAGAAGTTTCATGTACCAACTTAGTGCGCGGTCCCTTAGCGTAGTGCTGAACTGGGTTCTCTTAATGGATTCATCGGTGATACTTTTAATATTCCATATGGCCTCACACAGAAACCAATGCTGATCTGGATCTTCAGATCCATATCCTCTAAAGATAGGGAGTCTCATTTCATCTTCCATAAATATGACTAGTGTCCTTGTCTAAGTAGATGTTGAGCTACTAGTAACAGTACTCTGAAGACTCTAGTGGTTCTGACTATTTTGACTGCTAAGTATTGTTGGGACAACAAGAGGATTAATGTTACTTACTCCAGTAGTTCGCGTAGTTCCTGAGGTTTCTGGCTCACTTTGGCGCAGTTCTTCAGCTTCCCCTTCTTCTGTTCTGGTGAGATCTGGATGCTCTTTGTCGGTTATATCTACCTCTTCTCCATTAAAGAAGCCTTTTTCTCCGTAGTTTTTCTTAAACAATTTCTCAAGGTGAAATCCTCGAAATACTTTCCCACTACACGTATGTCCTGCTTATGTGTCGCTGTCGCTATCCGAGATCTTGAACATTAGCCTTTTTAGGTCCAAACAATCTACTGTATCTTCAAGATGTGGTTTTCGTGCAAGATCATCTTGATTCTTAGCTTCAGGAAGTGAAAATATTTTCCTCTGGGTCCTTTGAAAAAGTATCTCTCGACTTGGCTATACGATTCTGTTCTGTCAACAACAAACTCAGTGATATACCCTCTGATGGTACTATCAAACAAGTGATCTACTGCTTTGGATACAATGTTTTCGACTCTCTTGACCTTCTGGATCAATGATGGTGTCCAAACCACATGAGGTCTAGATTTGATTTACAACTATGTGTTAGCTAACCTAGCCAACCACTCATGTAGCTCCTGATGGATTCCTCTAAACAAGATCTCATGAATGCCGATGAAGATGTATCTTTGTAGCCAATCTTCAGTGCTTATTTTAGGGTTCTTTTTATGGGCTTCATCGAAGTCCTTCTCTTGATCCTATATCCACTTTTGAACCTCTGTCTTCAACGAGAACCACCTTGACATTCCATTAAAAATATTCCTATCTCGACAATAGAACCATTTGTTGGCACAAGGGAAAACCCAGGGTTCAACTCTAAGAGCGCACCAACAAGCCGTATCTACTGACCCTTTCGGCAGCACCTACGAAGTAGATGAAGTCTCACCCGAAGCAACTATGAGGGGGTTACAGGAAAGAGATGTCTACAACTAGGGGAATATCAAGTGGTTCTTATTACAACAACAACATAACATGCATCTATCATTCAACTAGCTAGATCTATCCTTCACAACTATAGATATGATCTAATACAATAATGCAGATAACAATATAACAACATCAAATATCAAAGAATCAATCACACACACAACAACATATGTACGTGGTTCACCCTCTCTCTAGGGCTACGTCCACATAACTGTGCTTATGATATATTAAGATAAAGCTTACAGTTCTGATCTACGCTCTTGGCCAGCAGATCCTCTCTCTTCGTCACTCTTTCTCTCTCCCTTCCTACACACCCAGCTGGAGGACTTGATCTTCGCACCTAGATGAAGATCTTACAATACCAAAAGGCTCTCTCTCTCAACACTTCTCTCACCCATAATACAATAGTCTTCCAATGAACAATAATCGATAACAAGTCTCAACCACGGTACTGACCTGACCTAGGTCCTCTCAACCTTTATTTATACATTACAATCCCTCATCGACAACCTCAGTTCAAAACCTAGGTGTCAAAACCCTAATTACCAAAACCCTAGGTGTCTACAACCCTAGGTCAACTTGACCCATTCTTTTCGGGCTTCACCAACCTGTCTTTCCTTCTTCATCTCGTGGTGCTCCAAGGCATCTAATGCTGGATTTTTCCACTTCCCAAGTCATCCTCGGTCCATATTCTTTGTTGATCTGTCATCCTCAATCTCCTCATCCAATGACTTTCTTTTCCACACTTCGCTCCATGTTTTATGTTCTTTTGCTCACTTCGACCCAATGACAGTCACTGTGTCTCCCGCAAAGCTCACTTTTTACCTTTTCTTCCTCGTTCTTTGATTCCTTCCATAACCAAGGGCCAACAGATGTATACCATTCATATGCTTGACCAGTCAAAGTCTGAAGGAACATTCTTACCATTACATCATCATATTCTATCACATGAAAATTACACATGTCCAAAAATAAACCCATATGTCTTTTGGCATCTATTGCTCCATCCTATGAAAATACTGGAAATGTTCCTTGTGGAAGAGTTGGAAGCTAATGGTGTTCTCCTTGAAGGTTAAGAGGGGAGTCTCTAACCCTTCTTGTCGGATTTCTATGTCTTTCACTCCTTTCTTCATGTCTTTCTTCATGATCCTAATTTTCATTTTTTCCACCCAAGGATGGATCTTTCTCTTTTTCTTCAATTTCTAGAAGACGAAACTATTTACTTTTATTTCTAGCTATGGGTCCCTTATATCTTTCCAATTTCTATTTATTTTCTCTCTTATTTGTACTTGTATCCTTGGTATCTATCTTTCTTCTTCTTGGACAAGAGTTTGCCAAGATATTTCTAATTATTCTCGAGTTTGGGTCGTTGTTAGCACAAGATCATATAATTGGTGTAAAACACTTCTTTGATTTCCCAATCCAATTTCTAACTGGGGTTGATCAAGTTGAGGCTGAGTCCTAAAGCATTTTGGTCAAAAACAAGATTTTATCTTATTTTTCCTAGTATAGTCATAAAAAATGTTAATGTTTGAGTCTGTTAAGACTGAAACAACAACCACACAAGGATATAAATCCCTCTATGTTGTTATAGAGGTGGTACTCCTCTTTGAATTTTTTCTAAAAGATCTTTCTTGAAAATATTTCAAGACAATATATATAAATAGGAGAGTGGTATGAAGCAAACCCCAAAATATTTATCGCTCAATTAAAATAAAATTCATAGACACACACATAGAAAAAAAAATCCTGAGAAGAGGACTAGGAATCATCACTCGTAAAATTAGGAGAAATAATATACATTGATCGTATATTATAAGAAAATAAAAATAGATCTCACATTCATCACATCCATGAAATATTTTTGATCACATTTATAGGAATAAAATAAATGGACCAGAAATCAGAGAACGTTAAAAGAGTTTTTTCATTAGAGTCAAAACAAGATTTTGATGAGTCAGTTTCAAATATCTTATCCTCAAATACTTAGAGTTCAAAAATATAGTCAGAATTAACCCCAAGTTGGTTCTCTAGGATTTTCTCAAAAATAACAAAGTCTTTACAATCTAATGAAACTTAATGCGTTTTTCCAAAAGGACTTGGTATGGGGTTCCCGCAGACCATAAAATAAAAAGAAAAGAAGAGAATGGAGTAATTCGATCAAGGAGAAAGAAAGGCTGAAACTGGAAAATAAAAGAGAGAAATGATAAAAAATCGTTTATGTTCTTCAAATAAACAATAAACATAATTGGATGATTTTCGATCTAGAAAAAGAAGATTTTAAGGATAAATGTGATCTTTAGACTTACTGTGATGAACCTCTCATGCTTTATTTGCTTGTTTATGCGCCTTTTGTATCTTTGTTTGTTGTCGTTATGTGACCAATATTAACTCCTTCCGTTGGGCCTTCGATAATATTGATTATATCCCTTTTTAACCATTCCTAAATATATTCTCACAAAGGAGCAATGGTCACCTCTTGTTTGACATTGATTTTTAAACAATTCATTCTTTTATTCTCTATAGTCAACTGAAATATTTTCCAAAGTAGTTTCAATATCTTTATTTCTATTGCCATATTCAACAAGCCAATTATCAATGTCATTTTCAGTGTATTCAATCATACTATTGAACTTATTTGTTGATAATTTCTTTAAATTCTCCACAAGTTCTTTGAATTGTTGTCTTGTTTGAAAAATTGAATATGATATTAACTTTGGATATTCTACTTCAATAGTGTTTCCCGCAAGATCTAATACGATCAATTTAGAATAAGCCTCGGTATTCTGGGATGTTAAGTCATTTAGTTCATTCAATAGTTACCTTAATACATTAATTATTTGAATCCAACAAGCCTTTAGTAGCTTTATAAATTTCTGGGAAGGCAAGTCTTCTTGTTTTCTTTCATATTTTGTCATAGTTGAAACCTTTATAATCAAAGTGGCAAGTTTTCAAATATTCTTTGGTGTTCTAAATACTAGAACCAAGAGAAACAAAAATACTCACTAGATCCCATGTATCTAAAATAAGAGACATTATTTTATTTATATTTTTTTCAACATGACATCTGGTTGCAGTAAGTAAGCTTGAGATCCCTTTTAATCTTACACTTGACTTTGGAGTTTTCTCAAAATTCTTGCCAGATTGAATTGTTGCAACAATGGCAGCCAATATTGGTGGTGACATTAGAGTAAACTCTAATTCTTGTTGATTAATTGGGTTAGTTTTCATTGATGTCAACCCTTGAAGAAATTCTAGTAGCAAATTCCGGTAGCACAAAAATTTGGGTAATGGACCCAATTTTGTTTGATGGATAATGGTATGAGTTTTGATATATTTTTAGCAAAGCCTATTCTATATGGATAGAACATGTCATTCCATTTCTAGTGGTATGTGGCACATCAAAAAACTCCTCACGGTTAGAGAGTTATGGCCATGTGAAGTTGGAGAACCCTCATGAGTAATCTAGAATCCCCAAAAGGTCAAAGTAGTCAAAGTGGTTGCAAAGAAGAAATTATTTAAATAATAAAGTGAAGTGATGAGTGTACTATAATTCAAAGTGGATACAAAAGAAATTGTTTAAATAGTAAAGTTAATGGAGAAATTACTAAGTGGAAAAATGGTTAGAAGTGGGTTAGCCCTAAAATAAGCAAAGTGCGTTAAGATGGTTAGAAGATAATTTAAATAATAAAGTGAAGTGATGAGTGTACTATAAGTCAAAGTGGATACAAAATAAATTATTTAAATAATAAATTTAATGGAGAAATTACTAAGTGGACAAGTGGGTTAACCCTAAAATAAGGAAAGTGGGTTAAGATGGTTAAAAGGTAACCCCTTGAGGAAGCTACATGAAAGTATAAATAAGAGGCAAGGCTCTCTCATTTTAAACACACTTGAGCATATTGAATATCTACAAGTGACTAAGGTGACCAAAGGATATCTAAGCCTAATTTTAGAGGGAAGGTGAAGTAAAGAAGTCCGAAATTCAAGGGAGGATAAATTCTTTTGATGATGCTTTCTAAGGTATGTTATTTACATGTCATCTCACCATTTTCGCAATGATTTTTTTTCTAGAATGATTCAGACTATGAAATTGGAAGGAAGTTGAGGAAACATATCCAAGTAGTTGTGATAAAAATTTCAGCTTGTGGGCCGTTGTATTTTTGGAGTTACACTCCGTGGAAAATAGGGTTTGTGGCTAGTCCTGAACTAGTCTAAAACAAGTGTTTCRGGTAAAAACGTCATAACTTATTCATAACATATCCAAATTCAGTAAGACCAAATGTATTGGTTAKAATATAGTYTGTATTATTCTTTGTACAATTTTCATATCCACACAACAAATATTTTKTGCATGGTAYGCTCTACAAGTTCACTCTATAGAATAAGTTAGAWTTCAACAAGGTATGTTATTTTTGCTATAACTTCTTTTCTGAGAGGTTYCAAGTAGTGAAACCTRAAGGAATTGCACAAAAGACACTTAAGARCATTGTGTACTATTTTTATATCTTTATTCATTGTAGGTACATAGTTATGATTATTTCAAGTTAGGGTTGTTGACTAATCCAAAATTAGTCATGTGAGACTAAAGTAAAGTTTGATGAAAATGCTAGTCTCTTGTTGTTAAAGTTAAGGAAGGTTTGTAGGAATGTGATCATATACACCAGGTCTATAATAGAGTTACAAATCATATTTGGATGATGAAATTGATGATGGATTTTGGTTGAGGTACATGTTGGGTACATGGTTAAGACAAGTAGTTGATGAGTTGGCACATACATGAGGTGTATAGTTGATGATGTTGGTACATCTTGATGAATCATAGTTTATGTGTATTTGATGCATTATTGGTACATATTTGGTGCATGGTTGATGCACTCGTTGATGGTACATGTTGAGGTACAGGTTGGTTCATGGTTGATGCACTCGTTGATGGTACAGGTTGAGGTACATGTTGGTTCATGGTTGATGCACCTGTTTATGTTAGAGGTTGATTACATGTTGTTTGGTATAGGTTGTTACAAGTTGATTGGTTGCAGGCCAGTGGTACAGGTTGTTACAGTGGTATATCTCATAGTGATAGTGTGACAGTGGTTACATCATTCTACTTCTATGTAGGGGCGGTTGGACGGGGAAATGATAGGTGGTTGTAGCCACCTTCCGTTTGTAACTGGAGAACATAGGGGGTTGTCGCCTCCTTCTAGTTGTAGCAAGAGAATTGGGGAGTTGGAGCTTCCCTTGGGTTGTAGCCTAAGAATCTAGGGGGTTGGAGCCTCCTTCCAGTTGCAGCAGGAAAACAAAGGAAGTTGGTGCTTCCAATGAATGTAATTCTTAAAGATATATATGAAAAATCATTCTGTGGTTTTATCCCACTTTGGGTTTCCACATAAAAACACTCGTGTACTATGTATGTGTATGATTGCTCATTTGTTCATTTTTTATTTACTCATAAATTATTGGATGATAATGCTACATTGATATAACATTTGCATTATATGGTTAAAAAGGATTAAATTTCTCTATTACTGATTCACCCCCCCTCAGTAATCCAACAATTGGAATCAAAGCAGGTTCCTTCAAGAAACAATTTAACCAATAGAAGAAGAACATGGATTATTCTGAGAATTGAGTACCACTATTCAATGATCATAATGGTTTAAAGTATGAGATGTGGAGTGGAAGGACGAAAGTGTTTTTACAGGAACATGGGGTATTATATTTGGCTATCATTCGTTATAGGATATGATAGTTCAAAAAGGGAAAAGACTAAAACCAAGAAGGAATTGAAGAAGAATAAAAAAATAGCAATGGATTTCATTTGGGAAGGATTACCTAATACGGTAAGAGAAAATGTTGGTAAATGTTCATCAGCCAAAGAAATTTTTGATAAGTTACATGATATATATTCTTCACTCATCATAGATTTAGAAAATTCCAAAGAAGATGTAGGTACAGATCAAGAATAAATATGTTCACCATGTCAAACAGATTCAGAAGATGAAGAGTAAATAATCACCAGGGGTATGTTGTTTGGATTTAATTGTGAAAAACGTGTACATCTTGAAATAGAATGCCATGAAGGAAATGAGACAAAAAAACTAATTGAAAAGGAAGACAATTATGAAGAATAATTAATTGGTGCTTTATATGAACTAAGAGAAGAAAACAAGTCACTCAAGAAAGAATTGATGAAACAAAATGAAAGTGTTCACATTTTTGAAGAAGCCCAACAGGTCATCGAGAACTTAAGAACTCAGCTAGAAGAAGCCAGAAAGATCGAAGAAAATCTTGAATATCAAAATCAGTATTTGGAAGCCAACATAGCAGCACAGAAGGAAGAAGCAGAAATGAGAGAGAATATATTGAAAGATCATATTAAGGAAAGAAATAAAGATCTAAACCAGCTTGAGGTAGAGTTTGGTTAAGAAGAGAAAGGACTTGAAGAAGAAATGACGCAGTAAGCGATGACCACACCCCCGTCGCTCTCTCCTTCTCACAGGATCATTCTCATTCATTCATGAGCCGAAGCGGCTCTTTCGATTCCTCTGTGGAATATCTACTAAAACCCGATCCACAGGTCCTTATTTCACCCGCACGGACTTCTGCACATGATCGCGCTCTTTCCCGACTCAGCTTTGGGTTTTGGGGTTTCCTCTTTTATGATGTCGAGAGTTCCTATTCCCGCGATCTCTAGAACTCCAATGAGCTCTCCTCCGGCCTTAGCCCCTCCTGGCTATGCCCTTTGGTCCATATGACTGCTCTCATAAGACCGCAACCTTATATCCTCCTATCGGGGTTTTGGGCTTCAAATTCCCGATGCGCCCCAACTTCCGTTAGCCCTCCAGGCTAAGCTCGTGGTCCACGTGACCTCCCCCTATATGACCGTAGTCATACTCCTCTCATCGGGGTTTCGGACTTTCTGATGCCAAAATGAATATGTCCTCAGGACTCGCGATTCCTCGAATCCCGACGTGCTCTTTCCGCGATAGCCCTCCTGCCTAGGCTCCTGGCCCATATGACCGTTATCCCCATGACCGTAGTCTTGGCTCTCGTCGGGGCTTCTAGCTTTTCAATGCAAAAATGCATTGGCTCACGGGATTCCCGATCCTCCAAATCCCGATAGGCTGACAGCTGGCTTCCCCCACACAATGGAGCTTTCTTCCTTCTCTGATATGCTGACATCTAGCCCCCACGATGGCTCCTTCCTTGTCGAGGTTTCGAGCTTCGCGATTCCAAAATGGCCAAACCTCTTGTCACCAGGATCCTCGATATCCCGATGACCACAACGCCGATAGACGTCCTCCTGTCGAGACTTTTCCCGATGGCTCTGATTGCTGCCACGCGTCCCTTCCAGATGGACGGTCCTGATTAACTCTCGGGGTTTCGAGACTTTTGATGTCCCAACTCTTTCGACCTCGGGAACTCCGATTTCCCGAGCGCCGATATCCCGATGCCTAGTGCCCGGATCTCCAGAATGGACGATCACACGACACACGTCCTCCCTCAGATGGACGGCCCAAATTCATGTCGGGGCTTACAAAGTGGACTTACCCGATCTCCTGTCCATGGGAATACCGATATCCCAACTCCTGACGCCTTGATCTCCACCATGTGTCTCCACAAACGGACGGTCCAGATCGCTCCTGGGACTTTTACTATGGAAATCCCCGATCTCCTGTCCTCGAGACTCCCGATATGCTGATGGCTGAAGTCTCGATGGTAAACCTCGTGTAGCTCCTGTCCGATCCGATGGATGATGGGTATCTGTTCAATATCTGATGGTTCAGATCCGTCCTTCTTCTATGCTTACTCCAGAGGCTAAACTCTGCGTGCCTTCACCCGATCCAACAACTGACGGGTAATTGAGTGAGATTCGACGATTGACGATCTCCTCCTCTGTGCGCTTCTCCTGACGCCTTCTTGGACGTGAAAACCAATGGTCTAGATCTCTTTCTCTGCCGATCCAACGACTGTTGTGCTCTCCTGAGCTTCTGTGCACTTTCTTCCCAGACTTGGAAGAATTTCCAAGCTTCCAAAGGCCTCAACCTTTGTCTTTTCTTCTCTCTGCGAACCCCTTTACCTTAATCTTCGCTGCGCGTATAAAAACACTGAATCCTCCTGAGCTTTTACTCTCGAATCCTCAAAGGATTCCTTGACTTCTGAACTCCTTGCAGAGTCCTCACACGCAAAGTGCTATCTGTCCTGAGCTTCTCCTGTAGCTTCGACCTCCCAAGGAAACTCGGTTCTTCTTTCCTTTTCTCCTTCAGATGGAGAATGCTTGGATGCCCTCCTGGCTATCCTTCACTCTAGCAACCTCTTGCTGAGTCTATCAGGGTGTTCAACAACCCTGTGAAGATCCTTCAGTGGATTCTTCCTCTAAATACAGAACTCAAAAGAGTTCTCTTCTCTTTCATCTGTGCCTGTCTGCACACTTACTCGATGCCCACCTGGCAGAGTATCTTTTCCCCAGAACCTCCAACAGTTCTGTCCTCTTCTGTGAACCCTTTGCACTTGCTCAATGCCCACTTGGTAGAGCTCTTAGAATCCTCAGTGATTCTAATTCTTCTTCCCGAACTCACATCAGAGTTCTTCCTCTGTGCACTCCTTACACTAGCTCAATGCCCACCTGGCAGAGCTCTCAGAATCCTCAGTGATTCTGTTTCTTCTTTCTGAACTCACAACAGAGTCCCTTCAAATGCACCACTTTTCATATGCTCAATGCCCACTTGGCAGAGCTTCAAATAACTCCTCAGAGATTCTGTCTGCAACTGTGTCTCTCCTACACAGCCTTGCCTCCAAGGTATTCAACAACCTTGAGGTCTTCCTCCTGAGTTGTTGACTCTAGTTCTTGTGCGGCAACACGTCTTTGTCTGGACCCGCAGTATTCAGAAGTGCATCCTCTGTGCACGGTTATCAGAACCCATAGCATTCTGTCACACCCTCCTGGTGTGAAGCCTCAAAGACCTTCAATCCTGAAATCAAACACTCTCCTGCAAATGCCTAACATACATCTACAACATACATTCATATCACATGAAGAACACTCATAGACATCCACATAACACAGAATAATGCAGGAAAAACTGCTTCTATTTATATTAAATGGAAAATGCATGTATTTACAATGTGTTCCTGAGCACGACCTGTAACAAGGTCTCGACTCTTCTCTTCTTCTCTCTACTCGCAGATTCACTACTCTACTATCTCCACTTTCTCAACTTCTTACCCAAAATGAGATACAAAATCTCTTTTACCTGAGGGGGCTCTTCGAGCGCTTCCCTCCAACCTACCTACCCTATTCAGTTACATTGAATGGGTTGTCTAGTCCAGAATTGGATCTAGATCTCAGCCATACAAAATATTAAAGGCCGATCTTATCTACAGCCTGCGCAAAGGCACGACTTCACAACTCACCAGCATAGACATTTAATTACATTGAATTTAGATTTCAAATGAGGTTGCGCCTCTCTTCAACTTTGAATGCACGCGCTCGACGTGGTTGGATGGCTGGATGGATGACGTGGAGATATTCTCCTGCATCAAACTCCTCAGCTGCAAAATTCATGAGCTCCTGCTCATGAGCTTCCCCTCTCAGCTGTTGGAAATCCCCCCTGGATCCCAAACCATCCTCTGGAGCTATTCCTCTACTCCATCCTGCTGCTGCTTCTGCTGCTTCTGTGCTGCTATTGTTGCTTCTTCCTTTCTTCTCAGCTGCTCCTTGCTGGCAGTCTCTGCTGACTGGATCATCATCTCCATGATCTCTTCGATCACTTCGTCCAGCTGCTCTAGTGGCTAGTCCTGTTTTTGCAGTCTCCCCAGCTGTAATTTTTTTTGGCACATGAGCAGATCATCATGATCTCCCATGCCTACTTTATTAGTTTCCAACTTCAACTATTGGATGTGCATGCTCTGCACCTTCACCCTCTCTTCCAGGGATTCTATATATTCCCACAGATCAGCAAAGAAAATGTTGTCTGCTTCTTCTTCTTCCTCTTCTGCAAACTCCCATGTTGCAGTCTTTTCAGCTTCCTGGCTGAAAATATTGAGCCATTCCTCAGAATGCTCATCATCCTCTCCTGCTTCTTCTACTGTCAGCTTCAGTGCTACAACTTACTCAACTTCCTGGCTGAATATGTTGAGACACTCCTCAGAATTCTCATTTTCTTCATCTGCTTGGGCAGCTTCCAAAGTTTGCTCCAATCCCTCTTCTTTCCTGACAGTCACAGCTGAATGTTATGCTGCTGTTGCTGCACCATCTACAACACAGACTTCCGCCTCCTCCTTGGAAAATGGTAGGAATACTTGAATTCCTCCAATCATCAGAAGATCCCTCATATCCTCCTCTTCTATCAACTGCACCTGCTGATCTAAACTCACCTGCTCTGTCAGCTCCTCAGGTTGATTCCAACTCACTTCTGAGTTTATGAGACTCTCAGACAGTCCCATCTGCTTGTCCCTGCCCAGCTGGAAATATGGGATGCTTCCGCTACTCTCCTGGTAGTCTTTGAGATCCCACACTGGCCTCATATCATTGCCCAGCTGGCAATGTGAAATTCCCTGGTTGTCCTCATGACAGTCTGTGAGATCCCGCAGTGATCTCAACTCATTGCCCACTTGGCAATCTGGAATTTCTTCTCCACTCTCATGGCAGTTCTTGAAATCTTCAGCTAATCCCCATTCACTGAGATCCCTCCCAGTCTTTGGTTCACATACCTGAATCATCTCCTCTTCTAGTCCGTCGAGGTTTCCAGCATACCTCAACCATCTTTTTAACCGCCTGCACTGCCCTCTGACCATCAACTCCTTGACTGGCCATTTTGTTTTTGGCTTCCTCATGGGCCATTCACGCATCCATCTCGACCTCTTATCTTGCTGCATCCGCAGTTTGAGCTTCTCTATGTCTGCCTTTAATTCATAGAGCTCTTTATCCATCTCTTTATCCATTTCTGCAAGCTTTTCTGCTTTGCTCTTCCTCCCAGCATGCCTATGGTCTTCAGTAACCATGGTGCTGTCTTTGTCTACTTTCCTAGCAAACCTGCTGCTGTCACTCCGCACTAAGAGTTCTACCAGCTTCATCTTCCTACAGTCTCCCTGAATGTCTTCTTGATTGCTGCCTACCTACAAACAATTGTCACAGAGTCTCTAGCGCTCTGTCTTCTTTTGCCTTCTCGCTTCACCTGAAATATACAAGTGAATTTCCCGCTCTGATACCACTTGATGTGTATCAGAGTGCTCTTTATCTCTTCCTGCCTCTTCCTGCCTGAAATATACAGACAAGAATCAAATCTCTGATACCACTTGACGCAGTAAGAAACGACCACACCCCCATCGCGCTCTCCTGCTCACAGGATCATTCTCATTCATTCATGAGCCGAAGCGGCTCTTTCGATTCCTCCGTGGAATCTCTGCTAAAACCCGATCCACATGTCCTTATTTCACCCGCACGACCTTCTACACATGACCGCGCTCTTTCCCAACTCAGCTTCAGGTTTCGGGGTTTCCTCTTTTCTGATGTCAATAGTTCCTTTTCCCGCGATCTCTCGAACTCCGATGAGCTCTCTTCCGGCCTTAGCCCCTCCTGGCTATGCCCTCTGGTCCATATGACCGCTCTCATAAGACCGCAGCCTATTATCCTCCTATCGGGGTTTTGGGCTTCAAATTCCTGATGCGCCCCAACTTCCGTTAGCCCTCCAGGCTAAGCTCGTGGTCCACGTGACCTCCCCCTATATGACTGCAGTCATACTCCTCTCATTGGGGTTTCGGACTTTTCGATGCCAAAATGCATATGTCCTCAGTACTCGCGATTCCTCGAATACCAACGCTTTCTTTCCACGTTATCCCTCCTGGCTAGGCTCCTGGCCCATATGACCATTATCCCTGTGACTGCAGTCTTGGCTCTCGTCGGGGTTTCAGGATTTTCAATGCCAAAATGCATTGGCTCACGGGATTCCCGATCCTCCAAATCCCGATAGGCTGACNCCCCCCCCCCCCACACAATGGAGCTTTCTTCCTTCTCTGATATGCTGACAGCTGGCCCCCACAATGGCTCCTTCCTTGTCAGGGTTTCGAGCTTCGTGATTCCAAAATGGCCAAACCTCTTGTCACCAGGATCCCCGATATCCCAATGACCACAACACCGATAGACGTCCTCCTGTCGGGACTTTTCCCGATGGCTCCGATTGCTGCCACGCATCCCTTCCAGATGGACGATCCTAATTAACTCTCGGGGTTTCGAGACTTTTGATGTCCCAACTCTTTCGACCTCGGGAACTCCGATTTCCCAAGCGCTGATATCCTGATGCCTACTGCCCGGATCTCCGGAATGGATGATCGCGTGACATGCGTCCTCCCTCAAATGGACGGCCCAGATTCGTGTCAGGGTTTACAAAGTGGACTTACCCGATCTCCTATCCATGGGAATACCGATATCCCGACTCCTGATGCCTTGATCTCCGCCATGTGTCTCCACAAATGGACGGTCCAGATCGCTCCCGGGACTTTTACTATGGAAATCCATGATCTCCTGTCCTCGAGACTCCCGATATGCCGATGGATGAAGTCCCGATGGTAAACCTCATGCAGCTCCTGTCCGATCCGAAGGCTGATGGGTATCTGTTCAAGATCTGACGGTTCAGATCCGTCCTTCTTCTGCGCTTACTCCAAAGGATAAACTCTGCGTGCCTTCACCCGATCCAACGGCTGATGGGTAATTGAGTGAGATCTGACGATTGACGATCTCCTCCTCTATGCGCTTCTCCTGACGCCTTCGTGGATGTGAAAACCAATGGTCTATATCTCTTTCTCCATCGATCCGATGGCTGCTGTGCTCTCCTGAGCTTCTGTGCACTTTCTTCCCAGACTTGGAAGAATTTCCAAGTTTCCAAAGGCCTCGACCTTTGTCTTCTCTTCTCTCTACGAACCCCTTTACCTTAAGCTTCGCTGTGCGTATAAAAACACTGACTCCTCCTAAGCTTTTACTCTCGAATCCTCAAAGGATACCTTGACTTCTACACTCCTTGCAGAGTCCTCGCATGCAAAGTGCTATCTGTCCTGAGATTCGCCTGTAGCTTCGACCTCCCAAGGAAACTCGGTTCTTCTTTCCTTTTCTCCTTTAGATGGAGAATGCTTGGATGCCCTCCTAGCTATCCTTCACTCCAACAACCTCTTGCTGAGTCTATCAGGGTGTTCAACAACCCTGTGAAGATCCTTCAGTGGATTCTTCCTCTAAATACAAAACTCAAAAGAGTTCTCTTCTCTTTCATCTGTGCTTGTCTGCACACTTACTCAATGCCCACCTGGCAGAGTATATTTTCCCTAGAACCTCCAACAGTTCTGTCCTCTTCTGTTCACCCTTTGCACCTGCTCAATGCCCACTTGGCAGAGCACTCAGAATCCTCAGTGATTCTAATTCTTCTTCCTGAACTCACAACAAATTTCTTCCTCTGTGTACTCCTTGCACTGGCTCAATGCCCACCTGGCAGAGCTCTCAGAATCCTCAGTGATTCTGTTTCTTCTTTCTGAACTCACAACAGAGTCCCTTCAAATGCACCACTGTGCATATGCTCAATTCCCACTTGGAAGAGCTTCATAGAACTCCTCAGAGATTCTGTCTGCAGTTGTGTCTCTCCTACACAACCTTGCCTCCAAGGTATTCAACAACCTTGAGGTCTTCCTCCCGAGTTGTTGACTCCAGTTCTTGTGCCATAGCACATCTTTGTCTGAACCCGCAGTATTCAGAAGTGCATTATCTGTGCATGGCTATAAGAACCCGCAGCGTTCTGTCACACCCTCCTGGTGTGAAGCCTCAAAGACCTTCAATCCTGAAATCAAACACTCTCCTGCAAATGCCTAACATACATCTACAACATACATTCATATCACATGAAGAACACTCACAGACATCCACATAACACAGAATAATGCAGGAAAAACTGCTTCTATTTATATTAAATGGAAAATGCCTGTATTTACAATGTGTTCCTGAGCACGGCCTGTAACAAGGTCTCGACTCTTCTCTTCTGCTCTCTACTCGCAGATTCACTACTCTACTATCTCCACTTTCTCAACTTCTTACCCAAAATGAGATATGAAATCTCTTTTACCTGAGCGGGCTCTTCGAGCGCTTCCCTCCAACCTACCTACCCTATTCAATTACATTGAATGGGCTGTCTAGTCCAGAATTGGATCTAGATCTCATCCATACAAAATATTAAAGGCCGATCTTATCTATAGCCTACGCAAAGGCATGGCTTCACAACTCACCAGCATAGACATTTAATTATATTGAATTCAGATTTCAAATGAGGTTGCGCCTCTCTTCAACTTTGAATGCACGCGCTCGACGTGGCTAGCTGGTTGACGTGGAGAGATGCTCCTTCATCACGAAATAATCACATTAAAAATGCAGCTTGAAGAAGCGAAAAGAACAGAAGAAGTCATGAAGTCTCAGATAATGAAGAAAGAAGAAGAGATTGAAAAGATTGAAGAAGAAATTGTCACATTGAGAAGTAAAACCATCAAGATCAACAAGAACGTTGAAGAGACAGAAACATCCACATCATTTATAGAGAATGAAGAGAAGCACTCTAGGTTGATAGAAAATAAGAATGAAGAAAATAGACAGAGTTATGCAGAAGTACTCAAAGGAAGGAATCATGGTCAACCAGATTCTAAGAAAACTATTGAAGATACATCTTCAATAAGACCATCCATGTTCAAGCCATAAAGAAGCTTCAATCATGATCATGATCAGTCAAGGAAGAAATTTGAAAGGACTACACCACAAAGAAGATCATTCACTCCCAGGTATGCAAATTTATTTTATGGTCATTGTTTTTACTGTATTAATTTTGGACGTAAGGTTGCATATTGCAAGGATTATAAAATAAATGTTCAAGCAAGAAGTGCCTATGTGGCCCCACGTAATATTGAATGTTACAAATGTCATAACTATGGACACATAGCTAGTGATTGTAGAAGCATGATCAATACTTCCATGAAATAGAACATTGATATCATATATAAGAAAGTATGGATAAGAAAACACAAAGAACATGTGAACAAAGACCAAGTCCCATAGATCTCAAGATTGGGAATAAAACGAGATGAAGAAAATTCTATAGAGAAAGACGTCAGATACAAAAACTTTTGGAAAATAACTGAAAGAAAAGAAGGACGGGTAAATAAGGAACAGGTTCAATAGATTGTACTTTCAGGAATTGTAGTGAAAGATGAATCCACAGACAGAAAGAAAGAATTCAGAGCTCAGAGAGATGATTAATCTACCAATGAAGATGATGATGAATACAGATCAGAGCAGGAATTGTTTTGAGCCATCCGGCTTAGAGACTCCCAGGTAATATGAATATTAGACAGGGGGAGTCTATGCGATAGCTGTGACAGACCAAAGAACCATACTTCAAGAAGCTTGCAGAGTTTGAGTAGACAGATCCAGAGTAGTGAGTTAGCAAAAACAAAGTTTGATAAATTAATCGGTTGTAGTAGTGAAGACCTCATGATAGTATACTGATAAATGGGTTAGCATTATGGACAATTGTGCAGTAGAGTCTTTGATAGTATGGATAGAGATGGATTCCTAAGAACACTTAGCAGGTTTGGACATATATATGACAATGGATGAGAGCATCGATTCATAGATTGGTTCAGAGAGTGGTTCAAAGACAAAGGAAAGTTATCATAATGGATGATAATTACACAGGAAATGGATTGAACAATGCTAATGGATTCCAAATTGAAAAATATTTTTGGACACATGCAGTGCATACAACAATTCACATTCAAAACAAAGTAATGTTGAGAAACAACATTGACAAAAATCCCTATGAGCTATGGAAAGAAAGACTAGTAAATGTGAAGCACTTCATAGTATTTGGAAGCAAATGCTACATCAAAAGAGAAGATGGCAGAATGGGAAAGTTTGACTCTCATGTGGACAAAGGAGTATTTGTTGGCTACTCAAGTACAAGGAAATCATACAAGTGTTACAATCTAAGATTGAACAAAGTTGTGGAAATAATCAATGTAACAATTGATGAAACAAGTGGACGAGAATCAAAGGAAGAAGAAATTGAATGAAGATAGACATGTTACAAGGAAGAAAGCTAGATTGGTATGTAAAGGATACACACAGGTTGAAGGAATCGACTTTGAAGAGACATTTTCCCTAGTTTCCAGAATGGAAGCAATCTGATTGCTCTTAGCTTATGCATGCTCTGAGAATATTAAAGTGTATCAAATGGAAATGAAATCATCTTTTTTGAATGGAGAACTTGAAGAATAAGTCTACATTGAACAACCGGAAGGATTTCAGTTGTCAGAGAACGCGAAATATGTGTGTAAATTAAAGAAGGCCTTGTATGGTCTAAAACAGGTTCCTAGAGCATGGTACTATAGATTGGATAAATATCTACAATAGGCAAGGTTCAAAAAAGGAAGTGGAAACCACAACCTATACATCAAGGTGTAACATACCCGACCACCCAGAGGTCGGGTTACACCACTTAAACAGGCTACAACACACCCAACCACCCACATGCTAGGCATGTTGCAGTCTCAAGACTCAGTTCTTTGATCTCTAATTCGAAAACAAAGGACTTCTCAACAATGTTAGAAGCATGCACACCACATGCATAAGACAAGATCCATGTCACAACATAAAAGAGATAAACAATGTGCCATGCACAACAAATAACCAACATACATGCACATTAGAATGCATATCTCAGAGATAATTAAATACACAACAGAATACATTAAACAGAAAACATGGAGAGCACTTATCTTTGCAAGTAAACGTTCAACAACTGGCTACAGACCAAGGACGTTCCTCCCAACCATAGATGTTGTTGTTCATTTACTCTCAACAGCAGGTCACCCCCGAGCCAGGGCTATGAATCCACAAGGATAGGTCCTAGGCCAAGTCTAAATACATAGTAGTTGGCTAAGTAGCTCTAAGGTTTCCCAACCTCACATCAATCCTAATTTCCAACTCTCTTTCCCCCTCCGCCTACACAACCCCAAGAAATGAACACCTTTCTCTGCCATGCAGTCCCTGAGGTTGTTCCATTTCTCTCCAGGGATCCAATGCTACTGGTCATGAAATATCCCTATTAGAAATTCCAAGGACTCTCAGCTGTGGAAAGTTCGATCCTAACTACCATCAAGTTCATGCACACAGGCATCCATTCCCTTCGGGAATGATCAATAAATCATTACATCCATTCAACGATGGATCTCCTCTTCCTACCATTTGTTTCCATGCTCAGCCCAAGAGCACATGAACTAGCAGTAGTGAGTGAAGAGGAAGAAGAACGAGTGAACCAATGAGAAGAGGACGAACCAAGGGAAGAATGACCCCAAAACATCCCCCAAGAGATGTTTAAATAATTACATGAAGACAAGAGCCACATGGCCTCCCTCCCAAGAAGCTCATGTAACCCCCTCTTCTCCATAAAATCAATTATGGGTAAATAAAATAATAATAACAAGAATTAGCCTCTCAAGCCCCCTCTCTCGTGGAATCATAGCCCCCTATCTCTTTTTTCCTTGTTGGTCTTGCAATCAATGGTGTATTTTATTAATGTATAGGAAGTGTTACATTTCCTAGGTACTCTGGCCCCTTTTCAAATTTGCCGGCTCACCATCCTAAGTCATATTTACATAATACATTATAGTTTATAAGGGTTAGAATCAGGATGTTACATCCCCCTCCCCTTATTTTGGCACTGTCCTCAGTGCACAACACCATTCCAATGTTATTAACATTACAATTCCAGGCCCTCTGGCCTTAATTCATATAGGCAATCTATCCCAATATTATATACATAGGCACTCTAGACTAAAATATGTATGCATAGGCATTTCGACCCAAAACATGTATGATGATCTTCATAATTTATATTTCTGGAAGCGTTTCCAACCAACAAGCTCTCCTTCCCTCTCAGCCTTGCACAACCCAAAGAAATGCACCCCTTTCTCTGCCATGCAGTCCCTCAGGCTGTTCCACTTTTCCTCGACTTCAGTGCACTCAACCAGGAAGTTTCAGAGTTGTGGGTTCCAGAACTCCAGTTGTAGCAAGTACATTGGAATTTGTTCCTTCCATGCCTTTGTCATTTAGTTGCTCCAATATCACCTTATTTTCTCTCATAGTCTGGTACTTTTCTAGATCTTCAACATTCATTGCTTTCCTACAATATTTCAAATTAGCGAGCATGTCAGTTCAAAATTTGTGCATAAAATTCTCATTCTTTCTCATATTGTAACAATAAATTTTCATAATTCAATACAATACTTATCTGTGCGGTTCATGGATCTGCATCCATATGGTTATATCATTAACTTGGCTCACTATTTTCCTTGATGTACCCATTTTGTGCATAAACCCAATCAAGAGCTATCAAAGTATCCTATTCCTTGTGGTCACTCACTTTCTAGGCCTAGGCACAGGCATCCCCTTTTCTGCTATGCAATCCCTCAGGCGATCCATATTGCCTGACCAAGGATCTCTTGCATAAGAATTTTTATAGGGACACATGGTTCTCATGTCACAACAATAGCCTTTTCCATGCTTTCCAGCTTGCATATCCAACATCTCATATGTATTATACACATACAATTATCATGAGAATCATTATAATCATTTCAAACATAAATGTCAAATCTATTTTATACATGAAAATAAAACTTTCCAAGCATGATCTTTTTGCTCATAATGGTTGGCTCTGTAGATGTAGATATCAGTCTTCCTTATGGGCTTACATCCCTGCCATATCCAAGACCATTCTACCTGCAATTTCTTCAATTTAGATTCGTCCAAAACAATTCGTCAGTAACTATCAAATCATAATTCCCAAAACTGTTTTATATAGGAAAAATAAAAATTCTAGACATGAGCTTATGCTCATAACAATTTGAATCTTGTAGCAATAGGCATTGTTATTCTTTATGGGATTACAACACTACCGTATCCTAGACCCTTTTCCTTCTGCAATTTCAACATTCCTCGGCCAAACAAATTGTCAATATCTCATGTACAAGATATAAAATCACAACAAAATCATTCAAAACAAAATCACAAAGTGCTCTCAGAATTATTTACAACTATAATTCAATTACTTCTATTAACTATCAATTGGAATGAACTCATCATTACATACACATGTATTATCAGTCACACAGACTTTTCATAATGCAACAGTTAATAATATAACAATCAATGTGCTAATACTCATGGTCACGTCTACACAATGCATCCATGCATTAACTACATAATACTACATAACTATGTCATGTATTCCACCATGATGAGTTGGAAGGTCTGGCCAACGATTCAACACATCATCCACACACTTCCTATTGCTTGCCTAACTATTTGGTTACCTTCCTTTTCCACCCAAACACAACACCAATAATATAATCCTTAAGTTCTCTTCAGTGTTGGCAAAGAGGTTGCAATCCAAACATCAGATATGCAGTAGATATTATCGAGCACTCACATAGCGCTATATCCCTTCCATATCCAACCATATTATGGTCTCATGCATGACTATCTCTATAGATATTCATTGTTATATACAGAGTATGTCTCCTCAATTACTTGGTTATGATCCCATAACCAATCATAACATAATATGCAACTGACATTTTGTCTAAGTGCATTCTAGCATCAACAACACTTACACACTCTGGGAATTCGCCCATTACATATCAATTTAAATACTGAAAATTAACTAAGGGAATCCTTACCTCGATCCCCTTCAACATGTATGCATCAATGGAAACTAAATGCATACATGCCTAGTTGTTACCAACCTACTTGTTGTTGTCTGACCAACTAATATTTGTAGAAGCTCACAAACTTCCCTCTTCATCATTTTGATCACCATTCCTACCATCCTCATGGGTCTTCACCTTGATGGAAATTATAAGCAACAACAACATCCACATATTTAACCCTATTGTATCATTTTTCCTGAATACATAATCCATCCTTAGTCATA
>ML790189.1:84695-129528 GCA_009831015.1 Picea engelmannii | reverse complement strand
AGAAATGCTGACTTAACATCCATCTGATAAACTTTAAAGTTCTTATGACATGAATAAGCAAGAAACATTCTGATGGCTTCCAATCTTGCCACTGGTGCAAAAGTTTCATCAAAGTCCTGACCTTCAACTTGTGCATACCCTTTGCAGACCAATCTGGATTTATTTCTAACCTTTTTCATTCATTTTATTCTTGAACACCCATTTGGAACCTATTGCATTCTTATTTTCAGGTCTAGGGAAAAGCTCCCAAGTATTGTTCTTTTCAATATGATCAAGCTCTTCTTTCATTGCTCTAACCCAATCATCATGCTGGCTGGCTTCATCAAAATTTTTAGGTTCATTCATAGATAAAAAAGCAACATGAGATTGTTCTGAGTCTTTAATCAATTTCCTTCTTGTCTGAACCCCTTTATTTATATCTCCAATTATCTGATTTTTAGGATGATTCTTTCTAACAATTATGAGAGGTGATTTTGCTTCTTTCTGTTGATTTGTGTCGGCCTGAGTATTCGTATCTTCATCTGATTCATATTCTTCCCTTTTTGATCCTTGGACCTATTCATCTTCATCTTCAACTATATCTTCTGTGCTTGGTTCAACACTGCTTACATTTCTGACCGGGATTTCTTCCTCAACTTTTATGTCTATACAATCAACCAGTTTATGCAGTCTCTTATTGTAACATCTGAACCCTTTACTATTTGTAGCATAACCCAAGAAGATACCTTCATCAGCCCTGTCATCATATTTGCCAATATTTTCATCATTGTTCTTGATATAACATTTACTCCCAAAGACTTTAAAATGCTTGATTGAAGTAGGTATTCCAAACCATAGTTCATAAGGAGTCTTGTCACTGTGTGGCCTTGTGATGAGATTTGTTAAGGATATGAACAGTTGTATGAATTGCTTCTACCCAATATGTTTGAGGTATGTTCCTTTCATTCATCATTGATCTTGCCATTTGCTGTACTGATCTATTCTGCCTCTCAACAACTCCATTTTGTTATGGAGTCCTTGGAATTGTGTACTCTCTTTTGATCCCATGTTTATCACATAACTCTTTGAAGTTCCATGAACTAAACTCTCCTCCTCTATCAGACCTTACTACCTTTAATCTTTTTCCTGTTTGATTTTCAGTCAGAGCCTTAAACACTTTGAAATTTTCAAATGCTTCAGATTTTTCCTTCAAAAAGGCAACCCACATTAGTCTAGAATAATCATCAATAATCAACATAAAATAGTTTTATTTTCCTGTACCTTATTTTCTTGATGGTACACATAAATCCATATGTACTAACTGGAGAGGTTTTTCTGTTGAAGGAAAGTTTTTAGATTTGAATTGAGTGCGAGTAAGCTTTCCTATCTGGCAAGGTTTACAAACATAGTCGTATGGATTTGATATCTTCGGAAGATATTTTACTGCCCCATTGTTTCTGAGCTTGATTATATGATCAAAATTTAGGTGTCCAAGTCACCTATGCCACAACCAAATTTTATCATACTTGCTTAAGTGGCATTCTTCTTTTTCTTCTTTTAACACATAGACATTGTTTTCTGTTCTTATCCCTTTTGCAACTAGCTGTCCTGAATTCATAGATTTTATTCTACAATCTTTAGAGGTGAAAATGACTTCACATCCTCGGTTACAGACTTGACTGACACTAAGCATATTATGTTTCAGACCTTCTATAAACATCACATCTTGAGCTTTCCCTTTGCCATTACTCAAACTTACCATTCCTTTACCTTTTATTTTTCTTGGTGCATCATTTCCAAAAGTTACATTCCCTGATTTGCTTTCACTTAGAGTTAGAAACTTACTTTTGTCTCCAGTCATATGTTTGGAACATCTACTGTCAATATACCAGGGATTCTTTTGTCTTTGGGCTGATAACACTAGTCCACACTTGTCATCTGCTTTCTTCTTCCAAACCTTGACATTTTCAACAGTGGGGATCAAATCTGGCTTGTAATTCCTTAAGCGACAGTCTGCATCTTTATGTCCATAGTTATGATAGATGTAACATTCAGGTTCACTAAATAGAAGATCATAGTGATTGTTATGCTCATAACTATTGTTATGTTTAACCTGCATCCTTTTCCCAGCCATCACATGATTTATATTCTGAGGTTGTTTGTTGCTTGGTTGTCTCGATCTTTGTTGTGGAAGATGGTTATTCGTTGAATATCTTGTTTGTTCATATCTAAATATTAAAGAACAGTTTATAACTTTGTGACCAAAATTAGAGCAGAAAAACAATAACCATAGAAAAAACCTTTGTACCTTGAAAAAGTCTGTCTTCTTTGAGGAGGTCGATTTCTTTCATGCCGATAATCTCTTTGATCTACAGATTTGTTTCTGATACTTTTTCTTTCATTCCTTCTTGGCAACTGATTTTCTTTCTTTGTTTATGCAGAGTAACTGTTGTCAATGTTTGAGGATTTGAAAAACTTGATAGGTTCTGTATTACTTGGATGATCACTACTTGATCCTTCTTCATACCCCAATCCAGATTTCAACTTTGGGTTTCTTTGCTGATTTAGAATGGAGGTTAATCCTTCTGAGGCTTTAATACTTGGCAGATTTTGGTGATACAATACCTTAAACTTCTCCATTTCTTTTCTAGTTTTTACTATCTCTTCTTCTAAGGCTTCACACCTCGCTTTCTTCTCTGACAACTATTGTTTCAGTATGTCTTCTATTTTCTTATATCTGAGCTTTCTTCACACTGCACATACTATAGTTTCACCTTTCTACAGTTCAACTCATTTTTCAGTCAGAACAACCAACAATGCACAGTCACTTCATATTTCTTTTATCCATTGCTACCACTTCAGTTACCCCTCAAATCCCTAGAATAATGCTTCAGCAACTGAAACGCCAATCGTCCAAGAACCATGATTCAGTTCTGCTAACTGAATCATAACTGAACAATTAGTTGTGAGGTGAGATAGTAGCCCTCTGATCATATTCGAATTCAACCTGCACCATTGGATTACAAGAAACAAAATGTCTTTTGCATTTCGTATTTCGACAATTCACGATTTCGCATGTCGCGAATTCCTGTTGCGAAGCATCTCGACTCTCCAAGTCACGATCCCTGAAATGGATCCAGATCAACGGTCCACAAAACTTCATAATCTGATCCCTTCTTTTCCTAATCGAATGACTGATGGGATTTGGGCATTTTTCCCTTCGAGTCTTCAAGACTCACAATAATCCCTTTCGACATTTCATGATTTCGACAATTCCTGTGATGAGATATCTTGATGCTCCATGTCGCAATCCTCGAAACTCTAAAATTCCATGTCGCGATCCCCGAAACTCCATGTCGCAATTTCGCATTTTGTGATTTCTATGGTGAAGTGTTTTGACACTCCAACTCCTGGTAACCGAAACCTACACCAAAAGGTGTTTTTCGCATTTTGGCATTTTGGCATTTCGACATTCCTGTGGTGAAGTGTTTCGACACTCCAACTCCCAGTATCCGGAACTCCGAAATGGAGTTATTTCCCGGTCTGCGAAACTCTTTGTTGATGTGCCTGTTTCAGGATTTTGGCATTTTGCATTTCATGACTTCGGGACTCCTGTGATGAAGTGTCTCGAATATTGACTCCTCCAACTCCCGGTATCCGAAACTTCGATTTCCCAGTCTTCAGAACTCTGAAATGGAGTCTTTGACATGCTCTGATCTGTCGCATTTCATGATTTTCTGCTGTGAGTTGCTTCCTTGACTCCTGGAGTTTACGGTTCGGATCTTTCCATGCGATCATCATTGAAATGATGGTCCTGCCACTTTCTCTTGTTCATCATCGTCGGGCTGAGCTTGCCATCAATGAAAAACAAATACTCTACCTTCTGTTTTCCCATAATAAATATGCCAACAATTGGTGCATGGTTGATACACTTGTTTATGGTACAGGTTGATTACAGGTTGTTTGGTACAAGTTGATGCATGATTGATGCACTTGTTTATGGTATAGGTCGATTACAGGTTATTACAGTGGTATATCTCACAGTGATAGTGTGATGGTGGTTCCATCATTCTACTTCTACGTCAGGGCGGTTGGACGGGGCAAGGACATGTGGTTATAGCCACCTTCTGGTTGTAACTGGAGAACATAGGGGGTTGTGGCCTCCTTCTAGTTGTAGCTAGAGAATTGGGGAGTTGGAGCTTCCCTTGGGTTGTAACCTGAGAAACTAGAGGGTTGGAGCCTCCTTCCAGTTGCAGCTGGAAAACAAAGGAAGTTGGTGCTTCCAATGAATGTAATTATTCAAGACATATAAGAAAAATAATTATGTGGTTTTCTCTCGCTTTGGGTTTCCACGTAAAAACACTGGTTTATTGTGTATGTGTATGATTTCTCATTTGTTCATTGTTGATTTAATATGCAATTATTGGATGATAATGCTACATTGATATAACACTTTCATTTTATGGTGAAAAATGATTAAATTTCTCTATTATTGATTGACCCCCCTCTTAATAATCCAACAATTGGTTTTAGAGCAGGTTCCTTCAAAAATCCGTTTAACCACTAAAATGTAGATCATGGAGAGAAAAATCATGTACAAAAATGGAATTCGATAGTTTGATGAACACAAGTATGCATTTTGGAGCACAAGGATGAAAACATATATATAGGCACATGGATTTAAAGTTTGGCAATCAGTTGTATATGGATACAAAGAACCAACGGTTCCATCGACAAATGAAAGAGAAATAAAACTCGGTCAAAATATTTCCAAAGCCACAAATGCACTTATGAATGATATTTGTGAATCAGTATTCACCAAAGTTATACATTGTAAATATGCTAAAGATATTTCAGACAAACTTCAAAATATTTATGAGGAAGATTCAAATTTCAAAGCAGTAAAGCTTCAAACTTACAGAGGTCAGTTCGAACAACTAAAGATAAAGGAAGATGAGAATATTGCAGCTTATTTCTTACGAGTCAATGAAACCATAAATGCAGTCATAGGATTGGGAGAATAAATCAAAGAATATGTAATTGTTGAAAAGGTACTAAGATCTCTTCCTATGAGATTTGACCCTAAGATATCAACACTAGAAGAAAGAGCAGATCTAGACTCAATAAGCATGGACGAACTACATGGAATCTTCAGAGCATATGAAATGAGAATTGAACAGGAAAATCCAGATATAAAAGAAGCAGCTTTCAAAGCATCCAAAAGTTCAAAGAAAAAGTGAAAGCAAAAGGAAAAAGAACATAGCAACAACAGTGGAATCTTAGAAGATGATGAAGAAGTGGCCAACTTTGTCAGAATATTGAGCAAGGGAACCAACGACAGATATAGAGGTAATTTTCCTTTGATTTGTTTTAATTTTGATGGTATTGGTCATTTTTCTAACAAATTTCCTCATAAGAAAAATAAGAGGAATGATGAAGATTACTCAAATATAGAGCAAACATATAAAGGAAAAGGAAGCACAATTTTTTTTTTCAAAAAAATCTTATGCACTAAAGAAGACATATCATCATCAGATGAAGATGAAGTCAGTGACAGTGAGAGAGAAAGATTTCTATGCATGGAGGTATAAGATCTGACAAAGAAGACACTAAAGAAGAATATGAAGACGCCAAATAATAATTGTTGTGTGCCATAGAAGTTATAAGAAGAGAAAATATGAAAAACAAGAAGCTACAAGAGGAACTAGACAAGAATGAAGACACTTAGGAAATAGAACAAATGATCACAAATTTGAAGGTTCAAATAGAAGAAGATAAAAGAATTGAAGAAGCACTCAAAGAACAACTAGAAGAAATAGACAAGATCATTGAAAAATTGGAAGCAGAGATTGTCACATTAAGAAAGGATATTCAAAAGAAAAATATGCAAAACAACTCAAAAGTTTTGGATGACATTATCAGCAGTCAAAAACCTCATCATGACAAGTCTAGACTTGGATATAATTAGACAGAAAAGGGATCAATCTCCAAAACAACAGAACAAGAAACATATCAAAAATGCTATGTAGAAACAATCAAAGGGGATATGAATATCTACAAGGAAGATTACAACGACACTCCTCCACTAAGAAGATTCAGATTTCAAATCAACAACTGACACATGGGCCTAAAAAAAAAGAAGGATTAAGAAGAGAAACTCCTTTCATAAGATCTTCAACTCCCAGGTATCAAACTATATTTTTTGTTTTATGTTATGCATGTAATAATTTTGGACATAAATCTATGAATTGTAGAGCTAACAACAGGAACATAAACAACCTTGAAATTCATACACAAAAGGGTTATCCAAGAAGCCCTAGTGAAACACACAGAAGAAGTTACAATAGGTTTGAATCATTGAGCATTGAAGTGGAATGCTACAAGTGTAAAAACTTTGGATACATGGCCAAAGATTGCACAATGACAGTTCCTCTTAGATAACCACAATAGAACAACAACAATCATTGACAAGAATCTTATAAGAGAACATGGATAAGAAAGCATAATCTGTAAAGTTACCTCGGCCAACCAAAGGCTAGAGTGTGCCACTTCAGAGAAATCACTCATGCCCTAACACCAGTCGGTAACATTCCCAGTAATCAACTGAGTTATGCCACCTATATTTACTCTTTAAACTGCATGCAACTAAAACATATATATACAACATTCTTGCAGAAGCTTTAAAGATAAACAAAAATTTTCTTTCTGTAAGATACAAATTTTATATTGAAATAACAGTAACTACAGATATGCAACATTTACAGGAAATTACCCATAAGCACACAAGCAATCATAATCACATATATGATAAAATCGTAACATAGGCATGTAAATTGCAAATCAGCATATCATTTTATCATACAATTGGTACTTATCTTAGAAAGACTGTCACCAACTGCTTACAGACCGTCCACGAACCTCCCAGCCATAGACTACACTATTCATCACTCTCAATAGTGAGTCACCCCCGAGCTGGGACTGAACTCCACCTAGGGTAAAGGTTTCCTATCCAGGCTAAGGCTCAAGGACAACAAGAAAGACTTTGTCTTAGGTTCCCACTCAACTAACATCCTACAACCTCTCATTCCCCACATGCCTATCCCACCCAAGGAAGTGTGCCCCTTCTCTACTCAACAATCCCTCGGCTGCCCCACTTCCCTTCTAGGGATTCAACAATAGGCTGGACCAGAAGTCTCAGAGTGTTGTAGCTGCAGTTTAGCACCTTCGGGAATCAATCCCCAACAATTATCTCACTCAGAGAACTAATCATGGGCCTAACAACCCACTTCTTCAATCCCGCTCCAAGCTAACCAGGTACACCAACCAAAATGGGTATGGGAACGGGTTCCAGAATGGTGAAATGGTTGTCTCAAAGATAATAGAATGTGTGAGTGAACATGGTCATGGAATCATTGACTGGATAACTGAGTGTGTACATGAATCACTGTGAACTCTTCATGAAAAGTGATGGTGAGGATGATGGTCAGGCTCTGGTTTGGAATCCCATGGAAAAATCCCCCCAAATGAGCTAAGTCCCCCCACAATATGAATGCATGTCCCCAACTTGACACTTGCCATATCAGAAGTTACTTTGGTCCACTTGTCTCCAACTTTAGAACTTAGGATAAAATAATTATCCATACTTTACGTTTTAGGAATATTAATATAATATTCCCTTAACTTTTGGCCCTCCCTTTCCCTAACTGGTGAAGTTCAGTCCCCCATATCTTTTATCATGGTCGATCTGCGTGCAACGATGTATTTTATATTAATCATGAGTCATGTACAAAGTAGGCACATTGGCCCTTGACATCTAGGCATTCATGCCTAATACCAAAACATAAGCGTCCCAACTTATAATAAATGGCTCATGAACCTATACTACATATCATATACACGAGGATCATTGTCCTCCATACTACGCGCACCTTAGTTACTACGTGTGGTATCTTGCGATGTGCATATTACATCATTTTACTGTGCAGTTCATGCGTGCACTATGCCACATGATGTGAATTACCAAATGATGTCAAAACAACTCACCAGCTTAAGTATATTTATATTACATTTACAATTGGGTTCGGTCGAGGGATATTACATAATCGGTATAGCAATGAAGAATGCACACTCACTCTACAAGATAAGGAGAATAAATGTGGTTGGTATGTTGACAATGGTTGTTAAAAACACATGACAGGTAATAAATACATGTTTATTACATTAAGAAATGAAAGCGATGGATTAGTCTTCTTCAGAAATGATGATTCGGCTAAAATAATTGGAAAAGGCATAGTCAGAATTGGAAACAAGAATACCAAGGCAAAAAATGTTCTATTAGTAGAAGATATGAAACATAATCTTCTAAGTATGAGTCAAATGTGTGACCAAGGTCATAAAGTTACTTTCGATTCACAAAAGTGCGAGATAAGAAAATAAGGTTCAAGAAAATTGATTGCAACAACTGCAAGAACTTCAAGCAACATATATGTACTAAGTGAAATTGGAAATGAAAAGTGTTGTCTAGGAAAGGAAGATGAAAGTTGGATATGGCACAGAATAATGGTTCACATACACTTTGATAACCTTGTATTCAAGAGCATAGGTTACAAAGAGAAAGAGATTAAGAATGCAATGAGGAAATCTCTAGAAAGATAAAATAATAGACCTCAACAACGAACAACCAAACCTCGAGCCCCACTTCCTACCTACCTTACATCCAAGGAGTTACTGATAAAATTGATAAAATCCTAAACAAGAAAGATATTAAAACCTCATTCAGACCGCTTGATACCACCAAACAGAAATTGAGATCAGTAAAAGACAAACTTAACCAACTTAATTGCAAAGGAGTTTACATAATAGAGTGTTCATGTGGCAAATTCTACATTGGAGAAATAGGCTGCTCTTTTCACACCAAGATTAAAGAGCATGGTGCTGACATTAAGAATGAATGAACTCGTACCTCAGAACCAACCGAACACTCTATCACAACAAAGCATCATATACGCTTATAAGATACCAAAATCTTAGCTAAAGAAGACCACCCCCTTAAACGCCGAATTAGGGAAGCTATCGAAATCATTAAGAATCCCAATAACCTAAACAAAGACAACGGCCTGAAGATGAGTGATAGTTGGATCCCACTCATTCGAGAAAGAAGACAGTAATTTCTTACCTTAATCTCCTATAAAATGTGTAAACACTATTAAATTAATTCTAATGTAATCCTAAACTAACATTATTAATATTAATATCACTATCTATTGAATTAAACCTAATTGCAACCTAGACTAGCATATAACCTTAAGAATAACATTCATTTTAATTGAATTAACAAATTCCTCATAACTCACCATTTAAATATTAATTAACAATTATTTTATTATAGATAGAATTTTCTTTTAATTTTTTTTTTAGCAAACCCTAGGGTTTCACCTAGCCGACTTTAGGCCTCCTCCACTCCATTTTTTATAATTTTTAGTAAACCCTAGGTTATTACTTAGCCGACTTTAGGTTCCTCCCCTCCACCTTAGTATTTATTAGAGCTCCTCTCTTGGTTTTTTCCTCAGGATTTTATGTCCTGAAGATGGATCCTATTGTGTATCCGAAACATCGACATACAATAATGAATACTGTGGTTCTTTCGAATAATTCTGAACAAAACTCCCACCACATAAATCTTAGCTTTCAAAAAGGAAGCAGTTAGAGAAATGCCCTAGATTATGAAACCAACCAACACTTTATGCAAGCAATGTCAACAAGGAAAACAAACAAAGACCAGGTTTAAATCAAAAGAATATTCAACGACAAGACCACTGGAAATTGTGCATATTGATCTAGTTGGACCAATTACAACGAAGAGTTTAAAAGGTCAGAAATACTTTATGTTATTAGTTCATGATTATACAAGAATGACTGCAGTTTGCTTTCTCAAGAATAAGTCAGAAGCTTTTGAAAACTTCAAGGTCTACAAGGAATTGGTTGAAAATGAAATGGATTCAAAAATCAAATGTTTGAGATATGATAATGGAGGAGAGTTCACTTCAAACGAATTTATGGACGACTGCAACACGCATGGAATAAAAAATAAATTCTTCGTTGCTAGGACACCTCAACATAATGGAGTTGTTGAAAGAAAGAACATGATAGTACATGGAATGGCTCAAACAATGTTAATGGATTCCAAATTGACAGATATCTTTTGGACACATGCAATGCATACAACGATTCACATTCAAAACAGAGTAATTCTCAGAAACAACATTGAAAAAACTCCCTACGAGCTATGGAAAGAAAGACCAACAAATGTGAAGCACTTCAGAGTATTTGGAAGAAAATGCTACATCAAAAGAGAAGATGGAAGAATGGGAAAGTTTGACTCTCGTGTGGGCAAAGGAGTACTTGTTGGTTACTCAAGTACAAGGAAAGCATACAAGTGTTACAATCTAAGGTTGAACAAAGTAGTGGAAAGAATCAATGTAACAATTGATGAAATGAGTGGACGAGAATTAAAGGAAAAAGAAAATGAATCAATGGAATGGCTTTATGAAGAAGAAGCAAAAGATAAAGAAGAAATAGAAAGGGAAGATGAAGAGGATCAGAGAGAAGTAGAAGAGAAAGTTCAGCAAGTGCCTCCAAAGACACCTAGAAAACGAGTACAGAAGAATCATCCTTCAGATCACATTATCAGAAACAAAGATGTAGGAGTTGAGACTAGAATAAGAATCCATTCACCAGAACAAACTCACCTAACACTCTTATCTACGATTGAACAAAACAATTTTGAAGAGGCCAACAAGGATGAATTTTGGAATAAAGTCATGGATGAAGAATTGGATCAAATAGAGAATAATGACACTTGCGAACTGGTTCCAAGACCAAAAAATAAGAATGTGATTGGCACAAAGTGGGTATTTAGAAATAAATTGAATGAAGATGGACAAGTTACAGGGAACAAAGCTAGATTGGTATGTAAAGGATACACACGGGTTGAAGAAATTGACTTTGAAGAGACATTTTCTCCAGTTGCCAGAATGGAAAAAAATTGATTGCTCCTAGCTTATGCATTCTCCAAGTGTAAATGTGTTGAACCTGCACAAAATAGATCTAGCTAGAAAATACCACACACATTTGTAGAGAGAAATTGAGAAAGAAGAAGCAAGAGAGAAAGAATGGAAGAATTCTCATTAATCGTATTTCACACTCAAAGAGTGAATAATTTACAATAGATATAGGATGCATGAGTAACTAATGAGACATAGTGGTGGTCTAGAGTGATCTGGACACACACCAACAGCTACAGGAGTAAACTGCCGCCTAGTCTAGTCTCTCAGGCAGTTACAGGAGTGAACTACCACCTAACTGAGTCAACTAGTCAACTAGTCTTCAGTTAACTGACTGAACAAAGAGTAGTGAGGAGTTAACTTAGGAAACGAAGAGTAATGCGCCAGTCTGGTGATGATCCCAAGGAAAGTACGCATTAGCATGGTGATGATCCCAAGGAAAGTGCGCATTAGCATGGTGATGATCCCAATGTTGCATGGTGACAAAACCAATGCAACATCTAAACTCAACTCAACTAGTCAAACTGAAGTGTCAACCGAAAGAGAATATTCTCTAGGTGGAATATTCTCCCCTAAAATATAGGAGACTGGATAATGACTAATTATGAATAATAAACAAGGAAAAACCTTAGGAAAAATAAATCCTAGGTGTGTGTGAAGTAGCTCCAACACCTCCCCTGAACATCACTATGGTGAAAATAAAGAATGGGTCCCAACAATGAGGCCATGTTAGGTATCCAAATACAAAATATACACTAAAAATAAAGTGAGGAAAGAGGGAAAACCTCATGGGAAACCCCCCCCCCCTCTCAAATTACAATGCATGTAAAAAAAATGAGAAGGAACAAAAAGCAGTTGCTAAGCAACCGTGTCCTTCACTCCAAAAAGACCTCGCAACTGTGCAAGTTTGTGCTCGTTGAAGATGTAGATGTCTGCATGGATATGATGAAGTAGATGAATCATTGATATTTCCACACATATCCACTTTATCTTCTTGTAATGAAAAATATCCAAATAATGTTTGGATGAAATTTTGAAAATCGCGCGACCGTTTCTGGAAAAACGCTGAAATTTTGTTGATTTTGAAATGATCATAACTTCACTTCCCAGACTCCATTTAGGACGATTTGTTTTTTGAAATTGGATATTTTCCTGAGAAGAATTCAAATATCCAATTTGTTTTTGCAAATTGTGCTCAGAAAATATCAGAATGGAGTCTGATTTGCATGGATCTCTTTTTATATCCTGAGATGCATGCATGGTGCATGCAAAAGTGTTTGCATGTGAATCCTGAGATGCATGCCATATATATTCCACATGAATTTCAGAAAACAAATATGAAATGGAATAAAAATCATCTTCAATTAATGGAATACAAATTTATGTAGATACTTGTGTAGAAGGCTCTTCAAACTGAGATGATTTATCTTCCAGTGGCTTTTCTACATTCTCTATCTTGTCAACATTTTGCATGCATTCTTCCTTATTCTCAAATAAAACTTCCAATCTTCTCCATAAATCATTTGGAGTTAATTCTTGTGAGTCATCATATACTTGATGGAGAATTTTAGGAGAAATAAAATAGAGGATACATCCTATGGCCATATCTTGTCTATTGAGAAAATCATTTTTCTCATCGGCAGAATCATGATCTACTTCCATTTCCATAGTTATTTGGTACAAGCCTCTGCATCTGAGCATAAGAAGAATTTTTGGCTTCCATTCCAAATAGTTATGAGGCGTGAGAAGTATTTCCGATGAATAATCCATCTTTTTGTTGTCTTCAATCTTCAGTACCTGCAAAAAATAATTTGGTGTAGCTTTTGCTTAGCAGTCCGTCGGCTCTGATACCATGTAAATGTGTTGAATCTGCACAGAATAGATCTAGCTAGAAACTACCACACACATTTGTAGAGAGAAATTGAGAAAGAAGAAGCAAGAGAGAAAGAATGGAAGAATTCTCAATTATCATATTCCACACTCAAAGAGTGAATAATTTACAATAGATATAAGATACATGAGTAACTTATGAGACATAGTGGTGGTATAGAGTGATCTGGACACGCACCAGTAGCTACGGGAGTAAACTGCCACCTAGTCTAGTCTCTCAGGCAGTTACAGGAGTGAACTACCACCTAACTGAGTTAACTAGTCAACTAGTCTTCAGTTAACTGAATGAATAGAGAGTAGTGAGGAGTTAAATCAGGAAATGAAGGGTAATGCACCAGTCTAGTGACGATCCCAAGGAAAGTGCACATTAGCATGCTGATGATCCCAATGTTGCATGGTGACAAAACCAATGCAACATCTAAACTCAACTCAACTAGTCAAACTAAAGTGTCAACTGAAAGAGAATATTCTCCAGGTGGAATATTCTCCCCTAAAATATAGGAGACCAGATAATGACTAATTATGACTAATAAACAAGGAAAAACCTTAGGAAAAATAAATCCTAGGTGTGTGTGAAGTAACTCCAACACCAAGAATATTAAAGTGTATCAGATGGACATCAAATCAACTTTTCTGAACGGGGAACTTGAAGAAGAAGTCTACATTGAACAACTAGAAGGATTTCAGTTGTTAGAGAATGGAGATTATGTGTGTAAATTGAAGAAGGCCTTGTATGGTCTAAAACAGGCTCCTAGAGCATGGTACTCTAGACTAGATAAATATCTACAATAGGCAGGATTCAGAAAAGGAAGTGCAAAAAACAACCTCTACATCAAGGTAACTCAAGATAGTATTTTATTAATTGAAGTTTATGTTGATGATATTATTTTTGGAAGAAATGATGATAGGTTAAGCCAAAATTTTGAAAAGGATATGAAGAATGAATTTGAAATTTCATTACTCGGAGAACTATCCTTCTTTTTGGGTTTTCAAATACGTCAAATCAATCAAAGAATTTATATTTCTCAAACTAAGTATATCAGAGAAATACTAAAGAAGTTTGGAATGGAAGATTGCAAACTAGTTACCAGTCATATGCAAACAAGTTACAAGTTGAGCAAAGATGATGATTCAAAGTATACAGACCAGAGGAAATACATGTCAATGATTGGTATCTTACTATATGTGGAAACATCCAAACCAGATGCAATGCAGGAATTTAGACAGGTGGCACGATTTCAAGCAACACCAAAGGAATCACATGTATTAGCAGTGAAGAGTATTTTAAGATATCTCAAAGGAACATAAGAGTTTGGATTATGGTATCCAAAAGGAAAGGATCTATCACTTATTTCCTACATAGATGCTGATTGGGCAGGTTGCATTGATGACCGATGAAGCACCAGTGGATCAACGTTCTACTTGGGTGAGTGTTTAGTATCATGGTTAAGCAAGAAACAATAATCAATATCCTTATCTACGACCGAGGTAGAGTATATTGCAGCAACAACATGTTGTACACATGCTCAATGGATGAAACAAACCCTGACATATATATGGGTTGAGTATGATGATCCCATTCCAATCTATTGTGATAATACAAGCGCCATCGGTATCTCAAAGAACCTGGTGATGCACTCCAAGATGAAGAACATTCCAATAAAGTATCACTTTCTACGGGAACAAGTTGCACATAAGAACATCAGAGTTGAATATGTGAGAACAAAAGAACAAATGGCAGACATCTTTACAAAACCGCTTCCAAGAGAAGCCTTTAGGTATCTTCACCAGAGACTTGGAGTAATTTCTACTCCAAAATGAATGATTTTGAATACTTATCTTATATGTCTTAGATCTACACAAGGAAGCACCATTGTTATAACCCTAAATTTCTCTACACATGCATACCTGGCATTTGGCCCTCTTACTTGCAATTTTTTCCAAGCCATCACTGAGTTGATCCTCTTAAAAACCTCATTTTTGAAGATGTATGTGCTCTGCACCAATACTTCTCATGTACATATGATTTTTGCACCACTACATCCTGCATGCATATACTAGCTACACCACTACAGCCTGTGTATACTCACAAAAGTTGCAAGGAATTCGTTGAGATTACGGGCTATTGGGTAGTTTCTCAACTAATCCACGGCCTATATCCCATCACCCAACCGAATAACCATCCTTTTGTGATATAAAAGGAGGTGTTTGGGCCTCATTCAACATCTAGACATAAGAAAAGTGAATCCCCTCCTTGCCCCAAGAAATTGCATCCATCTTGTGAGAATTGCCTCAGAATTCCCCAATTTGCCCTTTTTCCTCCATCATAAACCCATTTCATTTCCCTAGAATACGTTTGAGAGGAGAAACATACAAGGAGGTGCACTTGGAGCTTTTTGAAGAGGATCCCATACCAGGTTCGTGGAGCAGTAGATGACTTTGTTGTAATTGATCATTGTATTATCAATAAAAGAAGTACTTTTCCTGTCCCAAATTAAGACGTGTTGAATGTTTCCATTTGATTTATTTTTTTATTCTAACATCTAACCCTTATTGATATATTAAATGCATGTTTTTAGCTTTCTTTTTGTTTGTTTTTGAATGCAGGTCATCCTTGGGAGGAGGCTTGTAGTCAACAAAGTTATCAAGCGCGAGAGGATCATCATCAGACACGAAGAAGAGGTACAGTTACTTGATCCTTCTCATTTTGTCTTTCATGTATGAGTCTAGGATATGTTTGGGGTAGTTAGAGAAGTTTTAGACTTTTAAACGATTATTGATATGCCTCAATTGTAAACCATGGTGTATCCATAGGGGGGTTTTTCCTGCTAGTAGAACCAGTGACCATACTGGAGAAGCCTCTAGGGTTTTAGGGGATTTTTTGGGTGTTTGATTGGTTTTATTACCTTTTGAGTTTCTGTGAGTCTACTGAGTCTTTTAAGGGATTTTGGTCACCTGTTGGTGCCATACCAGTTCTCCTTTCTCTGTCATCCTATCTGTTTCATTTCCTTCTTTGAGAAATTACAGAGGTGTATGCGCCCTACAGTGGGTCAGCCCACGTACATACGCAGGCTGTTGAAACAACAATATCGTACTTGGTTCAAGGAATTGTTTTTGAAAAAAGATCCAGTCATCCTCTTTCTTGATTGAGGTTTTACTTCTCAGGGTTTCCTAATAGAGTCCAACGTCTTTGTTTTTACAATCATAGCTTGGGTTAGATGTTAGTTTTCTTATCTTTTTGAAGATTTCTTGTGTTTACATCGGAAAGGGTTTTAGGTGAGTCTTTGAGTTGGTGATCAGCCTGTTTGGTGTCTTTAGTGACTCCCTGCGATCCGTAGTGGGCCATAGGTCAGTTTCAATCTTGTCTTGTTTTTCACTTTTCCCCCTTTAGTTTGCTTTAAAGAAAAGAAAAGAAATATTATTTCAAGTTTTTTCTTGTTTGAAGCATTTTCAAATAAAAAAAAAGATTTGTTTTTCTTAGTTTGGTAAAGTAGTTGGAGTTAGTTATCTTACTTGTTAGGAAAAGGAGTTCATTTTTTAAAGTTCTTTACTGATTTCTTAGAACACTAAGTAGCTCGTAGTTGAGTGAAATTTCGTTTTAGGTCTTCCTTTCAAAGATCTTGAAAAACATTATTTGTGAAAAGTTGGTTTAAAGAGTTAGTTGCAAATATTTATTGTTAACTAGAAGTAATTTTTCTTTCAGTTTCATTTACTTCTCCTCTTTTCGTCTCTCATACACATCACTATTTTCACTGCCATATCCTTTGAGTTAAAACAAGCCATTTAAAATGAATGCTAATTTAAAATCAAGTAGACTTTATGTTTGTAGGGTCAATCAACTAGTTTAGGCTAGAGCCTTGAATTAGGTTGGAGAGGAAATGCTTCAAGGCTTATAAACAAACATTGGAGTTACAGTTAGGGAGTGTAAAAGTCCAGTGACGTGAAATTTATCTGGGACCCCTCTCTAACATAGGGGCTAAACAAGAGGTCATGTGAGGAAAGGTATCGGAGATAACCCCTACAAAGTCGAACCAAACGTAGTGGGGAACGCATATTGAGGATCTGTCGTGGGATACTATCGCTTGCATTTTCCTATGGAGCTTTGTGGACCTCGAATTCGTTCTATATTGATGCAGTGCCCCCACCTTAGGAGGGTCTGCGTGACCTCCTGGTCAAGGATATTCAGCTACTGAGCTAGATTAGCTCTTCGGGCCCCCTGCTGGAGCCCCAAAACAACTTATACATGCCCCTTTTCCCTCTAGCAGAAGTTCTGTGAAACCCACAGGACCTCTCCTTAGTGTTGTTTGAATCTTAATACCAATGGACGTTAGCTCTCCTGGATAAGCCCCTTATTTCCATGTGACCACAGACTGCGACCGTGGGCCAACTCCCTTCATGACTCCATGCTTCAGAGATTTTGTGAGCTTCTTGCTCCCTTTTTCCCAATCCCTGAATCGACGAATACCCTGGGTGGACGCTAGATCCTACCGATAGGCCTTTCTCTCCATATGACCTCAAGCTATGACCTGAGGCTTAATCTACTAGGTACTTCATGTCTTCAAGCTTTGCTTTATTTGCTAACGGCTCGACGTAGTTCTTCCAGTTCGCGATTATGTGAATATTCTTATATTCTACCACGTATCTATCCTCCGATCGACGACTACGATTCCTTCGTGACTTCGGATTTCTTAAAATTCAATGCTTCCCCACGTTCTCTCTCTTGAGCTTACGAACTTGAAACAAGTTTTCCTCTACGTGCACTCCTTACGCTTTGACTAGCCTTCATATGGCTGCCTTTCAACACTTCGTCTGAGTGTTGTCCTGGTGCATGCCTTACACAGGTCTTCCTCCAGAGTGTTCAGAAACTCTGTTTCACCTTGAGCTTCAATTGCTCGGACCTCAAAGGTCTTTGTACCTTCCTCTCCTCGAAGGGATATAAGTGCCCTCTTGTAAAATTCCGCTCAAGAACTCTATGCTGAGCTTATAGAGTGTTCAACAAATCTGTGAGTGTCTTCTCCTTGACACTCCTCTTCTGACAGAACTCGAAATAGAGTCCAATTGTGCACTCCTTGCACTCACTCGACACCCTCCTAGCAAAGTTCGGTAGAATATTCAACAAATTTGTTTGTTGTTATGTGCCTTATCTGCACAGTCTTCCCTCCAAAGTGTTTAGTAACTCTAAGGCTCCTCTTAAGTCTTCAAACTATCTCAGTGCACCCTCCTGGCACGTTCTTTCCTGAACTCAATTTGAGATTCATATGCACACTCTTTGCGCTGGCTACATAGTTTCAATGCTCTATTTTGCACTCCTTGCATAGCCTAAAGAACCCAGAAACAATTCCAACAAACTCACCAATAGATAATTCCTATCTATTCCTACAGATGAAATATATTTCATGCATCTACAACATAAATTCACAAACACATAAAAGACAACATTCAAATGCATAAACACATAGGAAAATCATGGGAAGGAAAAATTGCTTTGTATTAATCACAAAATGTCTATACAATGTTTACAAAATCTCGGACTGCAATAGAGTCTCCGCTCTCTCCTCTCCTTCTTTTTTTTTCTTCCTATATGTCCTAATGAAATTCAATACCAAGATCTTTTTACAATAGAGGTGCTTCTCGAGATCTCCCTCCAAGCTACCCACTCTCATTAATTACATTGAATTTCATTCAATGGTCATCTAGTCTGAATTGGATCTAGATCTCATCAACCTGCTAGCCATTAAAGGTGACATCATCTCCTGCATGGACAAAGGCATCGATTTGTCTCTTTCGGCCTTACAAACATTTGATTAGATTTAATTAAAATTTTAAAATGAGCGAAAAATGAGAGGGCTTGCACATCTCCCCTCCTTGAATGCACTTGGATGTGTTGTCTAGCTAGTGCATTGATGAGGTGGAGTGATGCTCCTGCATCATACTCTACTGTTGTAAAAAATTCATGAGCTTCCCAGCTTTGTTGAAATCCTCCTAGATCCCAAACTCTCCTTTGGAGCTGTCCTCATGCTCCATTTATTTGTTGTTGTTGTTGTTGCTTCTTCCCTGCTACTATGGCAGGATCTCCTTCGCTCAACTTCTCCTTGCTGGAAAATTTTGTTGTTGACCTCAACATCAATCTTCTTATCTCCTCAATCACCTCATCCAGCTTCTCTGCTGGTTCACTCTCCTTATGTAGTCTTCTCGGTTGCAACTCTTATTCCTTATAAATGGGTAGATCAACATGATCCCCCTTGTTATTTTCATATCTCGTGGCCTTAGATTTCCACCCTGCTGCAAACTCCAGTTCTGCAGTCTCATCACTGAGTTGATGCTCAACTATCTCCTTTGACAAATTTGCTTCTATCATCCCTCCTTGTGTTGGCATATCTGCATCTTCCTCCAGATGCTCCTCAAACTAGAATTTTTCTCCCTCTTCTGTTGCATGCTTCAGTGCTGCGATCATCATCTGTTCGACTCCCTGGATGAAATTTCTGATCACTTCTTTTGAATGCTCTTCTCCTCCAGTCTGCATGATTGTCTACTGGCAGCCATATTCTAGTTCTGGATTGTTCAACCAATCCTCCAGCATCTCCAACTCCTTCTCCCATGGAGTGAGCATCTTAAGTGCATGTTCTTCTTCTTCTACTGGGGAAGACATCAGCATATGCTCCTTCTCCTCTCTTCTATGAAAATCTCTGCTAGTTGTCCTTTCATTGTTGCATATTCAATATGTGCATTGACCTCTGCTGGGCTAGTTGGCATGAATACCCTGATTCTTCCGATGATCAGAACACTCTTCTAATCCTCCTCCTCTATGATGGAAGTATTTAACTTCTCATCGTCTTCATTCACATGGCCTACAAATCCACATGAATCTTCATATAGATGAGGCCTGTCCCTTGCCTCCCTTTCACCTGCCAGCACTCCTTGCTGATATGAACTCTCAGCTAAGTTCATCTCCTCTCTCTTCCCCACCTGGAAAATTGGGATTTATGCCCTACCTTCCTGGCATTCTATGAGATCCTCCAATGATCCCATCTCATTGCCCACCTGGAAAATTGTATTTTCATCACTTACCTCTTGGAAGCTCATGATATCCTTTGATCTCTTCTCCTCTTCACTGAGGATTCTTCCAACCTCTAGTTCATAGATGTGAACCACTTCCTCTATGTCACTGGGGGTTTCAATTTCCCCCATCCATATCCTAAACTCATAGCACTGCCTTCTGGAAACTTATTGTTGTATAGGCCATCTTGTTCTCTGCTTCATTGGCCATTCATACCTCCAATGTA
The DNA here is from genome assembly GCA_009831015.1 of Picea engelmannii. Lineage (NCBI taxonomy): Eukaryota > Viridiplantae > Streptophyta > Pinopsida > Pinales > Pinaceae > Picea > Picea engelmannii. The sequence goes on along the minus strand of ML790189.1, from coordinate 109,313 downwards.
CCTTGAACTCCTACTGCATCTTCAGTGCTAACCTGTCCATTTATTCTCTTATCTCATTGATCTCTTTGTCCATCTCTTCTTTGTTCCCCTGTTGTTGGCCTTCTCCCCAACCACGCTTATGGCCTTCAGTAGCCATATTCTCCCTTTACCTACCCTCCTGGAAAGTATTTTGTTCACTCTGCAACCGAGAGCATCTACAGATTCTCCTACAACTCACCTGGATGTCAAATGTCTGTTGCCTACATGCAAACATATATCCACACACAGAGCATTTCACTCTGCCTCCCTCTTCTCTTCTTTTTGATATCTACATATGAAATCAATATTTGATACCACTTGATGCAGTTCCCCCACCTCAACATGGTCTGTGCGACCTCCCAGTCAAGGATATTCAACTACTGATCTGGATTAGCTCTTCGGGCCCCTTGCTGGAGCCCCAAAACAACTTATATAGGCCCCTTCTTACTCTGGCGCAGGTTATGTGAAACCCGCGGGCCCTCTCCTTAGCATTGTTTGAATCTCAACACCAATGGGTGCTAGCTCTCTTGGCTAAGCCCCTTCTTTCCATGTGACCATGGACTGCGACCGTGGGACAACTCCCTTCGTGACTCCATGCTTCGGAGCTTTTTCGAGCTTATTTCTCCCTTTTTCTCGATCCCTGAATCGACGAATACCCTGGGTGGATGCTAGCTCCTTCTCTCCATACGACCTTGAGCTATGACCCAGGGCTTAATCTCATGGGTACTTCACGACTTCGCGCTTCATGTTATTTTCTAATGGCTCGACACAGTTCTTCCAGTTCACGATTTTGTGAATCTTCTTATCTACTACCACGTATCTGTCCTCTGATCGAAGGCTAGGATTCCTTCATGAATTCAAACTTCTTAAAAGTCAATGCTTCCCCACGCTCTCTCTCTTGAGCTTACGAACTTGAAACAAGTTTTCCTCTACGCACACTCCTTGCGCTTTGACTAGCCTTCAGATGGTTGTCTTTCAACACTTCGTCTGAGTGTTGGCCTGGTGCACTCCTTGCACAGGTCTTCCTCTAGAGTGTTCAACAATTCTATTTCAGCTTGAGCTTCCATTGCTCGGACCTCAAAGGTCTCTGTCCCTTCCACTCTTCAAAGGGATATAAGTGACCTCTTGGCAACTTTCGCTCAAGCACTCTGTGCTGAGATTACAAAGTGCTCGAAAACTCTGTGAGTGTCTTCTCCTTGACACTCTTCTTCTTATAGAACTCAAAATAGAGTCCTCTTTTTCACTCATTTCACTCACTCGACGCCCTCCTAGAAGAATTCGAAAAAATATTCAACAATTTTGTTTTTTGTTCTGTGCCTTCTCTACATAGTCTTTCCTCCAGAGTGTTCAGTAACTCTGAGGCTCCTCTTGATTCTGCAAACTATCTTGGTGCGCCCTCCTGGCACGGTCTTTCCTGAACTCAATTCAAGATTCAGATGCACACTCCTTGCGCTGGCTATAGAGTTTCAACGCTCTATTGTGCACTCCTTACAAAACCTAAAGAACCCAGAAACAATTCCAACAAACTCACTGATAGAGAATTCCTATCTATTATGTAGATGAAATCTATTTCATACATCTACATCATAAATTCACAAACACACAAAAGACAACATTCAAATGTATAAACACACAGGAAACTCATGGGCAGGAAAAAATGATTTGTGTTAATAACAAAATGGCTATACAATGTTTACAAAATCTCAGACTGCAACAAAGTCTCCACTCTCTCCTCTCCTTCTTTTTTTTTCTTCCTATCCATCCTAATGAAATTTAATACCAATATCTTTTTACAAAAGAGGGGCTTCTTCAACTCTCCCTCCCAACTACCTACTCTCATTAATTACATTGAATTTCATTCAATGATCATCTAGTCTAAATCAGATCTAGATCTCATCAACCTCTCATCCATTAAAGGAGACATCATCTACTCCCTACACAAAGGAATTGATTTGTGTCTTTCATCCTTACAAACATTTACTTGCATTTAATTACAATTTTAAAATTTGAAAATGAGGGAAAAATGAGAGGGCTAGCGCCTCTCCCCTCCTTGAATGCCCTTGTATGTGTTGTTTAGCTGGTGTGTTGCTGAGGTGGAGCGATGCTCCTAAATTATTCTCCATTGTTGTGAAAAATTCATGAGCTCCTTCTCATGAGATTCCCATCTCTGTTGAAATCCTCCTAGATCCCAAACCATGCCCGAGCCTGCTCCAAGAGGAGATTACTCGAATCCAGAGGAAGCTACTGTTTCTGAACTTGGAGCAGAATCTCTTGGGTCATCCAACACTCCAATCACTAACTTGTCGACACCAATTTTGGTACAAGTTCTCCCTCTGAGGGTAACATCTTACGAGCGTTAGATAGTCTTACAGGAAGCAATGGAAGAAAATGTTTCTACTTCGCCTAGGAGTCCTCATACTCCCGTAACGGCTACCACCACAGGGTATGTTCCACCTCCTAACCCACCTTCACCGGTATAGAACATAGTGGTCTCGACCCCCTCTACCTCGGGCAGTGGCTGGATACCTTCTTTTGCGGAAACCACTGCTTCATTCACACAGAGTGTGACGAGCCCTCCATTTTCATATGGGATGCCCGGCTTTGATATGAACTCCATCCTTACCTACTCCACCCTATAGACCATGGGTCTGGGGTAAGGGAGCTCAAATGATCCCTTTCAAGGTCCATGGGTGACACCTCAGCCTCTTATAACATTATCACTTACGGTGGGGGTCATATACCTCCTTTGTCCCCCTCGCTCGACGATGCCTTCCAGCCACCCATCGAGCCGAACATGAACTACAATTTGTTTGGAGAAGACAGTTTAGGAATGTCTTATTACACCACACCGGTGGGATCCATGATGTTCTCTTTGTTCGGTGTGTTTGGTAATAACGCTTTTTCATCAGCTATCGTCTCGACCAGGGAAAACCCTGGTTTTGGACAACAAAATCCTGCGCATGGTACTATTCCTACACAGGGGGAAAGTACAGGAGTTTTCTCCTCACAAGGAATTTGGAATCCTTGGAAGGGATTAGTTCCCTCGTCAGGGATGTCAACTAGGGGAAACCCCTTCCATGGTCAATGGAATCCCAGGCATGGCTCAATACCTATGCACGTCGGATCGGCAGGGGAAAACCCCTTCCAAAATATTTGGAACACAATGCAAGGAGAAATCCCCTCCCAACCTTCGCCATCCAATTACGGGAATCAGCTAATGATGTCCCAAAAAATGCAATATCTATACGCTGGCCAAGGCCATGGTGTTTACCAGAACGTTGATCAACAACCCAACTTTTCCTAGCAACCTGGTGCTAGTCAAACTACAGGCTCCCCTTTTCTTGTACATAATACCCAACCCAAACTACCATTTCTCAAAACATTACATTTTCCAGACTTGTCAAGGTTGCTTAATGACCCGATTTGTCATGATCCGCATTGGCCCCCCATGCCGACTAAGTTGCCCTCAGATATTTTGAAATTCGAAGGCAAGCCTGGAAAAGATCCGGGTGATCACGTGACAACTTTCCACCTATGGTGCTCGTTAAACTCGTTGCGAGACGATTCCATACAGTTGTGCCTATTTCAACACACTCTTATCGGGGGTGTCGTGAAATGGTACATCGAGCTCAACCACTCAAGATACTCTTACTTTAGTTATTTGGCGATGGTTTTTCTAAACCATTTCCAACTACCTATGAGATACGATGCCGACACCAAATTGCTAGCCAACTTTGAGCAGACTAAGGTCGATCATATCTCAGATCACATCCAAGAATGGAGACATCGAAAGAGCTTGATCAAGGTACATGTCCCACCGGCTTTCCTGCTGGAGTGGTTCCTGAAGTCTTTGGTACCTCAATTATCCAAGGAAGTTGCAACTTTGGTAGTGTTTTCAAAGGAGGAGGAAATAATGAGAGCTCAACAGCTCGAACTGATATACTCTCAGTCTGGCTTACTCTATGAGATTTTTCCATATGCACCAAATTCCATCCTTGACAAGGCCTAGAAAAATTATGAACCACATGCCGATGGTATAGTTGATTCAGCACAAGGAAATTCCATTGATCGGCTGTCAAATCAATTGCAACAATTGTCGATATAGTAGACAACAGCCAACCAGACTTCAGGTTTGGCTGTTCCCCCTAATCAAACATCGGACATACACAGTGTGCACTCGACGAACCCGAAGGCCAACCAACACCTGAAGGAAAGAAAAAACAATGAAACAATAAGGGTAAGGGGGATAAGAAACCCCAAAACAATGATGGCAGGGGGAACACAGAAAAGAGAAAGTTGAAGTATCAATGTGACCTTTGCATGAAAGACCACCCAACTCACCTGTGCCCTTGACTTGCGGAGGCCCATAATTTATTGGCGCAACAACAACCTGTTGTGTTAATGAACCCATTTCCTCACGGGAAAAATATGACTCAAGCCTCTTTGAGCGTGGATGGGGGCAGTCAGGGATCCCCCATGTATTCTAGTAATCCCTCAACCACAAACTTTTACATGATGAAATTCGATTCTTACATAGCGACTAGGGTGCATGATTACAGAATGTCGGAATCTGTTGAAAAGGGTAAAGAAGTCGTAAAACCATCCGTTCCTCTCCAAATTGAGAATACGATGGGTGAAACAATGACACACATCCTGAAAGGGGAATTCAAGAAATATTCTCACAATCCAAACATGAGGGCCGCCCATAACTACTCTGTGGTGGAGGATTTGTCACAACCCCTTGTGTGATGTCCGATTTGGAGGTCCTCCAGAGCTTCCCTTCGCAAATAAAGGCTTTTTTATCCACCTTGGGTTCTACAGAGACTTGTAACTCAGGAATGATCATTCTTCATACGACCGACTTAAAATCTTGTCTCCCTTACCACGTTGTGTTTCAAATAGTAGTGGCTTACCCCACAAAATATTTTACCCAAAATATTTTTTGTACGATGGTTGATGAGGGCGCCTAGACATGTGTGATGTCGTTGGCATGTTGGAAGCTCGTTGGCCAATCTGTTTTGTCTCCTTCACCTACTCTTCTTATTGCTTTTGATGGTCATTCTTTCAAACAACATGGAATCATCCCTTCTTTCCCCATGCAGTTAGGAGGGAAGACTGTGTGCGTCGAATTTGAAGTGGTCGATGCACCTCTCGACTACAATTGTCTATTAGGAAGGAGTTGGACCTATGCTATGCATGTAGTGGTTTCCATAGTTTTCTAGTTATTGTTGTTTCCACACGAGGTTTGGATCGTGTCCATTTATTAGTTGTCCTTCTCTTGTCCCGACCCTTCATCGGGGGCATCCACGGTCCCGATGATTGATAACCCTCAACCCGATGTCATCAATGTAGGGGTTGGTTTGTGCCCACCGTTGATGGGTACTTTTTATTACCAATCTCCTTCTGGCGATGTCAAGCTTATATCGGATACCCTCAACCAGCCTAGGGATGATATTTTTCAAGTGTTGTCGTTCTGAATGATTTACTTTCACAATCCGTGGACTCTTCCTTCCCCATCGGCCATGATGGAAGGGTCAAGGCATTATGGCATGGCAATGCCCTTGTCCATGGTAGAAGTTACATACAGTATTGTCGAGCAAGCTTCCACCAACCCCGATCTGACTCCCGCATAGGATTTAGATCCATTTTTTGAGCCTATATGGGCTCAAGGTTCCCTCGCCACTATAGATTCTTTATAGTTGGCATTTCACTCCAATGAGGCGATTATAGAGGCATTGACTGGTTTGGACAGACCCTGGGATGATCTCCATCACAGATCTTATTTTCTCCCAGAGTTAAGAAGAATAGAGGCAGGTGAATTCGTGCTGACTATGAATAGAGATAGGTCTTGTCCTATTAACCCTCTAGCTACGCACACAGTTTATGTCGAGGGTAATATGGTGAGTATCACTGAAATGATCCCTATAGATATCTCCAAAACCCCTGGCATTGTGGAGAATTTTTTCATGGGAGCGAACTACTCCCCTGAAGAGATTCAAATTGATACAGACTTATTTAAGGAATTTCACGACGTTTTTTCCTAGTCTTACAAGGAAATTCCAGGCATCGATCCAAGAATCGTTGAACATGAGATGACGACTTATCCTGACGCCAAGCCAGTTCGACAGAAGCTTCATCTGTTGAATCCTCGGAAAGCGACAACTATTAAGGCTAAAGTGGAGAAACTACTTAAAGTTGGTTTCATCTACCCCATACTATTGACGCAATGGGTGTCAAATCCCGTTCCAGTTAACAAAAAACAGGGTACGATTCGAGTGTTCATGGACTTCCATGACTTGAATAAGGCCTGTCCAAAGGATAATTTCCCCACCCCATTCATTGATTATGTTTTCGATGAATGCGCAGGCTGTGAGGTTTTTTCATTCATGGATGGTGTTTTGGGATATAAGCAGATTCATATCAAACCCGAAGACCAGCATAAAACAACTTTTATCTGTTCGTGGGGCACATTTGCTTATCGTAATATGCATTTTGGCCTGAAGAATGTTGGAGCCACTTTTTTGCAGGCCATGTATTTTTATTTCCACGATATTTGACATATAGTTGAGGCTTATCTCGATGATCTAGCATCATTCTCTCGCAAGATATCTGATCATCCCACACACCTCCGACTAATCTTTGAACAATGTCGCTACTATCGGATTCACTTGAATCCTAACAAGTGCAGTTTTTTTGTGACGTCCAGTCATCTTTTAGGTTTCATAGTTTTGACAACATGGATCATGGTTGTTCCTATTAAGGTTGAGGTGACAGTTTAGTTGCCTCCCCCAGGAACAGTCCCCTAGCTTCAGATATTACAGGGGAAAGAAAACTTTTTTCAGCGTTTTATCACAAACTATGTCGAGATCACTAAAGGGTTCATGCGTTTATTGAAAAAGGGAGTCCCTTTCTATTGGGATGAAGTCGCTCAATGCACTTTTGAAGCGTTGAAATGTGCCCTCATGTCTGCCCCTCTGCTCTGGCCTCCCAATTATAATAAATATTTCTCATTGTACTTGGTCCCTGCAGAGTCAACCATCAATATGGTCTTGGTTCAAGAGGACGATCTGCTCGAGGAGAATGTGATTTATTACCTGAGCCAAGGCCTGGTTGGGCCAGAACTCAACTTTTCCCATGTTGAGAAACTCACATTGGTAGCAGTGCATGCTATCCAATGGTTCTGTCATTATATCCTCCTTCAAAAGACCACCGTCATTGCTGTTGTGAATCCATTTCAATATGTGTTGACACGACGCGTCATTGGTGGAAAGATCAGTAGATGGATTGTAATCCTCCAAAAATTTGACTTGGATTTTGTTTCTGTGAAATCCAAAAAGTCGTTGGTTTTTGTGGAACTCATGTCGGAGCTTCCAGTCTAATCAAGTGATGTTACACTCGAAGAATCACCTATTAAAGAAGATCTCTTTCTGATCGCATCTTCGGACCCCTGGTATGGAGATATACTAGTCTATATCTAGACTTTGAAGTGCCCTACTTCTGCTTCTCATGACGAGCGTCAACAAATTCCCCATCAGGCACGAAACTATCTCATACTTGATGACACTTTGTATCATTGAGGTGTAGATTTAATTCTTCGTTGGTGCCTTATACACGAAGAAGTGGAACTCATTCTTAATGAATGCCACACTAGAGCATGTGGTGGTCATTTTTTTGGGTTGGAAACAACCCAAAAGATTCTACGAGCCAGTTACTTTTTGCCTACATTAATCAAGGATTGCGTCGAGTCAGTCAAGAAGTGCCACCCATGTCAGATCTTCTCTTAGAAGATGAGGGAACATCCTACTCCCATTTTTCCCATCATTGTTGTTGGTCCTGTCACCAAGTGGGGGATTGATTTTACTACATGTCGGCATAGGGGAAGACCCAGGGTTCAACTCTAACAATGCACCAACAAGCCCTAACTATTGGCCCTTTCGACAACATCTGTGAAGCAGATGAAGTCTCACCCGAAGTAGAAATAGGGGGTTGCAGGACACAGGTGTCTACAACCAAAGGAAATGCAAAGTGGATCCAAGACAACAACACACATTAATCAAGATATTCTTTACCCTTTCTAAGATTACTTCGCAAGTTATATCTCCGATATGACACAATAATGAAGCAACAATATATCAGATGGAAAATAACATAGCATCAATCACAAAGAACAACAAGATATACATGGTTCACCCTCTCCCTAGGGATACATCCACAAAACTATGTTTCTTGATATATTAGATGAAAACATACAGTTTTATCTGTGCACTTAGCTTGCAGATATCTCTCTCTCTCTCTCTTCTTCTCTCCCCTCCCTGCGCACCCAGCTGCAGGGTTGATCTTCGCACCCAGTTGAAGATCTTACAATACAAATTCAATATTTCTCTTAACAAAAACAATCATAGTATCAACGAACCAACCTAGAATGATCCCTCCCAGGTATTCCAAACGTTTATTTATAAATTACATAGAAAAATCCTAGGTGTCAAAACCCTAGGCGCCTAAACCCTAGGTCAACTTGACCCGTGCTTTATGGGTGTTTCTATCCTATCTTTTCTTCTTTTCCATGAGGTTCTCCAAAGAAATCGTTGATGTCTTTTTCTGCTTGCTGAGTTGTCCACAAACCCTCTTCTTTGTTGATCTGTATTCCTTGATCTTTTCTTTCAACGACTCACTTTCCCTTACTTCCCTCCTTCTTTTCTACTTCTTTGACCACTTTGACCCATTCTCAGTTTATGTGCCTTCTACACTCTTCGTACTTCATCTTTCCTCTTCTTTCATCTTTTTTTTCTTCCTTAATCCATAAACAAGGGCCAACAGGCCCCCAACACTCACCTATGACTCGTTCTGAGTCACTAGAAGATTGAACCTTTTTCTTCACTTCGACTGCAAACTGTGTGGAGCAGCTGGTGCTTTCTCCTTTGTCCCTTCCCATGTTTGTGCAGACTGTCTTTTTTGTGTCTAGTAACTAGTTTCAACTGTACCTGGTACCTAGACCCTTATTCCTATTCTTTTATTGAGAGATGTGAGGCAGCTGGTTGTCATAATACAATTTCAATCGGCTCACATTTACTAAACCTTCCTTCCATTCTCCATTCAGAGTCTTTTACTGTGCAACTCCTCCTTCTATAACATAGGCAACCTCATATGGCACAAGCCAATGTGTCCTGAGCTTACCTGGATGCTTCATGAACTTGTTGTCATATACCAATACCAGATCTCCTTGCCTAAATGCTTTCTTCTTGATATGTCTGTCATGGTAAGCCTTTTCTCATTCCTTCTGTACTTGCTGATGAAATCCTGCAATAAACTTGTCTTCCTCTAGTTCCACCAACTACGCTAGCTTGTCTTGCACAACGCATGTGCCATCCATACCTGTGAATGCTGCAATTCTTAAACTAGGAACCAAGTATTCCATAGGTACCACTGCTTCCAAGCCATATACCACCTTAAATGGGGTCTGCATTGTTAACTTCTTGCAAGTAGTTTTATAAGCCCACAATATTGTTGTAATTCTTAAATCCCAATCATCTCTGTTGACACTACAAATCTTAGTTAGTGTTGTCTCCAATATCTTATTAAAATCTTTGACTGTACCATTCACTTGTGGGTGGTATGGAGTACTCTTTTGATGATGAACTTCAAATTCCTGAGTCAAGCATTCAATAGTCTTATTAATAAAATGTGTGCCTTGATCGCTCATAAGGATATTTGGGCATCCAAATCGGGTTATGATATCATCAAATATGAACCGCGCAGCTGTAGTTGCACTACAGTCCTTAACTACTCTTTTCTCTACCCATATGGTCAAATACTTTTTCACAGTGATGATGTATCGCGATCTTGTGCACTTTCCTGGTGGGTTGATAGGTCCCACAAAATCAATGGCCCATTTCTAAAATTCTTGTAAAGTTAGTTGAGGTGCTAAAAGCATCTCATCTCTTCTGGAAGGTTTCCCAACTCTTTGGCATACATTGCAGGCTCTGTAGTATTCCTTAGCATCTTTGTGTAGAGTGGACCACCAGAGGCCTACTCTAAGAATTTTCTGCATTGTTGCTTTCCCTACATAGTGTCCACCTATGATGCCTTCATGTGCTTATGCAAGAATCAATGGTCTTTCTACCTCCCTAACACATCTCCTCAAGATCTCATCAGATCCCATCTTATATAGTTGTCCAGCTATAAGTGAAAAATCTGCATCATGAACTACCAGTTGTTTCTTATGAATAATTGTATACTCTGGGGGTGCCATTCCTGTAGATAGGAACTAGAATATCTCAGTGAAGTGATCATAAAATTTTATGATGGCCAAAAACTGTGCATCTGGTAGTGTATCCTCCAAACTGATAGGTTCCTCTCCATGTTCTAACCTAGACAAGTGGTCAGGTCCCTTTTTCATTCTCCCTGGCTTGACCTCAATCTCAAAATCATATTCCTGGAATAACAGTAGCCATATACATATTATTCCCCCCAACACTGGGTTGTTGAGTAATTATTTCAACGTAGAGTGATTAGTGAACATATTAAAATTTCCTCCCAACAAGTAGTGTCTAAACTTATGGAGCATGTAGACCATAGCTAAGCCTTCTCGTTCAGTGGTGGTATAGTTTATATCAGCTGTAGAAAGCTTCCTACTAGCAAAGTCTATAGGGTGGTCAATGTCTCCTACACCCAGCTGTGCTAAGACTTCTCCTAATGCAATGGACAAAGCATCGACATGAAGATTGAACTCCTTACTCCAATCTGGAAAAACCAAGATAGATGTAATAACCATTTTCTACTTTAGTATGTATAAACTCTGTTGGCATTCTTCTATCCATTGAAACTTGCTATCTTTCTTTAAGAGATTTTCCATGGGTGTTGTTATCTGTTCATATCCCTTAATAAACTTCCTATAGTATCCAGTGTGCTCCAATGTAGTGCACAACTATCTAACTGAGGTGAGAGGAGGTAGATCAACAATTATGGCAATCTTGGAAGGGTCCACCAGCAATCCCTGCTTACACACAATATGCCCTAGCAACACTCCAAAGGGTGAAAAGAAAATACATTTTTTTAGATTCAGGGAAATCTGACATTTTCTGCACTTATTTAACATCGATATCAAACATTCAATATGGTCTTTCATTAGGCTAAAAATAGTCCAATCATCAAAGTAGGCTTCCAAGAACTTGTGTAAGAAGTCCTTAAATGCTTCGACCACCACCCTGGAAAACATGGTTGGTGCATTCTTCAAGCCAAAGGGCATCATTGTGTACTGGAAAGAACCCCATTCTGTTGAAAATGTGGTCTTATGTCGATCTTCCTTAGCAATCCTGATCTGGTGATAACCTGAAAATCCATCTGTGAATGAGTAGACCTCTTGTCCTCCTACATTATCTAGAACTTCATCGGTAAAGGGTGTAGGGAATGGATCATGTAGACATGCATCGTTCAACTTTCTTAGATCTACACAAATTCTGATTTCTCCTGTCTTCTTATCTTGGACCACCATAGGGATAATCCACTCAGATTATTCAATAGGTTCTATGATTCCTTCTTCCAACATTCTATCCAATTCAATGCTAACTTTATGCTTATATTTAGGATTCAGTTTGTAAGGTTTCTTCTTGATAGGTCTTTCATATGGTCTTAAGGGGATATTAATTTCTCCCATGGGCCCTCTAATACCCTTCATGTCTGTCAACTTGGTTGGAAACAAGTCCTGATATTCATGCAATAGCTCTGTGATATTGCTAATAGTAGCACCATCCCAATAGTCTCCAACATTTGCTAATTTAGGTGTTTTCTCTGTTCCAATATTAACCTTCTTAATTTTAATGGGTTGTCCAATAAAAAATAATTCAATCCCTGGCCCTTCTATGTCTCTGTGAACTTCAGTTTCTGCAATGTTTACATCTCTAGGGTCATCATCCTCAACATCATTGATATTATAACATTCCTGTAACTGTTGAAGAGGCTCAGTCCATTCATCTTCCTCTTGCTCAAATGGGAGGTTAGGTGCCTCCTAAAAGACCTTTTGTCTTACAATTTGTAAATCCTGATCTACTGTAGGGTACTAGCTTTCAAATAAAAACGTAGCTATAAAGTTCTAAGTCATTCCATACCAGTCTCTAGTAATGAGGCGCAGTTCTGCTTGAAGATACCAATTGATAGGCATAGTATCCAAGGTGTTAATGAACTTATGCACCCACTTTTATTTAGGAGTGTTGCTCTAGGCTTCCTCACAACTTCGCATGTGGTCCTTAGGACAACTTTGACCTATGTACCGAACTTTGCATCCTTCTACTTGGTCTGAAAAGAACACTGCCAATAATGTGCAACATTGTACCCACTCTATGATCTTTTTGTGTGTTCCCCACCACATAGCTAGTGTGTCTTTCAAGGCTTCATCCAATGCCAACATCCTCTGTTGTACTAGTACAATTTTCTCAAATTCAACTAGAAATGTCTCTAAATGATTTAAACCATCAAATGTTGGAAGATTGCTTACTTCTGTGTCAATCCAATGAACTGCTTTGGTCAATCTGGCACATTGCTGTGTAGAGACTTCATACATTCTATTATGCCAATTTTCCAAAGCTTCCTCTGAATCTCATGAACATGCACTTTCACTCCACCAACTGAGATTTCCATCTGCTATAGGATTAATGTAGTCATGTTGTATTGCTGTCAGTTTCTAGATGTTCTCTAGATCGTATGCGTTGTCTTCTTCCCTGATAGGTTCTTTTTATCTACAACCTTCATCTGGGTCCAGAGGTGCAATGAATTTAAGGTCATTACCCTCAAATGCCATTCTTTTCTTATTTAGGTCAACAAAAGTCGAATTGTTGAAAGCCCAATCAATTCCTAACAGCGCAGGATAGGGACAACTATCATCAACAATTTCAATCACTTCAAAGTCTACAAATGTCCTTATCCCATCGATGTCTAGAGGGACATGCTCTAGTATTCCAAAAGGACTCACCGCTTGCTGATTAGCCATCCTGAGCCTAATAGGAGAGTAAATTAGTCTAGGTTTTCCCATCAGTGCCCAAGTCTGCTTCATCATAACATTGACTTATGATCCTAGGTTGAGGACCACATAGTCCACATAATAGTCTCCAATCTGAGCGCTATGGTGTGATTCCTTGTTTTTTCTTCTTTTCCTTGATACTTGGTTCATATCTCTACTCAACATAGGGTCTATTCTCCCAATTTCATACTATCTTACTAGTTGTTGTAATTATTGTATAGCCTTTTCATCTTTAATCAAATTGATACATGTGTATAAAAAGTCCATGAGCTTGCTTAGCTCTTTTCCTTATCTATCTAGGGAAGACTGATCAAACGCTAGTGGCATTTCACATTCCCTTACTTCTAGTTGTGCCTTATATTAAGAATCGTGTTCTCCTACAAATTCTTTCCTTGCTTCCTCAAAAGCATGCCTATCCCTCCTTGGATTAAACAACCGTGCCTTCTCTGCATCTCTTATGATCCCTGATCCTTTTGCAGTTTTTCCTAGGGTCACTCTATCTTCTCCTATAGCAGCACCTCCTCTAGTAATAACAATGACTCTAGGGTCATCACTGCGAGGTTCTGCTGATATTAGTTGTACTTGTTTGTTTCCTCCTCGTTTCTCCTGGAGTTTGGCCAAAAATACTGGACAATCTTTAATGACATGGTCGAACGAATTACAGTAGTTGTAAGTGGTACATGGGTTCTAACAATCCCTTGCCAAATGTCCTGGATCTACTCAGTTATAACAAATAAGATGACCTCTACCTCGACCCATACCTCCTCCTCATCCTCTTAATTTGAATCCTTTACAAGGATTGAAGTTTCCTCTTCCTGGGGAGTTGAACTGCGCATTATTTCCTTCTTGTTGTGTTTCTCCTTGAATTATATATGTATCCCTTGATCTTTCATGCATGAGATCATAATCCCTACAATCCTTATCATCATGTCCCACAGACTTATAGAATGTGCAGTAGAGATTGGTAGGTGTTTGGACATATTTTTGCATATAGTAACATTCACCATGGTGATGTCTACTTCTACATACCTCGCACTAGGGTACAATAGCCTGGTTAAAAGGAATAGGTGTTCTAGAGGCCAAGTATTCATGAAATAGGGGACAATGCTCCTTTTCATGGCCCTCTGATTTACATCTGGTACACAAGATATTTTCTCTTTTTCCTCTGTCTTTCTTCATATCTTCGACCTGTAAGGATAAACTAGTTCGCTGATTTAAGATTTGACTCATAACTGGGATAGATTCTCATATAGGGGTTGCTTCTAATTTCATGGCAATCTCCAATGCTTCAGCCTACGAAGTGACCTTCTATTGCATCAGTGGAACTTTGATGTGTGGCAGGAGGGCAGCGCTGAACCATTCTTTATTCTGTTCATATGGAATCTGAAAAGTCAAACGACCCGTCAGAGTCTTAAATCTCTGATCAAACTCCCAAACAGGTTCAGTTACCTTCTGCTTGATTTCTTTAATCTCAGTAATGCACTGTGACTCTGACTTAGGTTTCTTGAATTCTACACTCGATGTAGTCTTGATAGCATTCAACGGTTTAGGTTGTGCAGTCGTTGTAGAAAAATTCATGTACCAACTCATTGCGTGATCCCTCAAGGTAGTACTAAATTGATTTCTCTTAACAACTTCCTCAGTGACTTGAATAATGATCCAAACAACTTCACATAAGGACCAGTGCTGGTCAAGATCTTCAGATCCATCTCCTCTAAAGATAGGTAGCCTCATTTCATCTTCCATAGATCTTCCTAGGTTTCTTGACTGAGTATGTAATGAACTGATGGTAATAGTGCTTTGAGTGCTCTGATAACTCTAACTACTAGATATCATTTTCGAGATTAACTACGTAGCAAGCTAAGTGGGATTGATTGTGGGCACAATACTTGCTAAGTTTTTGCAAATGGGGTAGCAAGCTAAGTGGGCACAATACTTGCTAAGGTTTTGCAAATGGGGTAGCAAGCTAAGTGGGCTTGATTGTGGGGAAAACTCCATAGTTAAGCACGCTTGAGCTAGAGGCGTCTTGGGATGGGTGACCACCTAGGAAGTCCTAGTTACTAGGTGCAAGCCCCGGAAGTGATGATTGATGCTATGCGATTCATTTTGTTGGTTTCAATCCCACTTCTTCACCCCTGTGAGCATCACCCAATGCAATGAGTGCTAAGTGGATTATTCAAATCATGAGAATTATTGGTCAGTTGTGACTAATACTCATGGATATGGGTCATAGATTAATGACTTACTCTATGGAGTTAATCTCGAAAATGATATCTAATATGTTGCATTGTGAACACCCCTCTATGCTTAAAATATAAGAGTTAAGGGAGCTCTAACTGGATAGTTCATAAGGCACAATACTTGCTAAGGTTTTGCAAATGGGGTAGCAAGCTAAGTGGGCTTGATTGTGGGGAAAACTCCACAGTTAAGCGCGCTTGAGCCATAGGCGTCTTGGGATGGGTGACCAGCTGGGAAGTCCTGGTTACCAGGTGTAAGCCCTGGAAGTGATGATTTATGCTATGCGATTCATTTCGTTGGTTTCAATCCCACTTCTTCACCCTTGTGAGCATCACCCGATGCAATGAGTGCTAAGTGGATTATTCAAATCATGAGAATTATTGGTCAATTGCGACTAATACTCATGGATATGGGTCATAGATTAATGACTTATGCTACACAGTTAATCCCGAAAATGATATCTAATATGTTTCACTGTGAAAGCCCCTCTATGCTTAAAACTCTAACTACTCTGGTTACTTAATGCTGCTAAAACAACAGGAGGAGTAGTAGTACTTACTTTGATGGTAGGCACAGTCCCTGAAGTTCCTGATTCTTCTCGGCGAGGTTCTTTGGTCTTCCCCTCCTTTGCCCTAGTGGACTTTGAATATTCCTCATTCAATATCTCTTCTTCTTCCCCACTATAGAACCCTTCATCCTATGCCAGTGGTTGGTGACTCTGCTCAAACAGGTTCACCATAGGAACCTCTTTGAATTCTCTCCCACTGCGTGTGTGTCCAACCTCTGTGTCTCTGTCTCTGTCTGAATTATTGAACAATAGCTTCACTATATATTCAGGATATTCTTCTCATGCAATAGCATATTAATCCCCAACTTCAAGAAGTGTAGGAAATTTCCTCTAGGTCCCTTAAAGAAATACCTCTCCGCTTGACTATACGATACTACTCTGTCAATGGAAAAATCAACAATGTACCCTCCAATAGTGCTATCAAACCAGATATCCACTGCTCTATACACAACATTGTCAACTCTCTTGACCTTCTTGACCAACGTCGTTGTCCAGACCACAGGTGGTCTAGATCTCATCTCAAACTGGGTATCTGCTAATCTAGATAACCACTCGTATAGCTCCTTATGAACTCCTCCAAAGAAAATCTTGTGCATGTCGATGAAGATGTACCTTCCCAACCAATATTCTATACTAATGCTAGGGTTCTTGTTCTGAGCTTTGACGAAGTCCCTCTCTTGTTCTTCTATCCACTTTTGAATCTATGTCTTTGATGGAAACCACCTTGACATTCCCTCAAAAAGATCCTAGTCCCGACAACAGAACCATTTGTTGGCACAGGGGCAGACCCAAGGTTCAAATCTAACAACGCACCAACAAGACCTAACTACTGGCCCTTTCAGCAACACCTATGAAGCAGATGAAGTCTCACCCAAAGTAGCAATAGGGGGTTGTAGGACACAGGTGTCTACAACCAGAGGAAATGCAAAGTGGATACAAGACAACAACACACATCAATCAAGATATTATTTACCCTTCCTAATCTTACTTCGCAAGTTATATCTCTAATGTAACACAATAATGTAGTAACAGTATATCAGATGGAAAGTAACACAACATCAATCACAAAGAACAACAAGATATATGTGGTTCACCCTCTCCCTAGGGCTACGTCCACAGAACTGTGTTTCTTGATATATTATATGAAAACATACAGTTCTATATGTGCACTTATCTTCCAGATCTCTCTCTCTCTCTTCTTCTCTCCCCTCCCTGCACACCGAGCTGCAGGGTTGATCTTCGCACCCAGCTGAAGATCTTACAATACAGATTCAATATTTATCTTAAAAATAACAATCAACAATGAACAAAAATAATCATAGTATCAACGAACCATCCTATAATGATCCCTCCCAGATCTTCCAGACCTTTATTTATACATTACATAGAAAAATCCTAGGTGTCAAAACCCTAGATCCAAAACCCTAGGTGCCTAAACCCTAGGTCAACTTGACCCGTGCTTTAAGGGCTTCGCCAGCATGTCTTTCCTTCTTTTCTGCGAGGTGCTCCAAAGCACTCGTTGATGTATTTTTCTGCTAGTTGAGTTGTCCATGATCCCTCTTCTTTGTTGATCTATCTTCCTTGATATTCTCTTTCAATGGATTGCTTTCCCTTACTTCGCTCCTTCTTTTCTTCTTCTTTGACCACTTTGACCCATTCTCAGTTTATGTGCCTTCTGCGCTCTTCGTACTTCGTCTTTCCTCTTCCTTTATCTTTCCCTTCTTCCTTAATCCATAACCAAGGTCCAACACTACATGCCACCCAACTTCAGCTAGGGGGCATCGTTATATCATCGTAGTGGTAGACTACTTCACAAAGTGGGTCAAGGCTATGCCAACATTTAACAATGATGGCGAAAGAACAACTATATTCATTTTTAACCAGATAGTAGCAAGGTTCGACATCCCAAAGGATATTTTCATTAACCATGGAAGTCACTTCTAGAAACAAAATGATGTTTGAGTTAACATCAAATCTTGAGTTGAGGCAAGAGCATTCATCACCCTACTACCCACAAGTGAATGGTCAAGTGGAGGTTGTGAACAAGTCCCTCAAGACTATTCTACAGAGAACGATCAATTATGCCAAGTCAAATTGGCATATTATGTTTTACTTGGCGTTATGGTCCTACCGAATGTCTATAAAGACTGCCACCGGTTTCTCACCTTTTCAACTCATTTACGGGCTGGAAGCAGTCTTGCCTATAGAGTGCCAGATCCCATCTTTAAAGTTGGCAGTAGAGTTATTTCTAGACACTTCTCTGCTTGAGGAACACCTATTATATCTCGAGCAACTCGATGAGAAACACCGTGATGCATGTAAATGTGTTGAACCTGCACATAATATATCTAGCTAAACAATGATACACAAATTTTCAGAGAGAATAGGAGAAAGAAGAAGAAGGAGAGAAATAATGAAAGAATTCTCATTAACCGTTATGAATAATGAATAATTTACACATGATATACTCTGTATAACTCAATGAGTTCGACTTGAGGTGAACCAATGTGCCATAGTGTTGGTATAGAGTGATATGGAAACACACCAACAGTTGCAGGAGTGAACTGCCACCTATTCTAGTCTCAGGCAATTACGGGAGTGAACTGCCACCTAGTTGAGTTAACTAGTCAACTAGTCTTCAATTAACTGATTGAACATAGAGTAGTGAGGAGTTAACTCAGGGAATTAAGGCTAATGCGCCACTATGGTGATGATACCAAGGCAAGGTCGAATTAGCATGGTGATGATCCCAATGCAACATCTAAACTCAACTCAACTATTCAAACTGAAGTGTCTACTGAAAGAGAATATTCTCCAAGTGGAATATTCTCCCCTAAAATATAGGAGACTGGATAATGACTAAGTATGACAAATAAACAAGGAATAACCTTAGGAAACATAAATCCTAGGTGTGTGTGAAGTAACTCCAACACCCCCCTGAACATCACTACGGTGAAAATAAGGATTGGGTCCCGACAACGAGGCCATGTTAGGTACCCAAGTACAAAAGATACACTGAAAATAAAGTGAGGAAAGAGGGAAAACCTCATGGGAAACCCCCCCCCACCCTCAAGGTACAATGTATGCAAAAAGAAGAACTACAGTTTCTAGGAAATTGTGTCCTTCACTCCAAGACGACCTCGCAAAGAATGGAATTTCTTCTCAGTGAAGGTCTTGGTTAAAATGTCTGTCATCTATTCTGCTGAAGGACATAACTGTAAGTCGATGATCCCCTCGTGTGCTAAGTCCCGGATGTAGTTCATGTGGATCTCGATGTGCTTCATCTGTTGCCTCTAAACTGGATCTCTGTAGAAATTCAGAGTGCTCTGGTTGTCACACCAGATGATGATCGATCGATGAAACTAAATTCCCAACTCAATGACAAAATGTTGTAGCCACATAGATTGAATGGTTATGTTAACTACCCCTCTGTACTCTGCCTCAGATGAATATAGAGCAATGGCAACTTTCTTATTCCTCGACCGACAGATAGGCCCGGAACCAAGACTGAGTGAGTAATCATATGTGGACTTGCGATCAATGTTATTTCCATCCTAGTTGGAATCAATAAACCCAATGAGATCTAATGTAGAGTTTGCTTCATAATGAATCCCAAAGGTGATAGTGTCCAGTACGTATCGAAGGATACACTTTGCATCTTTCCAATGTAGCTCATGCGGCTCCTGCATGAACCTGGAAACTGCACCAACTGCATATTAGAGGTATGATCTGGAGTGTGTGAGATACAACAAGCTCCCCACTAGTTGTCTGTATAGTGTGCTTTCAACCAGTGGAGTCTCCCCACCATCCTCAAGTTTGACTCCTGATAGGAAAGGAGTTGGAGCAGACTTGTCATCTATCATGTGAAATCTCTCAAGGAGATCTTGTGCATACTTGGCTTGAGACAGTTTGATGCCTGATGCATCCTGACTGATCTCGAGTCAAAGAAAGAAGTATAGTGGACCCATGTCCATCATCAAAAACCTATCATGCAGAATCCTCTTGACTGCAACAATCGCTGAAGTTGAGCACCCGGTGATCAACAAATCATCGACATACAGAACTAAAAGTAGAAGTGAAATATCCGTCCTGAGCATGTATACATCTGGGTCTGATTTACAACATACAAAGTTTTGTGACAACAGGTAGGAATCCATATTGGCATACCATGCCCTCGGAGCCTGCTTGAGGCCATAAAGTGACTTCTTCAGTCGACAGACCAAAGATGAGTCCTGCATAAATCCTTGGGGCTGCTCCATGTACATCTCCTCAAAGAGATCACTGTGAAGAAATGCATTCTTCATGTCCATCTGATGGACTTCCCATCCCTTGTATGTTGCAATGGAAAGTGCCAATTGTATGGAATCCATCTTTTCTACTGGAGCGAAGGTCTCATCATAGTCAATACCATGAACTGCTGAAAGCCTTTGGAAACAAGCCTAGCTTTGTATCTTCTGATTTGTCCATCCACTGTGCTCTTGGTCCTGTAGACCCATTTGCATCTGACAAGTTTCCTCCCAGAAGGAAGGGTAACCAGATCCCAAGTCCGGTTCTCGAGGAGGGAGTTGTACTCCTCCTGCATGGTAGATTCCCAAAAGGAATTTCCAGCAGCCTCTCCATAAGACTATGGATCTGAAGACTAAACCAAGAAAATATGCTTGGAGGGCAATGGTTCAATGGTAGTGAGTGTAACAGGAGGCTCCTCAAAATCAGATCGAGTCCTCCTAGTATCGGTTGTATCACCAACGATATCCCCTGCATCCTAAAGAGTAGTCTGTGCCCACTTGGACCTATGCTCTGGCTATGCAACTTCATATGGATGCTCTGACTCTGCATCTGACTATACTGATTCTGAATCTAAATCATCTAAGTCCTCTGAATCAGAACTCTTGTCTGAAGAATAGTTAGCATGTGCATGCTCATCATCTCGGACAGGTGGAAGAGTGAAGGTATCTGCATGCAGCTGTT
Source organism: Picea engelmannii (assembly GCA_009831015.1). Classification (NCBI taxonomy): domain Eukaryota; kingdom Viridiplantae; phylum Streptophyta; class Pinopsida; order Pinales; family Pinaceae; genus Picea; species Picea engelmannii. The sequence continues at coordinate 88,509 of ML790189.1, read as the reverse complement.
GAGGTACATTCGAGATACTTTCCTCGAGTTGGACACTATGCTCAATGATGATCCAGTCCGAGGAAAGATCAATAAGCCTATATCCCTTCACACTATCAGGGTATCCAACAAAAATTCACTCAATTCTTTGTGGATCAAGTGCCTTCCTCTTTTTATAGGGAATCTGGGCCCATGCACGTGAACAAAAAATGTGAAAGTGGGTCACTTCCAGTTTGAGGCCACTCCAAGCCTCATAGGGGGTCTTATCCTTAATAGATCTATGGGGAGATCTGTTTTGGATGTATGTTGCATAGTTAAGTGCTTCAGCCCATAGTCTTTGTGGTAGTGACTTTGCATGCAACATGCAAGATGCCATCTCCTTTAGAGATTGGTTTTTCCACTCAGCAACTCCATTTTGCTACGGAGTATAGGGAACTGTATGCTACAACTGAATCCCTGCCTCATGGAAAATATTGTGGATCTCATGATTCACATACTCTCCCCCATTATCAGTTTGGAGGACTTTGATCTTCTTTCTGGACTGTGTCTCAACCAAGGATTTGAAATCTTTGAGGTGTTGAAAGACCTCATATTTTTTCCTGAGAAAGTAGATCCAAGTAAAACATGAGAAATCATAAAAAAAAATGAGAAAAAACCTCACTTTGCTGATCGATGGATGCGGAAAAGGACCCATGAGGTCACTGTGGATCAGATCTAAAGGCGCGGAAGCTCGCTGAAACTTTCCCTTGTCGAATTTCTCTTGAGGGTGTTTTCTGAGAACACATCCCTCACATACTCCCTTGGAGAAATGGATGTTTGGTAGACCATCAACTAATATATGCTTGCTAAGCTATTGCATGTATCTGAAATTCAAATTTCCAAACCTTTCGTGCCATATCCTACTACTTTCATCAACATGAGTAAGAAGTAAAGCAGAATCGGGTTCAATGAATTTAGAAAATGTATACAATCTAGACTGATGATTTACCTCACCGGTAGAAACCCTGGAGTTGGTTTTCATGTGGTAGATGTCCACGTAATTTGGTGTGAATACGAATTTATTTCCAGTGCCAGAATTTTTTGTCTGATATACGGAGAGAAGGTTGACATAAAGTTTGGGAACATGCAGTATGTTCTCAAAGCTTCCATTGGTGAGTTCAATCCTTCCTTTGTTGGTGACTTCGACATAAGAGTTGTCCCCCATCAAAATAGGAGGATCTTTGAATGCATCCAATGAAGAATAGACTACTTCTGAGGCAGCCATGTGATGTGATTCTCCTGAATCTACGATCCAAGCATCGGGAGAGGAGTTGATGGAAATCAAGGCATGGTTAGAATTGCCTTTCTTGGAATTCAGATCTTTTGGCTTCTTCTTCTTTGCACCCTCGGGGATGCGATCTCCAAGGTTGTTTTTCTGAAGTATTTGAGACATCAAATATATTTGTTTTTTCATGCATGTGGATTCCAAAAGGAATCCTTTGTGATAGTATGTGCATTTCTCTCCTTTTCTTCCCTTTTCTCCTTTGGATCCAGAGGCATCGGTGAAAGGTTTTGTATACCCTTCCTTCTTCGTATGTGCATGATCTTTCTGCTTATATTTATCTTTAGATTTCTGATATTTGTGGCTTCCATCATGCACAGTGAGTGCATGTGCCCTTGGGCCTTTGATTGCACCCATGTTGATGAGCTTGGTTTGCTCTTGTGTCAGGGATTCAATAAAGTCCTCAAGAGAAGGCATCTTCTAGGTGGCTCTAGAGGTGAATCTGACAGTATGGAATGTAGATATGAATACAGAGAATTCAGGACCAAGCTTGGAGAGAATGGTGAGAACCATTTGTTTCTTCTCCTTCGATTTATCAACCACGCAAGATTTGAGTTGTGACAGTAAATCCTTGAATTTTGTAAAGAAATCTTGGATATTCTCGAAGATTTTTGGATCCAATGTGAGAAGCTCCACCTCTAGCATGTGTCCCCTCATCTCATCCTATTTTCCAAAGAGCCCTTCCAAGATGGTATGAGCTTCATTGGGAGTCTTACAGGAAGATACATGAAAAAGGAGATCGGGAGAAATAAGACTGCAAATTGTTCTAAGTGTCTCAGCCATGCGATTTAAGTACTTGGATTTTTCTATGGATGATGTCGGCTCCGGATATGTATTCATGGTTAACCTATACAACCCTATGGACCGAATATCTATGGATATTTTCTCCTTCCATGCAAAATAGTTCTAAGGTGTAAGGATGAATTCTTTTTGGAATTCCATCTTTCCATTGTCTTAAATCTTTTGTACCTGCAAAAACGTTTGGTGTAGATTTTGCTTAGCAGTATGTCAGCTCTGATACCATGTAAATGTGTTGAACCTACACAAAATATATCTAGCTAAACAATGATACACACATTTGCAGAGAGAATACGAGAAAGAAGAAGAAGGAGAGAAAAAAAGAAAGAATTCTCATTAACCGTTATGAATAATGAATAATTTACACATGATATACTCTGTATAACTCAATGAGTTCGACTTGAGGTGAACCAATGCACCATAGTGGTGGTATAGAGTGATATCGACATACACCAGTAGTTACAGGAGTGAAATTCCACCTAATCTAGTCTCTCAGACAGTTACGGGAGTGAACTGCCACCTAGTTGAGTTAACTAGTCAACTAGTCTTCAGTTAACTGACTGAACACATAGTAGTGAGGAGTTAACTCAGGGAATCAAGGCTAAGGCACCACTCTAGTGATGATACCAAGGCAAGATCAAATTATCATGGTGATGATCCCAATGTTTCATGGTGATGATCCCAATGCAACATCTAAACTCAACTCAACTAGTCAAACTGAAGTGTCAACTGGAAGAGAATATTCTCTAGGTGGAATATTCTCCCCTAAATTATAGGAGACTAGATAAAGACTAATTATGAATAATAAACAAGGAATAACCTTAGGAAAAATAAATCCTAAGTGTTTTTGAACTAACTCCAGTAATGCAGCCTTGGCCAATGAGGCTTACAAGCAACGAGTCAAGTGTCAATATGACCGGTCTATTCATCCTTTAATTTTCTCCGAAGGCGACCTTGTCCTGGTCTATGACAAAGATAAGGATCCCCTAGGGGAAGAAAAGTTCAAACCCATGTGGTTTGGACCTTTCATTGTGAAAGAGGTCTTAAAGAAGGACGTTTATCATTTGGTTAAATTTGAGGGAAATGCTTTGGCGAAGCCTAGAAATGGGCTATACCTCAAGAAGTATTACTCATAGGTTGGTTTCCTGGGTGACTTCTTGTACATATGTATAGTTCTTATACAATTGTTTTTTGTCTTTTTGTTTTATGGACGTTTCGTTATTTATGTCATATTTTTCACTGTGGCAGATGTCAAGTGAACCAGAGGTGTTCATTGGGTTCACGGACGGCCCTAGCCAACACACTCAGAGGCTTGCTTCTATAGATTGGGTGATTTTCATTCCTGAAGGCCAATTGCTATATTCCAGAGGTATCTGTCTAGGTGACACCACAAACAATGTCGTCAAGTACAACACACTAATAGAGTTTCTTTGTGATGTTTTTTCGCATGGCATCTCTTATCTCCGGGTCTACTTAGATGCTCAACTGGTTGTGTCGTAGTTAAATGGGGTTTACTGTGTTTATGATCCTAATTTACACTGATGCTTCCTTAGGGTACATCTCTTAGAATGTTGCTTTGATTAGATTATGTATATCCATGTTCCTAGGAGATTAAATCAAATGACAGATACTATAGCTAATCAACTATTAGATTGGCTTGTTGCACACACATACACATGTACATACATTTGTAAAGAAATGTGATCCATAAGACAT
>ML790189.1:61141-73239 GCA_009831015.1 Picea engelmannii | reverse complement strand
AACCTGACCATGGCACAAAATCGCATGAAACAACAAGCATATCAACATCGTAGTGAAAGAAGTTTTGAAGTAGGGGATTGGGTATTTTTAAGACTAGAACCATACAAACAGATGTCCCTCAAGCAAGCCAAGAAGGATAATAAATTATCACCAAATTACTATGTCCCTTATAAGGTGTTGCAAAAGATTGGTACTATGGCATACAAATTGGAGTTGGCTGCATCTTCACGAGTACACCCAGTTTTCCATGCTTCATGCTTAAAGAAGGTTATAGGTGACAAGATTCCAGTTCAAACTATATTTCCAGAACTTGACGAGGAAGGAAAAATCATATTGGAGCCTGAAGCCATCACTGACACAAGAATTCGCCAGCTGAGGAATAGATCCATTTCAGAGTATTTCATTAATTGGAGGAAACTATCGGCTAAAGATTCCACTTGGGAAGATGAGTCTTTTATATAGAAGCATCCATATTTATTCAAGCATTGCAGACAACACTTGTCTCAAGGGGAGGGGGCATGTTAAGCCCTAATATTGGCTCATTACCCCTTAATTGGGGCATATTATATTAGTAATGTTATTTTATTTATGTTGGCTTTAGGCCATTAGTTGTAATTATACCTCCTAGTTTCCTATATATACCAAGGATACATTTTTATTTTGAATCATCTTGTACTTGAACATTTAGGTGGGGTAAAAGGAGGTTTCCCCCTCGAAGAGGCTTATTATCTGAAATTATCTCTTTTTCAAGGAGTTGAGTACTTTTTCTGAGGATTTTCTATGCTATATTGATATTTGGTTCTTAACATAACGTTCCTTTAAATGACCACCTGTTTCTTCCACACTCTAGAAGAGACTGTCCCAAGAACCGCATAAGTGAATTATCACTCCCTTTTATGTGGAAATTTCTTCTATACCACACCAAGCTTGTTCCTTAAGTACTCAAACTAATCATCTCTTCTCATCTGTAGCAACATATTGGAGCTTCACTCCTCCCTTCTACACCATATCTCTGATATAATGGTACATGATATCGATATTCTTGGACTTGTCATGAAACACTGGTTTCTCTGAAAAATTCACACAACTATGGTTGTCGCACTAGATACAAGTCGCCTCTAACTAGAGATCAAACAATCTTGGAAGTAGATTTTGAAGCCACACTTCTTCGTTGCTAGTTGAACATGTTGTTATATACTTTTCCTCAGCCGTATTGAGCGCCACACTAGTCTACTTCTTACTAAACCATGAGATCATAGTTGATCCCAAAATGAAGCAACATCCAGATGTACTCTTTCAGTCTACAACATTACCAACCCAATCTGAATTAGTATACCCTTATAGGATTATCTCACAATCCAAAACATATCGGAGTCCATAGTCAATTTTTCCTTCTAGGTACCTCAACACGTGTTTTTCTGCAATCAAGTGAACACTTCTAGGTTCAACCATATACTGACTAATTGTGTTCATCGTAAGGCATATATTTTGCCTAGTGTTTGTCAAATACATCAACAAACCAATCATCTTCCTGTACATGGTGACATCCACTATCTCTAAAGAAGTATTCGTCATCATGGCTTTACAATCCATATTCGTCATCATGGCTTTACAATCCATCATTATGAATCTCTACAATATCTCAACTGTATATTTTCCTTGGCTAAGGAAAATCTCATCTGGTTCATTCCACACCTCTAGACCCAAGAAATACTACATCATACCTAGGTCTTTCATATTGAAATTTGATGCAATATTTCTCTTGCACTTAGGGATGAGCTTCTCGTTCCCTTTTAGAAATAGGTCATCCATATATAATAGTAATATCACTAGTAAAGGTTGGAAATCCCAAGCTCATCAGGAAAGTATCAGATCTAGCATATCATGCCATGGGTTCCTCCTTAGGCTCGTACAAAGCCTTATTCAATCTTCAAATATGAGACTCCTTCTCATGTATCTTGTGGTAGCTCTATGTACACTTCTTTTGGCTACTGGAGAAAGTGTCTTATCATAATATTCTCCCTCTTTTCAAGAGAATATTCTAGCCAAAAACCAATCTTTGTACATCTCTATACTATTATCTACAACATGCTTGATCTTGTAGATCAACTTGGAAGTCACCACTAACTTCCCTTCTGGTATCGGAACCAAGGAAAAGATTCATATCCCAGTCCCTCTAAATGGATTCCTCTTCTGTCATTGTAGAAAAGTATACTGAAACAAGGGAATCCTCCAAGGATATATCACATCTCCTAGAAGTATATGAAGCTACGATCTAGCCTCCTCAACCCATGGAATATGTCTGTCAGTCTTGGAATACATCTCTCTCTTCCATCTGAATCTGAGGAGGAATGATTTCTAAATGAAAGTCTCTAATAAATTGACTCTCTCTAAGATCAAGATCACTCTGAGTCTCCATGATCCCTCTAAATCTTGACTCCCTCTGAGTCTATATAATATTTGGATCCATATTTTCCCTCTATATATGATGATCTCCTCTGAAGTCTAATCTTCTATGAACAATCGAGGGGAGGTTGCTCCTCCATACTATATCATGATGTTTGACTCCCTATGAACTCTAGATCCTTCTGAGCTGGTACTTGGGAGGGCATCCTAACTCACCACTGGTGGAGCCATCTTCTCCTCCTCATGATATGGCTTATCGATGCCACATATTTTCATCCCTTTTGTATCCTACAAAGTATCATGGTACCATGTTGGTCTCTTCCTGGTTACTACAACAATTATGGGTAGGCCCTTCTAACTCTACTAACTCTTCTCAATGATCTGAGGAGTGATCAACTGAACTAGAGGGATTTGTTCAGTCATCTTTGGAGCCTTATTCACCTTATAATCAATCTCCATATGAGATACTTTGTATCTCGCAAAAGTATCCTTCTTTCCAAAATATTTTAACTTCATCCTCTTTTTATTCGGTGCATGGATGTATATGGTTGTGTATACAACTTTTTATCTGGATATTCTGCTCCATGTCTCAAACTAGAGACAATGTAAAATGTTTCCTCCTACAACTGTCACTATATCTCCCCTCAAAGTTATCACCTGTGACCTCCTGAAACAAGACCAAAAACAAGGGAAAACAATAGACAAGAATAATACTCTTATAATAATAATAAAAACAATAATGAGAACAATTGTCACAGTAGCTCCTTCTTAGAGATATCACTTGTGATCTTCCTAGAACAAGAGCTAAAATAAAAATGAAATAATAATAAATAGGAACAATACTCTTCTAGTGTTGTGACCAATCATTCCTCCATGGTAACCTTCTCGGAACAATAAATAAGAACAATAATAGAAAAAGTATTTCCAATATAATATCATTTTCATAAGAACATATCTATAAGACAATTCCATGGTAATCATCATAGCATTACCAAGGTGACCTACCAAGAAGAAAAACAAGAAATATCTCCTAGAGGAGATGTTAGTTCATCTTGCAAACAAGTATAATAAGCATTTATATCAATAGTCCTCACATGCTACTAAGTATTCATTGTATATAGTAGTAATAAATCCTTTCAAAGATTGTTGTCACAACTACAATGTTTACTTGTAATGTAGAAATTATCAAACTTGATATGTGTAAATTAGAAACGTATCAATTTAATCAATCAAACCTTAAACCTAGAGTCTTATCTCCAAGGATGAGTGTTGTTGCTTTTCTTTCGAGTTTCCTTCACTCAAGATGACAAGTATTCTCTCCAACCTGTCCCTTGTACTAAGGAAATATGATTTCTTGAAATAAATTTGAGTTAGGGAATATAGTTTAAATAAAATGTAAAAACTCAACCTTAATCAATATAATATTTTGACTAAATTCATATTATAACTTTAATTTTGACCAGAGGTTTGACTTCAACCTGTCTTACTCAAAAAGTCAATCTTGACGGTTTTTATCACATAGGGAACTGGAAGGTATGCTAGGCTAGGGTGCACTAGGACAACCAAGAATTAGGCCCAACACATCACTAAAAGTTCCCAACAAATTTTGGTTAGGGTTTTTTGCCGTTGGAAAACAAAAAACCCTAGTTGGAACTGTCAGAAGAATGTCTAGTGAGTTGATCTAGGGAAATAATAATCTCAACATCCTTCAATAAGTTTCTCAACGAGCTACAATAAATTTCACTAGACCATAGGAACTAAAATTGGTACTACAATTGGCGTTGCAATTGACACTACAACTAGAACTGTAATTGGTGTTGCAACTGGTGCTGCAACTAGCACTGCAACTGGTGCTGCAACTGGCACTGCAACTAGTGTTGCAATTGGTGTTGCTACTAGTGTTGCCTCATCTCCCACTGGCTCTTCAAATTCATAAGATTGTAGATCTGATCTGGGGAAAATATGCACCCTCCTCAGGCGACCTTCTTAGTGGGTTCAGTAAGTGCTCAACAAGCTTGAAAATGGGGGAAATTGAGGATCTTCCTTCCAGCGGTTAGACTGTTACGAAGGAAACCAACTCTGAAACCATGTTAAAATTTTTATATGATCATTTAACCATAGACAATGTCACATCATTGTCACCCAACCATAGGCATCCACATATTCCAACCCCGAGCACAATAACCTTTTCTTGGATAGAATGATTATGGAAAGTCCACACTAGAGCCAATAGATAAACTCTAACCAGAAACACTACTGCTTCAGCAACAACACAATACCAACAAAGCATACCTTTACCAAGGGAAGTGCACAAGAAGAAGATACCAGAAAGACTTGTGCTCTAGCTTCTATTTCTTCTCCTTAGACTTGTGCCCTAGTTGCTGCCACAGTTCCTCCTTAGACGTTCGCATTGTTTTCTGAGTGAGTGAGTGTGTCCAAATGAGCTAGGCCCTCCTTATTTATATTAGCATGTCCAAGTGACTTTTCCAAGTGGGTCCGAATTCTCTTTCTGGAGCCTTTGAATACTTTATTATTATTCTCCTTAGGTTGACTTCTCTTCTAGGGTTTTCACACATTTGTTTAATGGTTCTCTTACTTCTAAAATATTCAAATCTAAGAAAAAAGGTTACACTTGGAGGTTAATACCTCCTGCAAATACCAAAACATAAACATGGTTTAAGTGGGAGATTTCTATGAAAACGTTGTTTGACAATAGGATAATGGATAGGATGCCTTCTTTGGTAAATTTTGGAAGGCTTGAATATTCTAGGGGGGAAGGGTATTTCAGGAACAATGATTATGGGATCGTGGAGTCGTTAGATGATCCTTAGCTCATCAAGGAAGGAAATCGAAAGGGAACTTCCCTCAAGTGGATTCGTTGAGAAATCAAGGGTTAAAAGTATTTGGGATCAAAGCTTTCCAAGATATCGTTAGGGCATGAAAGAGGATTCAAAATCCTCCCCGTAAACGATGCCAAAATGTTATCGCACAAATTGTAGGTTGGGAAAACCTGACCCAATCCACAATATGGTGAGAACTATGGCAATGCCTACCCACTTTGACCTTAGATAGGTACTCCCCTTACTTTAGTGGAGGAGAAATCCTACACAAGGGGGGAATCTCGAGTGACCCTAGGGGGAAATGAGATGGAAATTGGAGAAATGGAATGTGATGCCCCTATAGGTCAAGTAATAAGTGGAAAATGACTTGGAAATGAGTCTTGGTGATATTAAATGGTTACTAGTCACTTGAGTACCTATAGAATAGAGTTGTACGTACCCGAGACAAGAGAAAAGATAAGTATACAAGCCCAATATTCAAATGGAAAATAAAGTGAATCTTGTTGTCCTATATAGCATCAGTAAAAATTGATATAAATCAGCAATTAAGTGATAGTAAAAGGTTCTATATATGCCACTTAAATTCAAGTAAAGGTGCAAGAGATTAACCTAGAAATGACTAGTATAACTCAAGTAAGATAAAGCAGGACTTCAATGATAAATTAAGAATGTTACGTAATGTTATTGGATAGATATTATGAAATCCTTATGGCTGTAGAAAAATATTTTCCATAGAAACGAAATCTACCCCAAGAAATCAGCAAACAACTTGGCCAACAATTATCCAATATCAAGTGAATTATCAATAGCAACTTGCAAGCAAATTCCAATGGTAGATTAGTGAGTAAAGTAAGAGTTTAAGAGTATTTTTCTGCATCCCTAATGGCTGTAGCTTAAAGTTATAATAGAATAGAGATGTACTTGGCCAAGCTAGATGCCCTAGTGTCTCAAGCAATCTTAAAGAAAGTAAATTTGATTCCACTTCAAACAATTTGAATATCTCGTAAAATCACGCATCTCAATGCAAGAATTCATTTCTCCATTGAAATTTTCAAATTAGTTCTTTGAATTTATTGGGTAGATGGAGTCTTGGTTTTAAAGGTTGGCTCCACAATATCTCTAGGGGTGTAGTCCCTTCTACTCTCTAGATCATGCAAAACCAACAGAGGTAAGGCTAGGAGGGTGTAATCCCTTTTACTCCTCCTAGAAACCTTGTAAAAATGAATTGTCAATTTGCAAATAAAATGGACCTTGCTGGAGGGTGTAAGATCTTATACTCTTCCAAGGGTTTTAAATAAGAATATCAATGAAACTGTAAGAACAAAAACAACAAAATGCAGAAATTTCCTTACCAATTCCACAAAATAGCAATATCAAACCCTAGTTTACCAAGAAATATCCATCCATAAGAAAGAGAACAAGCCTCCAAGAAGTGTGCACCACCTTAGCTCCACAATATACCATAAAAAAGCATCCAAAAATGTTTCACAAGAGAGAGATAGTCCATAATTCCCATGTAGGGTGTGAATTTCAACCAAGTAGTATTCTCTAATGAGAGAGATATGTTAAAAATGAAATGAATTTGATCCTTATTTATACAAAAACTCCTAAAAGTTTTTGTCCACATTTAGTTAGGGTAAACCACAAAATAAGGGGGGCATCCCCCTTTATTCTTCCCCTTTACAAAGTAATTTGAATTTGACTTAAAATTTGCACATAACAAACCCTAGAAATATGATGTCACACCCTAGAAGCGTGAATTTTTGGCACTTTATTGAAGTCATTGGGATGTTGAAGGGAGTGATAGGACTCCAAATTCCAGGTGTCCTCCTCCAATCAAAACATGCCAAATTCTCATCAAGCATCACCACCACCACCAAAACTTCAAGCCCTCCAAGATGATGTTTTTACCTAATCGTTGGGCTAAGATGGGCTAGGTCTCGTCATCCAAAGTTTTTTTTCTTGCCTCCAAAGGAAACTTTCAAGCTCTATTTTCTCCCAATTTTTATGTCATGTCATCCATCCTGTGGGATTCCTGCCCCAATGAAGGCCTAATATGGACTTGTTCCTTCAAAATGTTCATCAACAAGGTCCTACAAAGACAGAAAAGTGCACCCTGCAAGGATTTCAAGTCAAAGCATCATGGAAAGTAAAATAACATTTAATAAAAGATCCACCTAATCATGTACATTAAAAACTACCTAATCAAATTAAACAAGTGCTCAAAGACCCTATGAAATTTTCCAAGTTTAGGTATGGGAGGGTTTAAAGGGTGACCTATTGGGTGATTTATTCCTTAATTCAAGGAATGTTTCCTAGGTTGACCCTCTCTAAGTCATGTGATGAATATGGAGTGGATGGGGGTAAGAATTTTGGACATGGGGTTCATGACATACAAGGGTTCATAATGTCTCATTTATGGGTGCCTTTGTAGAGGGTGTGTTGCACCTTCATTTTCAATGCATCCTTTTTCCAAGCCCATTCATTTTCCTTTAATCAATTAAGATCCAGAACAACTGGGTACTCCCAAAGGGTAACATAAAGCTTGTGAGGAAGTACCACAGTTTCACTTGAAGGGAGAGGTACATAGAGTGCCATAGGGGTAAATGAAAGGTTGTAATGCACTTGTGTAGATCCTTCAACAAGTGGGACATATATATGTGTGTAATTTTCTTTTGCAGGAATTTGATTTTTTAGGAGAAACATTTCATCATTCTCAAGACCTCTTTGGACAGAATTTGGAAGGTTATAGTTTTAGATTTTATCTTTTTCCAGTCGTATTCCCTCTGGGACTTCAGCCCCTTATTCCTATGAAATGAGGTATAATCCATTCTTGGGTCACTACACCTGAAAACACAAAAGATAAGGAGATTAAGGATGAAGTGTGAAAAGTGATATGTATGATCAGTAATGGTAGGATGAAAACAAAAAACACAATCCTGTCTTCCTATGAAATGAGTTATAATCCCTTCTTGGGTCAGTACACCTTAAAACATAAAAGATAAGGAGATTAAGTATGAAGTGTGAAAAGTGATATGTATGATCGGGAATGGAAGGATGACTCATCAAGGGAACCTCCTAGTAGAAAACCCATCCCCAAGGGTGAGCACTTACTAGGGTGCAATGTCAACCACCAAGGTGAAATAGGGAAAAGAGAATAATTTCCAAGTAGATGTTCTATAATCAAAAGTAACTCTAAATGAAACATACTCAAATTCCTTAAGTATTAAAATGACACTTACCACAATACCTGAATTGTACCTCATGGAGCAAGACCCATTGTCTTTCAAAAGCAAGATTATGTGGTGAATGTCATCTTGACGAATCGAGGATGTGTGGTGTAAAAGTGGGTATATGTATGTGCATGTGGATGTTGTCAATAATTTTCCTCTCGGTACTCCATCTCTGGAACCTGAGGGCCTCGAGACATCATCTCCTTAATTATCCCTAGAAACTGGGGATAATATCTGGCTCCTACTCAGGGAAATGTATTGGTCGTAAAGTGCATGAGAACCTCAACATCTCTTGGTTAGAATTATGCCTACACTAAAGAATCAAATCATAAAATCTAGGGTGGCTCACTCACCCTTTTTTCATATAATAAAAAATCCAAAATCCAAAATCGACAATTGATCTAGAAAATAAAATTTTTCATTTTTCATATAATATGATGAAAGAGAAACATGTAAATCAATAATGCAAGTAGAGAAAAATGAAAATTAGAATGAAATGCAACTAAACTATCATGACCAATCAAGATGAAAGAAAAAAAGATGAGCTACCTACTTACCTGGGGCATGGGGCCTGAAGAAGTCAAGTACCTTGAATATAAGGTTAGACAAAAGACCCATCTACTAGAAATGGAATCCTTCTCCTGTCCATGGCTGACAAGTAGTACTTCTCTTTCTCAGACTTCTACTTAATGATGTAAGGGCCAAGTTTTAGTATACCTAGGTAGATAATATGGGGTACCTAGGGAGGTACCTAATGGAAATGTGGTTATGTATTATTATTGGAAGTCATTTAATATATGAGAATGTGGTCATTCAATGTAAGGTGGACTAGGTCCACTATATTAATAAAGGCCCACTATGGTAGTTAGATGTAATAAATGTAGGAAGGCTCTCTAGAAGGTTCCTAAGAGATAGATAGAGCTATATAAATAAGTGTAAGCAATGTAATGAACATAGTGAAGAATATTGTGAATGTATTAAGCATTGATTGAGGAGTTTTATCCTTTCATAAGGATTAATCTATGGTGTTACCCTACCTCAAGGGTTTTATCTATTTCTTGTGTTTGGTATTTGGTGAATGGTTTGGATTATTCTTGTTGATATTATTGGTTATTTTGATATTTATCTTCAGATCTATTCAGACACTTGACAATTGGTATCAGAGAACTTTCCTTGGCCAAATAAGGGGATAATATTTTGGCTCTTTTTGCATATTGTTTCTAGGAAAAAAGAGGGTGGCACATTTCAGGTCTAGATATGAAAATTTCTTAGCAAAATTTGGCCAAAAAAATTGGATATTTGAATTCCTCTCAAAAAAATACCCAATTTAAAAAAATAATTCAGTCGAAACAGATTCAGAAAGGTGAATTTATGAGCATTTTAAATTCAGTCATTTTCAGGGTTTTTCCGAAAAAAGCCACACGATTTTCATAGTAAGTTATTTTATAAACCCTAGTTTTTGCTGAAGATTTCTCTAAGAAAGATGATTTTTACTGGAAAGGATGATAACCCTAGTATTGAAGAATATATACAATATCAAAAGTCATCATGGAAAAATCACTGGAGAATATGTCTACACTATGGTTTCCAAGAAGATGCTCGCATATGGTGGAACTCATCTAAATATAATAAGTTGATGACACTTTCTGATGAAGCATATGTAAAATTAATTTTAGACAAGTGGTATCATACAAAGTGTAAGGATGAAGAGAGAAGCAAGGGTTTATTTTCAAGTGGAAACTCTATATTACAGGTTCATGGTTGTATTCACAAGGAGAAGGTTATTGTTTCTATTAACCCTAGTTACATGAATAATTTTATCAATGTTCAGTTGGTTAATTGACTGCAAGTTCCTGCAAAGGATATTCAAAGAACATAGATTGAGGGTGAAAATGTGAAAATTTTTAAAGATTTGAAGCTCAATATGGATAAATATGTGTTTCATTCATATTTTTATGCTATGGATATGGATGAAATGGATATCATTTTGGGATATCCTTGGATAGAATCAGTGGATACCATTAATATTAATTGCAAAAGAATTTTTTGAAGTTCTGGTACAAGAAAAATAAAATCACATTGCAGGATGTGTCTCTTAATAAGAAAGATGGGTCCACATAGACCAGAAAAGAAGTTATTGTTGAGTCCAAAGTTGAATTGGAGCAATATTATACATAAGAAGATGAAGGAAAACCACATTAAGGACACAGTTAGGAACTTAAGGAGCTCATTGACTCAAAGGCACAATGTATTGCAGATTTGAAGAAAAAGGAACAAATTCCTATAGTTGTTGTATATCGTCATCCACATCATATAGAGAAACAACATTCATCTAGGAAAGGGCATGGAAATCAACACATTTATGCATCATTAGGGAACTAGAAAGGAAATTGATCAAGAGAAGGTGGATGGAGGACTCCTAGCACTACAGGAAGAGATCATGATACAAAAACAATCTCATGGAAACCCCGACATGATGCAGAGCAACATCAGGGTGGAAAAGTGTTAAACACTAATATTGGCTCATTACCCCTTAATTGGGGAATATTACATTAGTAATGTTATTTTATTTATGTCGGATTTATTCCATTAGCTGTAATTATATCTCCTAGTCTCCTATATATACCAAGGAGACATTTTCATTTGGAATCATCTTGTACTTGAACATTTAAGTGGGGTAAAAGGAGGTTTCCCCCTCGAAAGAGGATTATTATCTAAAATTATCTCTTTTTCAAGGCATTGAGTACTTTTTCTGAGGTTTTTCTTTGCTATAATGATATTTGGTTCTTAACATATGGTATCAGAGCTCAAGGTCTTGGGGTTTCGCTGCTACATCTGAGACACATTGGAATTTTCACTATAAATTTTTTTCTACAATGTTTAAGAAGGAATGGCTTGGAGGATATTTAGTAGACGGATCAAGGTACGTTGGATTAAAATTTCATCTCCTGAGGCATTATACATAAGGAGATACATACTTTACACGATAGGGTTATGGAATCATCCTGAACTGAGTCATTGTGGAATTTTTGCTATTAAAAAACTTATGTAACGTTTCAGACCCTAAACTTTGGAGGATATTCACAGAAATTAGTAAGGTATCTATGGTAACAATTTCAGCTTCCAAGTCATATTAAATTTGTAGATACACCCTGTGTAAGATAGGGTATCTGACTAGTCCTATTGACTAGTCTCAAGAAGGTGTTCTAGGTAAAACAATCATAACTACTTCCTAGAGTATCCAAATTGTGTGGGACTGGTTTCATTAGATCATGGACAGTCTATGGTATTTCTGGTACGATTTTCATAATTTATATCAATTATTTTGTGCGGGGCATGCTATACAAGTGAGATCTCCTAGAAAGGCCAAAAATCGACAAGTTGTGGGCAAGTTATCGTAAATACATAAAAGAAAGTTTCATACCCAGAAGGGCTGAAACCTGGGAGATATAATAGAATAAAGATTGTTTATCAGAACCACCTCAAAATCAAGGTTCAAAAGTGATACTTGGCCAACATGCCACCCAAAAAGGGAACTTCTACACCAAATAAGTCTCTAGACAATCCTACTTGGACTCTTGATGAAGGTGAAGAAATGCATAGGGACATAAATGATTTA
>ML790189.1:47310-58738 GCA_009831015.1 Picea engelmannii | reverse complement strand
AAGAAAGGATGAAGATGTTGAGGCCTTTCTCTGTGCTATCTCGATCATCCAACCCAATTGGATAATAGAAGCAAGGGATGAATGGAAGAATGACGAAAAAGTGTGGACTCTCATTCAAAGGTTGCAGCAAGATTCCAGTGCATTAGATACATTTACATGGAAAAATGATTCACTATGGTACAAAGATTGCTTACATTTATGTAAGAACTCCCAAATCAAACAAAAGGTACTATTGGAATTGCACACCTCTCCAGTAGGAGGGCAATCGGGATTTTGGAAAACCTACCATAGAGTCAAGAAGGATTTTTTTTGGGATGGCCTTAAAAATGATGTTCAAAGGTTTGTGGCAGAATGTTTGGTTTGCCAACAAAATAAGGTGGAAACAATTAAGACCCCAAGTCTTTTACAACCATTATCCATCCCAAGTTAGCGCTGGGAGGAGGTTTCCATGGATTTCATCACAGAGTTACCGAAGTCTGAAGGAAAGAGTGTCATCATGGTGATTGTTGATAGACTGACCAAGTATGCACACTTTTGTGCACTCTCTCATCCATTCAAAGGTTATTGTAAGTGACATATATCCCATCTTCACTGGACATTTTTGGACATAATTACTTTCTTGTTTGGGTACTCAATTGGCTCATATCTCATCCTATCATCCTCAATCTGATGGACAAACCAAGATAGTGAACAAATGTCTGGAAGGCTACCTTCGTTGCTTTGTCTCTGATAAACAAACACAATGGATCAAATGGTTACCCTTGGCAAAATGGTGGTATAACACTTGCTTTCATACTGCAACAAAAATGACACCATTTATGGAACTTTATGGATACCACCCTCCTTCCATCACTTCTTCTCTAAAAGAAAAATCTAAGGTTCAAGTAGAAGAAGATCACATCAAGAATCAACAACAAGTTCTCCAAATCTTAAAGGACAACCTGACCATGACACAAAATCACATGAAACAACAAGAAGATCAACATCATAGTGAAAGAAGTTTTGAAGTAGGGGATTGGGTGTTTTTAAGACTACAACCATACAAACAGATGTCCCTCAATCAAGACAGTAAGGATAATAAATTATCACCAAAGTACTATGGCCCTTATAAGGTGTTGCAAAAGATTGGTACTATGGCATACAAATTGGAGTTGCCTGCATCTTCACGACTACACCCAATTTTCCATGTTTCATGCTTAAAGAAGGTTATAGGCGACAAGATCCCAGTTCAAACTATATTGCCAGAACTTGATGAGGAAGGAAAAATCATATTGGATCTTGAAGCCATCACTAACACAAGAATTCGCCAGCTGAGGAATAAATCCATTTCAGAGTATCTCATTAAATGGAGGAAACTATCGACTGAAGATTCAACTTGGGAAGATGAGTCTTTTATACAGAAGCATCCATAATTAATCAAGAATTGGAGACAACACTTGTCTCAAGGGGAGGGGCATGTTAAGCCCTAATATTGGCTCATTACCCTTTAATTGGGGCATATTACATTAGTAATGTTATTTTATTTATGTCGGCTTTATTCCATTAGTTGTAATTATACCTCCTAGTCTCCTATATATACCAAGGAGACATTTTCATTTGGAATCATCTTGTACTTGAACATTTAAGTGGGGTAAAGGGAGGCTTCCCCCTCAAAGAGGCTTATTATCTGAAATTATCTCTTTTTGAAGGCGTTGAATACTTTTTCTGAGGTTTTTCTATGCTATATCGATATTTGGTTCTTAACAAAAAGAAATAAATGGACATCATGTCCGACTTCCATTAGTATGGATGGATGGTCGTACTTGGTACCAGTTGGGTACATTACTTAGCCAATCATATTGTATGGTTTATGCTCGTGTTTCAAGGATGAAACATGTGAAGGGGGATGGAATTTATTATACCTAGGGAGGTAATATGGGGTACCTAGGGAGGTACCCAATGGGAATGTGGTTATGTATTATTAGTGGAAATCATTTATTATATGAGAATGTGGTCATTCAATGTAAGCTAGACTAGGTACACTATATTAATAAAGGCCCACTATGGTAGTTAGATGTAATAAATGAGAGAAGGCTCTCTAGAAGGTTCCTATGAGATATATAGAGTTATATAAAGAAGTGTAAGAAATGTAATGAACATAGTGAAGAATATTGTGAATATATTAAGCATTGCTTGAGGAGTTTTATCCTTCCATAAGGATTAACGTATGGTGTTACCCTACCTCAAGGGTTTTCTCTATTTCTTATGTTCGACATTTTGTGAATGGTTTGGATTATTCTTGTTGAGATTCTTGCTTATTTTGATATTTTTCCTCATATCTATTCAGAAACTTAACACAAGCCAAGAGTTATTATTCCTCTGATCATATTTTGGCTTTCCCTTCCTTTTATCCCACAAGAGTTCAAGGCTTCCTTCAATTTATTTTATGTAAGGTATATTCTCAATGTAGGAGTACGAAGGTGGCTCTTTGTTAACTACATATTTAATATCCTTACAACATTCTTTGTCCTCTTTGTCTTCTTCCTTCCTCAATATCTTGATGGACCTTGGTTGTTTTCCCTGAAAATTTTCCAACTTGTTCTTATATTCCTGGGCCCTTGGAAACAATGTATATATACAATTCTCATGCATGATAGGTAGATCATGAGGATCATATTCAATGGGTAGTTGACCCTCATCAAACTCATTCTCATTGATGTGGTTAGGATGATCCCACTCTATCACATGTTCATTAGCCACTCATCTATTGTAGAGGACTTCACAGGTACCATCCTTCGTGGGAATATAAGTGTGAGTGATGTCCATGCTAAGGAAAAATCCAATAGTAGCAGCCCAACTCCTTGACAATAGCATACCCCAAGCATCTGGAACATCAATCACCACTATATTCATGAGGATGCTAATGTGAGGAAAATCCATCAAATAGAACTTTGAACCTTATATGAGACTATAAACCTTGACCTTCTCGGAATCGATACCACAAACATTTCCATAGGGTCGAGTCGTCTCGATGCCAAGATGCTTCATAACCTTTAAGGACATCAAATTTGTTGAGGCCCCAGAATCTAGCATGCAGTTTTACAAAAAGAGATTATTCATCTCCAATGAAAGGTAGAAGGGAGGGTTAGGATCATTTTTCCATCCAAGGTACATAGTGTTCAAGATTATTGGAGGATTCTCTGCCTCGAATGGAACTTTCATCAACTTCAATACTTCTCTTCTTACGGAAGGGATTTTGCACATTTATGTCACTGGGACTGTCATGTTCATTTTCCCAATTATGGTTGGAAAAATTATATTCAAGTGGATATTTTCTACTAGAGGTGGGGATGGTGGGGCCACCTTTTTTTCTAGTTGGGGAGTGATTTTCTTTGGCTGAACTAGAGATTTCTTGGTTGGCTAAGATGAGGCTTGATTATTTGAAGTCTGTGGAGGCAAGATAAGGATTCTATTCCTCCTTGTATAAGTCAGGATCTAACTCTTCTTTATTTCTTTCCTCTGATCTTCAGTCAACTAGTTAAGAACTTTGATTCAACCTTCTTTGTCTCCCTTTCTTCAAGCTTCATCAATCTTCTCCTAGGTAATATTAGTGTATTCGTCATCACCACCATCCTGAAAGGAAAATATTGTATCCGTGAATTTGATACTGTCAGGAGAGTCTTATTCTCGTCTTGGACATTCTTCCTCTAGATGAGGTTCTTGGCAGGGCGAACACCATGGTAATTCCTCCAAGTTCACAATCCCAATAGGGTTAAATGTGTTACGATCCTTTTCCTCTTGTTGAGGTTTTTCCTTCCAACCTATGGGTTCTTTCCTGACGAATGTATGCCTGGGAGCATAATGATTCCTTTCCAAATTTTTTAATCGGCTCATAACCTAATTTTGATTCTAAACAAACTAATTGTTCATTTGATCAAGATTTTGATCTATGAGAGAATTTATATCTGGTGAACTATTTGTCGTTGTTTTTTCTTTGGTTCTACTCTGGCATGAGGATAATGAAAAGGATCGAACTTGGAGAAAAAAATATTATCCTCAATATTGCATTGTACTCTTTGGCTTCTGCCAAAGTGTGGGGTTTATTATCCCTTAGGATGAAACCAAACTTCCCTTCAAAGGCATTAATATAGAGAATACAAACAATTGTTGCTGTAGGGTGCAAATCCTATGGGATTTCACTGTGTAGTTCATCAAATTTGGTATCAAAATCACTCACTGTCTCATTCTCCTTTTTCCTTATTTGGTTGAATTGATTCATTAGCATTCCACTATCTTTATTAAATGACCACCTACTTTTGAACAACATAGAAAAGTCTCCATACGTGGTGAGGTAATTATCTGGAAAGCCATCAAAATCACCTTTGGGACTCTTCATTGAGATATGTTGCTAGAAACTTCATTGCAACATCTTCATGTTCCACCCCATTTTGCATGTCTCGACCGATGGCATGTAGAGTGTTTCTGTAGTGATTACATTGTTTCGAGAGAACTTTGACAACCATTTATTAATTTATTTAGGCATGGTATTTGGATACCTAGCGATGGTCGCCATGTTCAAGGGATTATGGAAGTCCTTTTACCAAGAACGATCCATTTTTCTAAGTGGGAGATTAATGTCAAAAAGTTGTTTGAGAACGAGAGAATGGAGAGGATGCCTTCTTTGGTAAGTTTTGGAAGGCTTGAATCTACCAAGGGGAAGGGTTTTTTGCGAAGAAGGATATCGGGATCGTGGAGTCGCCATATGAGACTTAGCGCATCAGGGAAGGAAAGGGAAAGGGAAATTCCCTTAAGTGGATTCTATAGGAAAGATAGGGGTAAAAGAATTTGGGATCAAATCTTGTCATGATTTCCTTAGGGCACAAAAGAGGATTCAAAATCCTTCGCGAAAACGGTGCCAAAATGTTATCGCACAAATTGTAGGTTGGGAAAATTCCGACCCAATCCACAATATGGAGAGAAATACTGGAATACCTATGCACTATAACCTTAGATAGGTACTATGCTCTCTTTATGATGTAGGAGAATCATCAGCAAAGTGCATGTGGAGAGATAACTCATTTCCTTACCGTGCCTTTTGAATATTTTTTAATTTTAAAAGCTAGCGTATCATGTAAACCTCTTGAATGTATTGTGAATTAAATATATCTTTAATATTAGAAGGTTGAACGATCGCGTGAGATCGGGAGAGATCATATTTTCCCTTAATGTAGTTGATTTCGGCACAGATATGGAGCTTTCTCTCTTATTTGTCTGTCTCAGACTTTTAATGTAATAGGTATTAAGTAGTTGTTAGCTTTTATTTCGATAATATAGGTAGTTGAAGGGAACCCTATGATCCCTCTGGTATAACTAGAGGTGTTGTATTCCCAAATCAGGCTGTTGAATATTATGGTAGCTCCAAATTAGTTGAATATTGTTGTAGCTGCAAGTTAGTTAGAAGCTTTTTAATGTTGTTATAGTTTAGGTACATTTGAATAAATATAATAGAGAGAGGTATTGACCCAAATGTGTGGTGTTTTTTTTACTTGAATGAATAGTAGGATTTCTATTTACATTCTTCTCTCTATTACTTTGTATTCTCACGCATGCATGAGTTTCATTGTTGAATGCATGATTTCATGGTGAACCATATGAATATGTGAAACATTAGATAAGTTTCACTTGTTTCTCTTCCATGAGCTTACACAAGGAGTGTGTGTTGTCCACAAAGAGTACGTTGACCAAGTCTGATTTGAATCAGAGCTCGGAAGAGGTAACTTGAAGATTTGTATGCAGAGTGTGCATATCTTCCGCAAGGTGTGCGTCGATAGAGTCTTTGACTCAGAAGATCAGGAGGAGTACCTCCAGAAATTACTTGCAAAAATGTGTGCAAAGATATATTACAAGGTGTGCACAGATCCAAAATTTGACTAAGTTTCAAAGAAAACCCTCTAAAGAGTTGAAGGTTCGGAGGAAAGACAAGTTACAAAAATTTAGCGAGAGAAATCTTCAAAAGGGAGGAGCCCTTTAATGTTTTTCAAATTAACGCTCAAGATTCCTTCAGGAGGAAGAGGGATTGTTACAGACCATCAGATATGGGAGAGTTGCATAGTGGTTATCCATGGGTTCCTTCTAAACTTTTTGATTCATAGGTTTTGAAGTGTTGAAGAGAAAAAATCGTCGAAGCCCGAAGTAGCAAAGTAGATATGGACCGTTAGATCCAGAAGGGTACATGGAAGAGATCCAAAAACGTTGTAGGAGAAGCACTTTGGTGAAAAGTGTGTGTGGAGTGATCCAAAACTCCCAAAGTAGTGAAGTTGCGAAGTAGATGAAGTGACTCACAGTCATCGACTATTGGGTAAGAGTTGGTCGTTGATCCTGTTGGATCAGTTCACCGATTTAGGGGTTCAGGTGAAAAGGGTGCAGTTGTTGCTAAAAATGTCGAAGCCCGAAGTTACGAAGTGCTTAAGAGATTAAGGTCCGGGTCATAGCCCGAGGTAGAATGTGGAGAAGGTCTAGCGGAAAGGAGCTAATGCCTGAATTTTCAAGATTATAAAAATGCCAAGGGAAGGGACCCGCGGGTACCATACGACCTGCGCCTAAGGTGATAAAAGGGTCTATGTTTAACTCAATTTGGGGCCACCAAGGCCTCGAGGAGATAATTCAACTTAGGTAGTTAAATATCCTTGACTGGGAGTTCGCGCAACCCCGAGGAGAGAAATGGGGTCTACATCAAGTGGTATCAAAGCCTAAAGATCTCAAATTGTGATCTATGAGTGAAGAAAAGTTTAGCACAATGCCGCCTAAAAGAAGTGCATAGCCACCTGTAGGAAATCAAGTTTTAGAAAGAGAAATGAGAGAACTTCGTGCAAGGTTGGATGTGATGGAGACAACGCATAGGAGAGAACCTGATGCTGGAGACGTCAGTGATGCAAAAAGAGAAGAAATAGATTTTGAAGAAGCTGTGGGGGAAGATGTTGCCTAGGAACGCTTGCTGAGAGAAAATATATACATCCCAATGTATGAAGGAAATATAGATGCTGAAGAACTATTGGATTGGATAAGATCCATAGATAAGTATTTCGACTATGAGGACGTTAATGAGGAGAAGAAGGTGAAACATGTTGTCACCAGATTAAAAGGACATGCATCACTATGGTGGGATGCATTGCAAGCTAAAAGAAGATGCAAAGGGAAACGAAAAATTAAGAATTGGGACAAAATGGTAGCCAAGCTTAAAGCTAAATTCATACCCAAGGATTATCAGATAAATATGTTCAGAAAATTGTAGAACATGAGACAGAAGGGAATGACATTGAAAGAGTATACAGAGGAGTTTTACAAGTTGAACATCAGGACTGGACAGAGAGAGAAAGATGATGAAAAATTTGTCAGGTACATAAATGGCATGAGGTATGAGATCCAGGATGAAATCAACATGATGATAGTGAGGACAATAGAGGAGGCTTATTAGATTGCACTGAAGGCATAGGAGAAGTTGTCCAGAAAATAGAGCCAATGACGTAGAGGCAAAAGTCCAAACAGAGGTAAGGGAGTTGTCCATGGCAAGGCACAAAATCCCAAGGGTGAGACTGAAAAACCACATAGTCACTCAGAAAGAGGAGGAAGTTCCCAAGGGAGATAGATTGGTGGAATAAATTGTTTTCCTTGAGGAAGAGGAAGAGGAAGAGGAGGAGAGGTAAAGTGTTATGCATGTGGAAAGACATGACACATGTCTTGGGAATGTCTCGAGAGAAAGAAAGAAGGAGGTGAAGCTCACATTTCGAAAGTGAAGAAGCTGAATTTTGAAGCGGAAGGTGCAAAACATGGAAAATACCTGATGTTGAAGAAGGTTCTTTTGAAGCCAGAGCTAGAGGTTGAAAATCTAGTGCAGAGGAACAGTTTTTTCAGAACTGCTTGCAAGACTAAAGATAGGGTATTCAAACTAATAATTGACAGTGGGAGCATTGATAACTTAGTATCCACAGAGATGGTGAAGAAATTGGAGATGGAGGCAACTACACATCTAAAGCCATATAAATTCTCATGGTTGTAGAAAGGACACCGGTTAATGGTAAATAAACAATGCCTCGTTGAATTTAAAATAGGAGGATATAGAGATGATATTTTGTGTGATTTGATTCCCATGGATGTATGTCATGTTTTGTTGGGGATAACATGGCAGTTTGACAGGAATGCCATTCATGATGGGAGGAGGAATACTTATCCTTTGGAGAAGAATGGTAGAACACACATGTTACTTCCAATAGAAGAGAATAGAGTAAAGGAAGAATCCAACACAAGTATACTTCTCATGAGTGGGAAGGAAATTTTGAGTGAAGTTAATAAGGAACAAGAGATGTAGTTTGTTGTGGTGAGGAAACCTAGAGTCGTCCTTACAAGTAATTATATGGATGATTTTCCTGAGGAAATTCAAGAGTTATTAGATAATTTTGATGACATAGTAGTGGATGAGTTACCTAATTCGTTGCCACCCATCAGGAGTATCAACCATTACATTCATCTAATACCAGGAACATGCCTGCTAAACAAAGCAACATGTATATTGACACCTCAAGAGAATGAGGAGGTAAAAAGACAAGTCCAGTATTTGATGGAAAAGGGTTTGGTCAGAGAAAGCTTGAGTCCATGCGCAGTACCAACTGTGTTAACTCCAAAGAAGGATGGAGCATGGAGAATTTGTATAGAATCAATATCCATAAACAAGATCACCATTAGGTATAGATTTCCTTTGCCAAGAATGGATTGTTTGAGTGGAGATTTTTTTTTTCAAATATAGATTTGAAAAGTGGATATCACCAGATAAGGATGAGAGAAGGTGATGAGTGGAAAACATCCTTTAAAACAAGCGAAGGGTTGTATGAGTGTCTTGTTATTCCATTTGTCTTGATAAACGCCCCAAGTACTTTTATGAGGTTGATGAATGAGGTGCAAAAATATTTCATTGGTAAGTTTGTGATTGTATATATGGATGATATATTAGTCTTCAGTAAAACTGAAGAAGAGAGTTTGAGACATCTGACATTAGTGATGAGGAGACTGCAACATGAGAAGTAGTTGATAAATTTGAAGAAGTCCTCTTTTATGAAGACATAACTCATTTATTTGGGTTTTGTGATCTCTTCAAATGAATTGAAGATGGATCTAGAGAAGGTGAGAGCAATCAAAGAATGGCCATCGCCAAGAATCATATTTGAGGTGAGAATCTTCCATGTATTAGAAAGTTTCTATAGGAAGTTCATTAGAATTTTCAGTGGAATTTGTGCACCAATATTGGATACACTGAAGAAGAGGCACATGTCCTTTAAGTGGACAGAAGAGGCTGAGAAAAATTTCAAGATATTGAAGGAGAAGATAACAAAACAACCAATTCTAGTCTTGCAAATTCCGAGAAGACATTTCAAGTAAGGTGTGATGCTAGTGAAGTTGCAATTGGATCAGTCTTGAGCCAACATAATAGGCATGTTGCATATTTCAGTGAGAAGATGAATGACACTAAGAAGAACTACTCCACATATGATAAGGAATTTTATGCAATAATTCAAGCCTTGAAGAAATGGAGGCACTACCTTGTTCCAAAATAATTTGTTTTGTATAGTGATAATCAAGCTTTACAATTCATAACCAAATAGGAGAATTTAAATCAAAGACATGCTAAGTTGATAGAGTTTATGAAAAAATTCAATTTTGTCATTAAACATATTTCTGGTAATGTTAACAAAGTTGTTGATGCATTGAGCAGGAAATTTATAATTCTACATGAATTTCAAGTGAATACCTTAGGGTTTGAACACCTTAAGGAGATGTATTGTGATGACCCAAATTTTAAAGAGGCATATGAAGCATGTGCAAATCCTGTGCTCAGAGACAGGAGCCAGTGGAAATATGTTGGCATAGGGGTAGACCCAGGGTTCAACTCTAACAACGCACCAACAAGCCCTAACTACTGGCCCTTTCAGCAACACTTGCGAAGAAGATGCAGTCTCACCTGAAGTAGCAGTAGGGGGTTGCAGGACATAGGTGTCTACAAATAGAGGAAATGTAAAGTGGAACCAAGGAACACTACTACATATTGTAAAAATTCCGACGTTTTATTTGCAGCGTTATGGACAAAATTGTCCATATTGTCGCAAAATATAGGAAATTTATAAAAAAAAAAGTTCATGTTGCCCGATAACGTCGCAATTGCCACGTTAATGTCGGTCTTGCCATGTTTTCCACTGGAACGTCGCTCTTGCCACGTTTTCCACTGGAACGTCACTCTTGCCACGTTTGTGAAGATGTATGTCGCAATTGCCATGTTAACGTCGGTCTTGCCATGTTAACGTCTCTCTTGCCACGTTTTCCACTGGAACGTCGCTCTTGCCACGTTTTCCACTGGAACGTCACTCTTGCCACGTTCGTGAAGATGTATGTCGCAATTGCCACGTTAACGTCGGTCTTGCCACGTTAACGTCGGTCTTGCCACGTTTTCCACTGGAACATCGCTCTTGTCACGTTTTCCACTGAAACGTCACTCTTGCCACGTTTGTGAAGATGTATGTCGCAATTTCCATGTTAATGTTGGTCTTGCCACGTTTTATTTGCGGCGTTATGGACAAAATTGCGGCGTTGGGTCAAATTCCGATGTTTTATTTGTGGCGTTATGGACAAAATTGTCCATATTGTCGCAAAATAGAGGAAATTTATAAAAAAATTCATTCATGTTTCCCGATAACATCGGTATTTCCACGTTGATGTCTCTCTTGCCACGTTAATGTCGGTCTTGCCATGTTAACTTCGCTCTTGCCACATTTTCCACTGGAACATCTCTCTTGCCACGTTTTCCACTGGAACGTCGCTCTTGCCACGTTTGTGAAGATGTATGTCGCAATTGCAACGTTTGTGAAGATGTATGTCGCAATTGCGACGTTTTGGAAACTAGGTTTTCCCCTTCAATGGCCACCTTAGTATGTTCACCAAGTCAAAATACCAACGGTCACTTAGGACTTTTTTACGTCGGAATTGCGACATTACAAAATCTATATATATGTTGCATTTAACGGATGTTGCGACAAGTTTGTTATAATAATGATGCTTCAAAAAGGGTTGGGACAACTTCCAACACCTCCTCAATTACAACTTGACCTCCTTCATGCTTCATCACCATTTATATGAAGTGATACTTATTATTAGTGCTAGGTATATAATCAATGCCATAATTTTTAGAAGAGTTCAAACTACTAGAATAAAAAACAATGCTCTCATCTTTCCTTGTTTTATGAAAAGCAAGTCTCTTTCGGAAAGAGGTCTCCTTCTCATTAGTGATAGGAACCTTCTACTCAGTGCCTTTGATTTCTAATCTGTGTTCATATCCACGGTCCCTTTCATGCATTTCTTCTTTTTTGTCCTTTCATGTCTACTTCTTGTTTTTGGCAACTTCTTCTTA
>ML790189.1:3531-26910 GCA_009831015.1 Picea engelmannii | reverse complement strand
TCCACTGGCCCGAAGAACCAAAAGCGGCTCGCTAGCCCTGAAATAAATGCCTTGCAGGCTGGTAGGTGGATGGCTTGATGAGGGATGGGGAGGTGAACCGCCTATCCGTAGAGCCATCATGACTGACCAGCACGAGGGTAATCATGCCACACGCAACCTCGCGAGAGGATAAGGCGTATGGCATAAGCGATTGAAGGGGCAGATGCGAGGGGAAACTCTGGCAGTTTTTACGCAGAGTGAGTGATCGCAGAGAGGAAGGGATTGCAACCTTCGCTCCTGGGCACTGGCAGACAGAGAGACGCAGGTCTCAGGACATCATGGTCTCAGCTCGGGGGTGGCTAGTGGTAAATCCATTAGGAGTCGCTACGCCTACAGTTGGGTGGAAACAAGCACCCCTCTCAGCAGTTGCTTCCATTGCTAAAGTTATTTCTGATAAGTGTTTTTCTTATATTGCATTTGAAATTATATGCTGTCACATATGTTCATAGACTGGTGGAATTGTAAATGTTGTCTGTGAAAGAATGTCTGTGCAGTAACTGTTAAATAAGGAGTAGATATTAGCTCATAGAACCATGAGATAGTAAATGATTTCAGCGTGAGAATGTCCGCGTTGTGCTTGATATGAATGAGTCGATATATGCTTAACACCAAGGAAACCGTGCTTGACTTACGTTGATAAATGAATCTAATCATGCCCAGCCGCTCTCGGGAAGCTGTCTCCCTTTATCTGCTCCCGGGAATTCCCCTGTAAGGATCTCTTTACAAAGATTCCCTCCTCAGAAAGGTTCACCCAGAACCCAGAATAAGGATTCGAACGCACAGGCCTTATGAACCCTGTACGAGGAGGAACGACCCTATTAAGGTTCCGAGATAGTAGTGTTGTGAGAGGAAATAAGTCGATGGATGAGATCTCGTCGGAGGACCCATAGTCATTCACGACCATTAGATTGACGGAAGTAACGAAGGCGTTACATACCTTGACCCTTTGTCCTCTATCATCGTGAACAATGAGAAGTTGGGATCGTAAACTCCAAGACGCAAACGAACGAACCTAGACCGTTAGATCTCGGTCCAATTACCCATCAGCCGTTGGATCTGGAGAAGCTGCACAGGGGTTGAGCGCAGGGGTAGGCATGCGAGGAAATGATCTGAACCATCAGATCTTAGATCATAGCCCCGACAACCGTCAGATCTCGAGAAGATGCGCCGGAGTTAAACTCTAGTGTGTAGAGGAAGAGTCCTAACCGTTGATCTTGGAAGGACACATGTCAACATCCCGGAGAAGTCATCGGGACAATAGGGTCATCGGGGTTTTGTTGAGTCTGAGAATCGAAGCCTTGTGGTTCTCTAAATCCTGAGAATGGATCCTAGCCGTTGATCTCGGCAGGACACGTGTCAATGCTTGGGAGGCGTCGGGATTTTTACCATCAGAGATTTGGGGAGTATAGAACCGTTACATATTGAAATCGTGATACGCGATTTCCCGATCAGATCTGGACCGTCCATTGTGCAGGACATGTGTCAGGAGATCCCGTAAAGTCGGGGATCGGGAAATCGGGGTTTCCGGAAACAAAAGACTCATACATAATGAAATCGCGATACGTGATTTCCCGATCAGATCTGGACCGTCCATTGTTCGAGGACGCGTGTCAGAGGATCCCGTAGAGTTATGGATCGGGAAATCAGGGTTTTCGAATACATAGAACACTTTCCATCTGGAATCGTGATCCACGATTTACCGATAAGATCTGAGTCGTCCATCTAAGGGACAGGTGTCAGAGATCAAGGCGCTATCGGAGTTTGACGCATCGGAAAATCGGAGTTCTAGGGCCATGAGAACCAGGACATCATAAGTCCCGAAATCCCGAGAATCAATCCGGGATGTCCGTCTGCGAGGACAGGTGGCAAAGGATCGGGCGCCGTCGGAGTTTTGTTCATCGGAGTTTTCGATGGTAAGGAAATTGTGCAACAGGAAATCGTGATCCGCGATTTCCCGATGAGATCTGAGCCGTTCATTACGAGGACGCATGTCAGAGGATCCCGAGGGATCGGGGTTCGACATTTCGGGTTTCCTGCATACAAAGGAATCACGACCGGAGAAGTCACGATTTAGCGATATCCGATGGAATGATACAAGGCCACGGTCACAGAGGCCGGTCATATAGACCAAGGTATAGCCCTGAGAGATGGAGCTCATCGTAAAATCGGGAATCGGGAGCCTGTGAGGACAGAGGTTTGTGACAACGAAAGTCTTGAAACCTCGAAACTTCGATGAGAATTTGTCATATAGGAATAGGTCGTATGGAACAAAGGATTAACCAAGCGGGGTTGAGGCAACCAAGGGGCGTGTGGGGAACTCGTTCCATCGGAGATCGGGGATTCGAGAGGACAGGGACCCTCGACACCGCAACCTCTGAAACCCCGAATCCCGATATTGAACCAGGGATTGGCATTTGGCAAGTGCAGGTTTCTGGAGATTTCTCATTTGTGGGAGATTAATCCAAAAATTTTAAAATTATGATAGTGGGTGTGTTACAATTCTCCATTCATATTCTTCAACTACGCAGATCCACCTTCAGTAACACAAACAACCTCATATGGCCCCATCTAATGTGTCATGAACTTCCCTGGATGCTTCATGAACTTGTTGTCATATACCAATACCGGATATCCTTACTTAAATGCTTTCTTCTTGATATGTCTTTCGTGGTAGGCCTTTTCTCGTTCCTTCTATACCTGTTGATGAAATCCTGCAATAAAATTGTCTTCCTCTAGTTCCACCAACTGCGCAAGCCTGTTTTGAACAATGCCAGTGTCATCCATATCTGTGAATGATGCAATTATTAAGCTAGGAACCAAGTATTACATAGGTACCACTTCTTCTAGACCATAAACCAACTTAAAGGGACTCTGCATTGTCAGCTTCTTGCAAGTGGCTCTATAAGCCCATAACATTGTTGGTACTCTCAAATCCCAATCATCCATGTTTACACTACAAATATTTGTCAGTGTTGTCTCCAAGATATTATTGAAAGCTTCGACTATACCATTCTCGTGTGGATGGTATGGAGTGCTCTTCTAATGGTGGACTGCAAATTCCTGAGTCAGGGATTCAATGGTCTTATTAATAAAATGTGTACCTTGATCGCTCATAAGGATATTAGGGCATTCAAATCAAGTTATGATATCATCAAATATGAATCATGCAGTTGTAGTCACACTACAGTCCTTAATTTCTCTTACTTCTGCCCATCTGGTCAAATACTATGTCGCAGTGATAATGTATCGATCTCCTATGCACTTTCCTGGTGGGTTGATAGGTCCCACAAAATCAATTGCCCATTTCTCAAATGATTTTAAGGTTAGTTTTGGTGCTAAAGGCATCTCATCTCTTCTGTAAGGTTTCCCAACTCTTTGACATACATCACAGGCTTTGTAGTATTCCTTAGCATCTCTGTCTAAAGTGGGCCACCAAAGGCCAACTCTAAGAACCTTCCGTGTTGTTGATGTTCCTGCATAACGTCCTCCTGGGATGCCTTCATGTGCCTCTTCCATAATCAATGGTATTTCTGCCTCCATAACACATCTCCTCAAGATATCATCAGGTACCATGTTATATAGTTGTCCAGCTATAAGTGAAAAATATGCAGCACAAACTACTAGTTGTTTCTTCTAAATGACTGTATATTCACACGGTTCCATTCCTATTGATAGGAACTGGACTATATTGGAGAAGTAATCATCAACCTTTCTGATGGACATCAATTGTGCGTATGGTAGTGTATCCTCCAAACGGGTAGGTTCCTCTCCATGTTCTAACCTAGACAAGTGGTCAGGTTCCTTGTTCATTCTCCATGGCTTGACCACAATCTCAAAATCATATTCCTGGAATAACAATAGCCACCTGCATATTATTCCCCATAACACTGGCTTGTTGACTAGGTAATTAAATGAAGAGTGATTAGTGAACATATTTAAATGTCCTCCCAACAAGTAGTGTCAAAACTTCAGCAACGTGTACATCATGGCTACACCTTCTCTCTCAGTGGTAGTGTAATTTATCTCACCTATAGAGAGCTTTATGCTAGAAAAGGATAACAGATGGTCAATATCCCGTGCTCCTAGTTGTGCTAACACTTCTCCTAATGCAATAGATGAAGCATCGACATGGACGTGGAATTCCTTACTCCAATCTGGGAAAACTAGAATAGGCGCAGTGACCATTTTTTCTTTTAGTGTGTTGAAGCTCTACTGACATTCCTCTAACCATTGGAACTGACAATCTTTCTTTAAACTCTTTTCCATGGGTGATTTTATCTATGCATAGCCCTTGATGAAATTTCTGTAGTATCCAATATGTCCCAACACAATGCGCAACTGTCTAACCGAAGTAGGAGGAGGTAGATCAACAATGATGGAAATTTTGGAAGGATCTACCAGCAACCCCTTCTTACACACAATATGGCCTAGAAACACTCCAAAGGGTGAAAAGAATATACACTTCTTTAGGTTTAGGAAAATCTGACATTGATTGCATTTATCTAGCATTAGTCTTAAACATTCAATATGATTTTGCAATAAGCTAAAAGAAGTCCAATCATCAAAATATGCTTCCAAAACTTTATGTAAAAAATCCTTGAATGCTTCAACCATCACCCTAGAGAAGATGTCTAGTGCATTCTTCAATCCGAAAGGCAACACTGTGTACTAGAAAGAACCGCATTCTGTTGCAAATGTGGTCTTATGGCGATCTTCCTTAGCAATCCTGATCTGGTGATAACCTGAAAATCCATCTATGAAAAAGTAAACTTCCTGTCCTCCCACATTATATAACACTTCATCAGTAAACAATATAGGGAATGGATCATGTAAGCATGCATAATTCATCTTTCTTAAATCTACATAGAGTCTGATCTCTCCTATCTTCTTATCCTAGACCACCATAGGGCTAATCCATTCTAATTCTTCAACAAGTTCCATGATTCCTTCTTCCAGCATTCTGTCTAATTCAATCTTGACTTTCTTTTTATAATTTGGATTCAATCTGTAGGTTCTCTGCTTGACTAGCCTGACATCTAGTTTCAAGGATATATTCATTTCTCCCATGGGCCCTTTAATGCCCTTCATGTCTGTGAACTTGGTTGGAAACAAGTCCTAATATTCATGCAGTATCTCTATGATCTTATCAATAGTGGAATCATCCCAATAATCTCCAATGTTTGCCAGCTTAGGTGCTTTCTTTGTTCCAATGTTAACTTTCTTGATTTTAATCGTCTGTCCAATGAAAGGTAGTTCGACTCTGGGTCCTTCTATGTCTCTCTATCCTTCAGTTTCTGTGATGTTCACATTCCTGGGATCATCGTCTTCATCAACATTGATATTGTAATAGCCTTGCAGTTTCTGAAGAGGTGCAGTCCATTCATCCTCTTCTTGCTCCAAAGGGAGGTTAGGTGCCTCCTCAAAGACTTTATGTCTTAAAACTTGCAAAGCCTGATCTACTGTGGGGTGTTGACTTTCAAATACAAATGTAGCTACAAAGTTCTGAGTCATACTGTGCCAATCTACACTGTTGAGGCACAATTTTTCTTGAAGATACCAATTGATGGGCATTGTGTCCAAAGTGTTAATGAATTTATGCACCCACTACTTTTGAGGAATGCTTCTCCAGGCCTCCTCACAACTTCACACAAGGTCCTTCGGGAAGCTCTGACCTGTGTATTTAACTTCGCACCCTTCGACTTGTTCTGAAAATTGCACTGTCATCAAAGTGCGACATTGCATCCACTTCGCGATGTTCTTCTTGTGTGTTCCCCACCATATTGTTAGCATTGCTTTCAAGGACTCATCCAGTGCCAACAATCGTTGTTGTACTAGTACAATTTATTCAAATTCTGACAAGAATTTTTCTAAATTATTTAAACCATCAAATGTAGGTATATTGCTTACTTCTATGGCAATCCAACGAAATTCCATGGTCAATATGGCACACCTCCGTGTAGAAACTTCATACATTTTTTCCTTTCAGTTCTCTAGTGCTTCTTCTGAATGTGATGAGCATGTGTTGTCACTTCGCCAGCTTAAGTTCCCATCTGCTATAAGATTAATGTAATATTGTTGTCTTGCTGTCAATTTATATATATTATCTAGTTCATAAGCATGGTCTTCTTCTGTGATGGGTTCTGTGTATCTGTGAACTTCATTAGGATCAAGAGGTGCAATGAACCAAAGGCCATCACCTTCAAATGTCATTCATCTTTTCTTTAAGTCAACCACATTCGAATTGTTGAAATCCTAATCAATGCCCAACAATGCAGGATAAGGACAACTATCATCAACTATCTCAATTACTTTGAAGTCTACAAACATCCTTACCCCGTCGATGTCTACAAGCACATGCTCTAGCCTTCCAAAGGGACTTACTTCCTATTGATTAGTCATCCTGAGCCTGATAGGGGAGTAAATAAGCTTAGGTTTTCCCATCAGTTCCTAGGTCTGCTTCGTCATAACATTTACTTCTGATCCCAAGTCAAGGACCACATAATATATGTCATAATATCCAATCTGAGCATTAAGGTGTAGTTCCTTATTTGTCCTTCTCTTTCTATATACTTGATGTACTACTCTATTAAGTAGAGGATCTATCCTCCCTATCTCATATTGTCTGATCAAGTATTGTAATTCTTTCACAACTTTTTCATCCTTAATCAAATTAATGAAAGTACATAAGAATTTCATAAGATTTCTTACCTCTTTTCCTTCTCTGGATGAGGCAGACTGATCAAATACTAGAGGAATCCCACATTTTCTCACTTCTAGTTGTGCCTTTGATGAGGAAGCCTGGTCTCTTCCAAATTCTCTTCTTGCTTCTTCAAATGTCTGATTTTCTTTCCTTGGATCAAACACTTGTGTCTTCTCTGTAGCTCTTCTGACCCTTGATTATTCTATAGTATTCCCTAGAGTCACCGTGTCTTCTCCTGTAACAGTTCCTCCTCTAGTGATAACAGTGACTCTAGGATGCTCTCCATGAGGTTCTGCTAAGATTAGTTGTACTTGTTGGTTTCCTCCTCATCTCTCCTGAAGTTTGTCTAACAACACTGGACAATATTCAATGACATGTTCAAATGAGTTGCAGTAGATGCAATTGGTACAAGGGTTCTGACAGTCCCTTTCCAAGTGCCCTGGCTATGCACAATTATAACAAATGATCTAACCTCGACCTCAACCCATGCCTCCTCCTCATCCTCTAAATCCATTGCGAGGGTTGAAGTTTCCTCTTCCTGGGGAATTAAACTGCGTAGTATTTCCCTCCTGCTACATCTCTCCTTGAATTCTATATGTATATATTGACCTTTCATGCATGAGGTCATAATCCCTATAGTCCTTATCATGATGCCCCACATATTTACAAAATGTGTAGTAAATATTTGTAGGTGTCTAGACATATTTTTGCATGTAATAGCATTCACCAGGGCGATGTATATTTATAAATATGTCGCACTAAGGTAGAGTAAACTTCATCAAAGGGATCATAGCTCTAGAGGCCAAGTACTCATTGAAAAGGGGACAGTGCTCCTTGTCATGGTCCTCTGACTTGCATCTAATACACTAGATGTCTTATCTTTTATCTTTTCCCTTGTCTTTCTTCATATCTTCGACCTGTAGAGATAAGCTAGTTAGTTGACTCAAAATTTGACTCATACCTGAGTTGGATTCTCCCATAGGGGTTGATTCTAGTTTCCAATGCCTCAGCCTGTGAAGCAACCTTCTGTTGCATCAGAGGAACACTGATGTGTGATAGGAGGGAAACAATGAAAAATTCCTTGTTTTTCTCGTCTAGGATCTGAAAACTCAAATGACCTGTCAAGGTATTAAACCTCTGATCAAAATCTCAAACAGGTTCAGCTACTCTCTACTTGATTTCTTTCATTTCTTTAATGCACTGTGACTCCGACTTGGGTTTCTTGAACTCTGCACTCAATGCAGTCTTGATATCGTTTAGCGTTTTAGGTTGTGAAACTCCTTTAACAAACTTCATGTACGATCTCAATGTGTGGTCTCTCAAGGTAGTACTAAACTTAGCTCTCTTAACAACTTCATCACTGACCTTCTTGATACTCCATACAACTTTGAATAAAAACAAGTGTTGATCAGGATCTTCAGATCCATCTCCTCTAAATATAGGTAGCCTCATTTCATCTGCCATATATCTTCCTAGGTTTCTTGATTGATTATTTACTGAACTACTGGTAACAATGCTCTAAGTTCTCTAATAGCTCTAGCTACTCTGGTTACTTAACACTGCTAAAACAACAGGAGGAGTAATAATACTTACTTCAATGG
Source organism: Picea engelmannii (assembly GCA_009831015.1). Lineage (NCBI taxonomy): Eukaryota > Viridiplantae > Streptophyta > Pinopsida > Pinales > Pinaceae > Picea > Picea engelmannii. The sequence goes on along the minus strand of ML790189.1, from coordinate 18,570 downwards.
TCGACGCAGTTCCTGAAGTTTCTTATTCTTCTCGATGAGGTTCTTCAGTCTTCCCTTCCTCTTACCTAGCGGCCCTTGAATGTTCCTCGTTCAACAACTCTTCTTCTTCTCCACTGTAGAACTCTTCGTCCTGTGCCAGTGGTTCGTGGCTCTTCTCAAACAAGTTCAACAGAGGAACCTCTATGAAGATTATCCCATGGCATGTATGTCCAACCTCTATGCCGATGTTTTTGTTTGAGTTATTGAACATTAGCTTTTCGATCGGACCAACTACTGTATCTTCAAGAAGTTTTTCTCATGCAATAGCATCTTGATCTTCAACTTCAAAAAGTGTAAAAAATTTCCTCTAGGTCCCTTGAATAAATATCTCTATGCTTAGCTATATGACTCTACTATGTCGATATCAAACTCAGTAATGTACCCTCCAATGGTGCTATTAAACTAGTGATCTACTTCTCTTGACACAACGTTATCAACTCTCTTGACCTTCTTGATCAACATCGACATCCAAACCACAGGTGGTCTAGATTGGATCTCAAACTGGGTATCTGCTAATTTGGCTAACCACTCGTATAGATATTTATGAATTTCTCCAAAGAAAATCTCCTATATATAAGTAAAAATATGCCTTCCAAACCAATCCTCTGTACTAAGGCTAGGGTTCTTGTTATGGGCTTCAAAAAAGTCTTTCTCTTGTTCTTCTATCCACTTCTGAATCTCTGTCTTTGATCGAAACCAATTTGAAATTCCCTCAAGGATATCTCAGTCCCGGAAACAGAACCATTTGTTGGCACAGGGGCAGACCCAGGTTTCAACTCTAATAGCGCACCAACAAGCCCTAACTACTGGTCCTTTCGGAAACACCTGTGGAGCATATCCAGTCTCAACCGAAGTAGCAATAGGGGGTTGCAATACATAGGTGTCTACAACCAGAGGAAATACAAAGTGGAAGCAAGGAAACAACACATAGAGATCTATCTATTCTTTATCTCCCTTAAACCTACTTCGCAAGTTATCTCTCAGATCTATCACAACAATGCATCAACAATATAACAGAGGACAAATAACATAGCATCGATCACACATAACAACAAGATATACGTCGTTCACCCTCTCCCTAGGGCTACATCCACAGAACTATGTTTCTTAATATATTAGATGAAAACATACAGTTCTATCTACGCACTTATCTTGTAGATCTCTCTCTCTTTCTCTTCTTCTCTCCACTCCTTGTGCACCTAGCTGTAAGGTTGATCTTCACACCCAACTGAAGATCTTACAATACAACAATATCCTCACAACACAATGCTTCTCTCATGTGATCAACAATAATCACTCTCTTAACCCACAATGATGAACCAATTAATGACCAACCCTCTTGATTCTCTTAGACCTTTATTTATACATTTCATGAAAATTGTCCAGGTGTCAAAACCCTAGATCCAAAACCCTAGGTGTCTAAAACCCTAGGTAAACTTGACCCACATTTCTAGGGCTTCCCCAGCCTAGCTTTCCGTCTTCTTCGCGAGATGCTCCAAACATCTGTCGATGGATTTTTCCGCTTGCTTTGTTGTCCATGCTCCATCTTCTTTGTTGATCTGTATTCCTCGATCTTCTCATTCAACAGATCATTTTCCCTTACTTTTCTCCTTATTTTCTGCTTCTTTGTTCACTTCGACCCATTCTTAGTCATTGTTCCTTCCACACAGTTCGTACTTCGCCTTTCTTCCTTAATCTTTGCTTTCTTCCATAACCAAGGGCCAACAATAGAGTATTTGATTCAAGATGGATTGTTGTTTAAATGTTTCTAGTTGTGCATACCAAAGTGTTCAATGAGAGAAAATATGTTAAAACAAAAGCATAGTGGAGGCCTAGCAGGACATTTTTTCCATGAAAAAACATTTTCACAGTTGAACATTTCATACTATTGGCCAGGTATGAGAGCAGAGGTGAATAATTTTGTAAACAAATGTAAAATTTTCCAGCATCCAAAAGGAAAGAAACAAAACACTGGATTGTATCAGCAATTTCCTATTCCAGGCCTTGGGATGCAATAACCATGGATTTTTTGTTGGGATTTCCAAGAACCCAAAGGGGAAGTGATTCCATATTTGTTGTAGTTGATAGATTCTCAAATATGGCACACTTTATCCCATGCCATAATACCAGTGATGCAACACACATTGCAAATTTGTTTTTCAAGGAAGTTGTGAGACTTCATGGGTTTCCCAAGAGTATTGTCTCGGATAGGGACACTAAATTTGTTGGTCATTTATAGAGAAAATTATGGAATAAGCTGGGTACAAAACTGTGTTTTAGTTCATCATATCACCCTCAAATGGATGGACAGACTGAGGTGGTAAATAGGAGTTTAGGAAATTTGTTGATAAGTTTGGTCATTGAACATCATAGCCAGTGGGATCAAATTTTGTCACAAGAAGAGTTTGCATATAATGAATCACCAAAAAGAAGTACAGGAAGGAGCCCATTCCAGATAGTCTATGGGATGAAGCTAAGAGGAGTATCAGAATTGAGAGATCTGGAGCAAAGTGAATGCAAAATAACTGGAGTAGAAGGCTTCATTGCAGGAATGGAGAAGCTTCATAATCAGATCAAGGAGTAGTTGCAGAATAGTAGCGTGACATCCCCAAAAAATAAATATTTTTATTTTTGTTGCTGAAAATTTATTTCTGTTTTTGGCAAATTTGAATCTGGAATTTTTTTTCCATTTATGGCAATTCCAAATTTTGAATTTAATAATTGTATTTAATTATTGTGACTATTGGGCAAAGATATGTTTGGACTCAACTAACTATTTGACTATGACACTTGTATCACAACAAAATAATTATATTAACTGCAGGAGGACAAATGGAACAACCATGTTAAAAAAATCAGCTGACCATGACTCCATGAGGGGGGAACAAGTTGGAACTGCCTCTCGGTTAATGATTACAAGTGGAAAATAAGAGATTTGGCCACTGGCAGCCCCTGAAATTCATGGATTAAGAAAGCTGCGAAAATCCCCAAAGGAGGGAAAAGAACTGGGAAAAATTGATAAATAGCATATGTGAGGAGGCAGGACACTGCCAAGTATGCTAGGAAAGGATTCCTGAGCTCTCTTGCTATTATGAACACTGCAGATTGAGTGTGAGGCAAGAGGATCTTGCTGAAACATAATCACCTTGCTGTTATGAGCACTATTGAGTAAGTGTGAGGCAAAAGGATAACTGTTTGAATTGAAGGACATAGTTGAGGAGGAGTTTCCAAGTTAGCCCTCATGGATTCATGGTCAGGCTAGGGGGTGAATCGGGAAAGTGATTTTGGCTTCCCTGTTCTATGGTTGGGAGGAACGTGGCTGTTCCCTTTGTCTTCCTGCAGATTGGATTCAGATATGTTGATCTACCCCTCTCTATTATGGATGGCTATGTTTTTATTTCGATGACATATTAAATCTGAACTGGAATGATGTCCACTCTCTGTCTGAATGATTTTTCTGATGCATTGTATTGATTAAATTGGAACTGTAACGTTTTCCATTTTGTTGTTGTTGTGGGGAATATACGTGAAGGAAATCTATAATTGTATTTTTAAAAGTAAGTACGGAAAGGAGGAGATTAATGACAATGAGGCAGATCCTCTCTGTAGATACAGGAAACCAAACTTAGATCCCTCAGAACATCTTTTATAATGACCAATCTATGATGGAATGATATTCTTAATCATGTATTTACATACATGCATAGATATAGTATTGTTAACGTTTAATTCATTGATTGGAAGAGGCTCTAAGTGAATATTATAAGAATTTACCTTATACAGAAAATTTTATCCTTTGTACCCTTCTATGCGTGGGAAATTCCTAAGACCTTAGGCTTTCAGAATTCTGTGAGGAAAACTCAGTCCAACTTTCTTTTCGCCTTTTGGAGGTTCGTTTATATTGATGTATGGATTCTGAACTCGCAAAGTTCCGAATCCTGAAACCCAGAAGCTTCCCCTTTTCACATTTCGGAAGTTGGTTACATAAGAGGTTTGGGGCATTTGAACTCACAAAGTTTAGAACCCTGAAACCCCGAAATGAGGGACACACTTTCTCCTTTTTGCATCTTTTCGGAAGTTTGTTTGTGCTGGATGTTTGGCATTTGAAACCCCAAAGCTTTCACTTTTCGGAATTCGGGAGTTGTAGTGTGTTGTTGTTTGGTAGTTGCAAACCCCGAAACCCCGAATCCTGAAATCCCGAAGTGTTTCCCTACATCCTTTCACCTTTCAAAAATTCGGGAGTTGTTGCATGTTGATGTTTGGTGGTTACAAACCCCGAAACCCTGAATCCCGAAATCCCGAAGTGTTGGTCCCACATCCTTTCACTTTTCAGAATTCAGGAGTTGTAGTCTGTTGTTGTTTGGTAGTTACAAACTCCGAAACCCCGAATCCAAAAATCCCGAAGTGTTGTCCTACATCCTTTCACCTTTTCAGAATTCAGGAGTAGTTGTGTGTTGTGGTTGGGATTTTGAAAACCCTGAAACCCTGAACCCTGGAATCCCGAAATATTAGTTCCTTTCTTTTCGCAATACGAGAATTGTTGTATGTTGAGTATGAAAACCGTGAAACCCCGAACTCCTAAAATCCCGAAATGCGGGTCTCACCTTTTCGTTTTTCGCATTTTGGAAAATTGTTTATGTCGATGTTTGGACACCGAAACTCGTGAAGTTCCGAACCCCGAAATCCCAAAGTGCGGGACCCACCTTCCCTTTTTCGCATTTCAGAGGTTTGTATATGTTGTTGTTTGGACACTTGCACTCACGAAATCCCAAACTCTAAGTTCCCGAAATACTGATCACCTTTCGAAAATTCAGGTGTTGTTGTGTGTTGATGATTGACTTGTGTATTCACGAAATCCCGAACCTCAAAACCCTGAAGTGCTCGACATCTTTTCGCAATTTCGGGAAATATTGTGTATTGATGTCCTGCTCTTGTACTCGCGAAACCCTGAATCCTGAAACCCCGAAATGCTGGTCACATTCGTTCCATATTTTGGATTTCAGCAAACAATAGGGTCCTTTGTTTTGTTTGGCACTTATGATCCTTGAAAATCGACTGTCCTTTGGTTCTTCACAAAGCTGTAGGAACATGGTAGGAATGTTTGTTATAGGTACAAACAGAGAGAAAAGTAATTTATAAATTACAGGATCTTAGATAAACATTGAAGTGAAGAGTAAACACTTTTATATCATCGGTTAGGAGACTTTAAGTTGAATGGTGAGGACAGCCGACGACAATAAGGATTCTAACAAACTTTTAGACTCAAGCCCTATAACAAAAAGCCTACTTGCTTGAAGTCTCAGAACTTTCATGGATAAATGTACAATTTTTTTTTATGGTGATTTTGAGGTACATTACATATGCTATAAGAGAAAAAGTTACAACACTGGGCCTGAACAGGGCCACATTAATTTCTTAGTATATATTCTAATTTATGAAAAAACTAATAAATCTCGTGGATTACAAACATAAATATTTTCTGTTTTGTGTTGAATAATGGCAGCCCAAGAAGTTGCAGAAATCAGGGTGGAAGAGAATCTGCAACAAGGACCTCTTGGAGATCTAAGATATAACAGTGATGAAAGCTCACCCACAGAGGTGTTGGAAACCATGAGAAATCTTATTGTTGAACTACAGGTTTTCAAGCCTGACAATGAAAAATTGAAGAAGGCACAACAGGAACAACAAGAGATAAATGAAGTCCTACTGCGTAGTATAGTAACCAAAAAAAGCCCAAAAGATGATAACCCCGAGGAAGAGGTCAACAAAAGGGCCTCCAATAATTCTGGTGTGAAAACAGAAAAAGGAGATAGTTCGTCTGAAGGGACACCTTCAGCTGAAGACAAAACCATACCAGACAAAAAAAGAAAACAAACAGACCAAATTGAAGGAGAATTTAAAAAGATTAAACCAATTACTTTTGATGGAGAGTCCGGGACAGGAGAAGAAGCCGAGGCATGGTTGTTAGACATCAAAAAATACTTCCAAATCTACAACTATTCTAGCAACATGAAGGTCAGATTGGCCATCTACAATCTAAAGGGGAAGGCTAGCATATGGTGGCAGGACCTAAAACTGGCAAAGGGCCTAAAGGAGAAACAGTTGGAATGGTCCAACTTCAAGAAGTATTTTAAGAAACAATACCTTTTTGAAAGCTATTATGAAAGGAAGACAAAATAATTTTATGAATTACGACTTGGACAAATGACGATGGATGACCTTATAAATAAATTTCTAGAACTACTAAGGTTCGTACCATACATCCGGGAGGATAAGGTAAAAATACAATGATTCTTAAGTTGTTTACCATAGTCCTACAAGGATAGAATTGAGTTTGATAACCCCAAATCCTTGAGTGAGGCTTTCAGGAAAGCATGAATGTGCTATGACCAGTATAAATAACGGGTAGAGTTTCTCAAGACTTGGAAGGATAAGAACAAGATGGAATGCACCAGTGGAAGAAAGGATACCAACCAACTCCTTATCAGAATGCAACAAAAAGTTTCCCAAGGAAGGATTTTCACTCTAATCATCCGAATACGCAAAGTAGCGGTAAACTGGTAAACCTGGGAACGAAGAAGTTTGGGGACAACTCCCGCAAGCCATTAAGATGGGAGTGTGGAGAGCCTCATCTAAGGAGGAACTGTCCACATCTAATTTCAACAAATAGCACTGCCATCCACAATCTACAGGAAGCCTCGACAGTGGGAGACATGGGCAGGAGTCTGCATTGGATAAATGCAGCCATAGATGGTCGACAAGCTGACCACCAGTCCTCGGTGGTAGAGATCGAAGGTAAAATCCATGACACTCAAATTTCTGTTTTAATTGACCCTAGAGCTATGTTAAGTTATATTACTTCCGATGTAGTAGAGTCGAATAAACTTAAGAAACAAAAGCATGCAAAATCTTGGCTTGTACAACTAGCAACAGGGACTAAAAGAAAAGTAGTTAACTTTATTTCTTATCCTGAGTTCAGTTTAGATGGTCAAAAGATAAGGACCAATCTGAAAATCCTACCACTAGGATCTTATGATATGATTATCAGGATGGATTGGTTGGAACAACACAAAGCAGTACTAGACTGTTCTACAAAAATACTTAGCTATAAAGATAATTTTGGCACTGTTAGAACAACCCAAGGTATACCAAAACCTGTGTCAGTCAGACGAGTTTCATCGATGCAATTCAAGAAATGTATTAGAAAGGGATGTCAAGTTTATGCCATCCAAGTAATGAACCTTTTAGAAAAAGAAGATAAGCCCAAGTTAGAAGACTTTGCTGTCCTACGTGAATTTAGAGACATGTTCGTTGATGAGATACCAAAATTGCCTCCTAGGAGAGAAATAGATTTCTCCATCGACTTACTACCTGGATTAGCCCCTATCTTAAAAGCACCCTACCAAATGAGTCTACCTGAACTGACAGAATTAAAAATACAATTACAGGAATTGTTGGATAAAGAGTATATCAAACCAAGTGTCTCGCCATGGGGAGCACGAGTCCTCTTTGTGAAAAAAAATATGGTACTCTAAGACTATGTATCGATTATAGACAACTGAACAAAGTGACCATTAAGAATAAATACCCCTTACCCAGGATAAATGATCTGTTCGATCAAGTTGGTGGGGCCAAGATCTTCTCAAAATTGGATTTACGATCCGAATATCATCAAGTTAGGATAAAAGACCAGGACATAAACAAAACAACTTTTCGAACAAGATACAGACACTACGAGTTTGTAGTCATACCTTTCGGACTCACTAATGCACCAACCACATTTATGTGCTTAATGAACAACATTTTTAGCCAGTACTTAGACAAGTTCGTAGTAGTATTTATCGACGATATTCTGGTCTATTCTAAAACGAAGGAGGAACATGATGAACACTTACGAATAGTTCTGCAAACAATGAGGAAACAAAAACTATACGCAAAATTCGACAAATGTGATTTTTATCAAAAAGAAATACAATATTTTGGACATGTGATTTCCTCGGAAGGTATTTTCGTAGACCCGAAAAAGATAAAATCCATTATGGAATGGCCAGTGCCTAAGGATGTGGCAGATATCTGGTCATTCATGGGAATCACCGGATATTATCACAGATTTATAGAAGGGTTCTCCAAGATAGCCTACCCTATCACGTCATTACAAAAGAAAGGGACCAAGTTTAACTAGTCGCAAAAGTGTCAAGACAGTTTTAACAAGCTAAAAGAATTATTGACATCGGTGCCCATCTTGAAGGTAGAAGACCTAGATAAAGACTTCACAATATGTGTTGATGCAAGTAAAGAGGGGATAGGTGGTGTTCTAACTCAGGAAGGGCACGTGATTTGTTATGAGTCCCGGAAATTAAAGGAACATGAGAGAAATTATGTCACTCATGACTTAGAATTGGCAATAGTAATACATGCCTTAAAAATGTGGTGACACTATATAATGGGTAGGAAATTATTACTATTGACGGATAATAGCAGAGTGAAATATCTATTTAACCAACCAGACCTTAATGAAAGACAAGCAAGGTGGCTAGCCTTCTTAAGCGAATTCGACTTCGAGGTCAGACATATCAAGGGAAAGGGAAATAAAGTAGCATATGTTTTAAGCAGAAGAGTTCATGGGTTATTTGAGATAAATATCAGTAGGGTAGAAAGTGATTTGAAACAAAGAGTAAAAGCGTCAGGAATTAACGATGGAAATTACACTAAGATGATGCCAGAATTGCAAAACAGTATCACAAACTCAGATAAACCAGATATAAGTATCGAAAAACAGGGACTATTAAGATTTAAAAATAGACTTTACATACCAGATTCAGCAGAGCTAAAATTAACTATTTTAGATGAAGTGCATAAGAAACCATATTCTAGCCATCCAAGTTACCAGAAAATAATAACAACACTCAGAAAACTATTTTACTGGCCTAATATGAAAGGCGAAACATCAGAGTATTTGGCTAGGTGCCAAGATTGTCAGTAGGTTAAGGCCGAACACCATCATCCAACCGACCTATTACAACCATTACCAGTACTAGAATGGAAATGGGAGACCATATCGCTGGACTTTATAACAGGTTTTCCTAAAACTCAGAAATAGAATGATTCAATCATGGTTTTAATCAATAAACTTAGTAAGTCTGCACATTTTATTCCTGTAAAGTCTACTTTTAAAGCTATGAATATTGCTGAAATATTCATGAAAGAAATTTTTAGACTGCATGGTATTCCTAAAATGGTGGTTTCAAATAGAGATGTAAAATTCACATCCGCTTTTTGGAAGGAATTGTTTGCAGGGCTAAATACTAATTTGAATTTCAGCACGAGTTATCATCCACAAACGGATGGACAAACCGAAAGGAAAAACCAAATCATAGAGGATATGCTCCGCATGTATGTAAGAACAAAACCGAACAAGTGGGAAGACTATCTAGACTTGGTAGAATTTGCATATAACAATGGGTACCAAACTTCGGCTAAGTTGAGCCCTTTCGAAATATTGTACGACATAAAGTGTACAACTCCAATTAGCTGGGATAACTCGACTGACAGACTCATGGTTGGACCAGAGATGCTCCAAGAAATGGAGAACATGGTAAAAAGTGTACAACAGAACTTGAAAGAAGCACAGGACAGACATAAGAGTTATGTGGATCAGAAAAGAAGACACTTGGAATTTCAAGTGGGAGATCATGTTTATTTGAAGGTCAAATCCTGAAAAAGCTCGCTGAAGCTGGGGAACTGTGCCAAGCTGGCACCCAGGTTTTGTGGGCCCTTCGAGATACTAGCTCGAATTGTACCCGTAGCATATCAACTTGCACTTCCATCTAATATAAGAATTCATAATGTATTTCATGTTTATTTGTTGAAAAAGTATATTCATGACCCTACTCATATGATTGATTGGAACTTGGTGCAGGTGGAACCCGAGGGTGAGTTCCAGGTGGAACCCCTGCACATTTTGGACTGAAGAGAAATAACATTTTGGAATAGAGCCGTCACTTAGATAAAGGTGCAATGGAAGCACTTTAGTCCCGAGGAGGCCACTTGGGAATTGGAGGGAGATTTGCGGAAATCTCATCCAATCCCGTTCTAGGAAAGGAACGAACACCGAGGACAGTTTTTTACTGAAGGGGGAAAGGATGTGACATCCCCCCAAAATAAATATTTTTATTTTTGTTGCTGAAAATTTATTTCCGTTTTTGGCAAATTCAAATCTGGAAAAGTTTTGCCTTTTATGGCAATTCCAAATTTTGAATTTAATAATTGTATTTAATTATTGTGACAGTTGGGCAGAGATCTGTTTGGAATCAAATAACTATTTGACTATGACACTTGTATCACAACAGAATAATTATATTAACTGCAGGAGGACAAATGGAACAACCATGTTAAAAAAATCAGTTGACCATTACTCCATGAGTGGGGAACAAGTTGGAACTGCCTCTGGGCTGATGATTACAACTAGAAAATCAGATATTTGGCCACTGGAATCCCCTGAAAGTCAGGGATTAAGAAAGCTACGAAAATCCCCAAAGGAGGGAAAAGACCTGGGCAAAATTGATAAATAGCATATGCGAGGAGGCAGGACGCTGCCAAGTATGCTGGGAAAGGATTCCTGAGCTCTCTTGCTGTTATGAACACTGTGGATTGAGTGTGAGGCAAGAGGAGCTTGCTAAAACAGAATCACCTTGCTATTATGAGCATTGTTGAGTAAGTGTGAGGCAAAATGATAACTGTTGGAATTGAAGGACATAGCTGAGGAGGAGTTTCCAAGTTCGCCCTCATGGATTCATGGTCAGGCTAGGGGGTGAATCGGGCAAGTGATTTTGGCTTCCCTATTCTATGGTTGGGAGGAACCTGGCTGTTCCCTTTGTCTTCCCACAGATTGGATTCAGATATGTTGATCTACCCCTCTCTATTATGGATGGCTATGTTTTTATTCCGATGTCATATTAAATCCGGACTGGAATGATGTCCACTCTTTGTCTGAATGATTTTTCTGATGCATTGTATTGATTAAATTGGAACTGTAACATTTTCCATTTTTGTTTGTTGTGGGGAATATACGTGAAGGAAATCTGTAATTGTATTTTTATAAGTAAGTACGGAAAGGAGGAGATTAATGACAATGAGGCAGATCCTCTCTGTAGATACATCCCCAGGAAACCAAACTCAGATCCCTCGAAACATCTTTTATAATGACCAATCTCTGATGGAATGATATTCTTAATCATGTATTTACATAGATGCACAGATCCAGTACTGTTGACGTTTAATGCATTGATTAGAAGAGGCTCTAAGTGAATATTATAAGAATTTACCTTATACATAAAATTTTATCCTTTGTACCCTTCTGCGCGTGGGAAATTCCTAAGACCTTAGGCTTTTGGAATTCTATGAGGAAAACTCAGTCCAACTTTCTTTTCGCCTTTTGGAGGTTCGTGTATATTGATGTATGGATTCTGAACTCGCAAAGTTCCGAATCCCGAAACCCCGAAGATTCCCCTTTTCACATTTCGGAAGTTGGTTACATAAGAGGTTTGGGGCATTTGAACTCACGAAGTTTCGAACCTCGAAACCCCGAAATGCGGGACCCACCTTCTCCTTTTTGCATCTTTTCAGAAGTTTGTTTATGCTGGATGTTTGGCGTTTGAAACCTCGAAGCTTTCACTTTTCAGAATTCGGGAGTTGTAGTGTGTTGTTGTTTGGTAGTTGCAAACCCCGAAACCCCGAATCCTGAAATCCCGAAGTGTTTCCCTACATCCTTTCACCTTTCAAAAATTCGGGAGTTGTTGTGTGTTGATGTTTGGTGGTTACAAACCTTGAAACCCCGAATCCTGAAATCCCAAAGTGTTGGTCCCACATCCTTTCACTTTTCATAATTCGGGAGTTGTAGTGTGTTGTTGTTTGGTAGTTACAAACCCCGAAACCCCGAATCCCGAAATCCCGAAGTGTTGTCCTACATCCTTTCACCTTTTCAGAATTCAGGAGTAATTGTGTGTTGTGGTTAGGATTTTGAAAACCTCGAAACCCCGAACCCCAAAATCCCGAAATATTAGTTCCTTTCTTTTCGCAATACGGGAATTGTTGTATGTTGAGTATGAAAACCATGAAACCCCGAACTCTCGAAATCCCGAAATGCGGGTCTCACCTTTTCTTTTTTTCGCATTTCGAAAAATTGTTTATGTTGATGTTTGGACACCGGAACTCGCGAAGTTCTGAACCTCGAAATCCCGAAGTGTGGGACCCACCTTCCCTTTTTCGCATTTTGGAGGTTTGCATATGTTGTTGTTTGGACACTTTCACTTGCGAAATCCCGAACTCCGAGTTCCCGAAATATTGATCACCTTTCAAAAATTTGGGAGTTGTTGTGTGTTGATGATTGACTTGTGTATTCACGAAATCCCGAACCCCAAAGCCCTGAAGTGCTCGACATCTTTTCACAATTTCGGGAAATATTGTATATTGATGTCCGACTCTTGTAATCTCGAAACCTTGAATCCCGAAACCCCGAAATGCTGGCCACATTCGTTCCATATTTCGGATTTCGGCAAACAATAGGGTCCTTTGTTTTTTTCGGCACTTATGATCCCTAAAAACTGTCTGTCCTCTATTTCTTCACAAATCTATAGGAACATGGTAGGAATGTTTGTTATAGGTACAAACAGATAGAAAAGTAATTTATAAATTACAGGATCTTAGATAAACATTGAAGCGAAGAGTAAACACTTTTATATCATCGGTTAGGAGACTTTAAGTTGAATGGTGAGGACAGCCGACAACAGTAAGGATTCTAACAAACTTTTAGATTCAAGCCCTATAATAGAAAGCCTAATTGCTTGAAGTCTCAGAACTTTCATGGATATGTACATTTTTTTAATTTTTTTATGGTGATTTTGAGGTACATTACAAGTAGTAGAGAGTATAAACGCATAATTGATCAACATAGGAGAGAACTTCAATTTGAAGTGGGAGATCAAGTTTTATCACATCTCAGGAAGGAAAGGTTCCCAAGGGAAACATATAACAAACTGAAGCTGAAGAAGACATGACCATGTAAGATCCTAAGGAAATTTGGTGCCAATGCTTATGAGATAGAGCTACCAGAGGATGTGGGTATATCACACATATTTAACATTTCAAACCTGTATCCTTACAGGGAAGATGACACAAAAGAATCAGAAGATCAGAAAGAGATTCAGTGGGAGAAGCAGATGCCTGTAGTGGAAAATCCACAATTGTACAAGATCATTGACCAGAGGATTGGTAAGAAGACCAGGAGAAAGACTTATTTGGAGTATTTGGTAAAGTGGAAAGGAAACCCAATAGAAGATTCCATTTGGGTAAATGAAGCTGATATCTAGAAGCATGGAAATTTAGTGCAGGATATCATGGTCATGATTCCATGAATTTTTGTCCAGAGGAGTATGATGCAGGAGCATCGTTAGCAAAGCACACATGGAGAAATAGCTCAGCGCCCTAGTTCGCCTTTTAAATTATTTTTGAATTTTAAAATCTTGTGTATCCTGTAAACCTTTTGAATGGACTATGAATTAAAGAGATCTTTAATATTCGAAGGCTGAACGATCGCGTGAGATCATGAGAGATTGGATTTTCCTTTAATGTAGTTTATTTTGGCACAGATCTAGAGCTTTCACTCTTATATGTTTGTCTCAGAATTTTAATGTAACATGGCTTAAGTATTTGCTAGCTTTTATTTCGATAAGATAGGTAGTCGGAGGGAACCCTATGATCCCTCTGGTATAAGTAGAGGTGTTGTATGCCCAAACGAAGCTGATGAATATTATGGTAGCTACAAATTAACTAAATATTCTTGTAGCTGCAAGTTAGTTAGAAGTTGTTGAATGTTGTTATAGCATAGTTACATTTGAATGAATATAACAGAGAGGTATTGACCCAAATGCGTGGTGTTGTTGTTGCTTGAATGAATAGTAGAATTTCTATTTACATTTTGCTCTTTTTTAATTTGTATTCTCACGCATGCATGAGTTTCATTGTTGAATGCGTGAATTCATGGTGAACCATATGAATCTGTGAAACATTAGATAAGTTTCACTTGTTTCTCTTCCACAAGCTTACACAATGAGTGTGTGTTGTCCGCAAAGAGTGCGTTGACAGAGTCTGATTCGACTTAGAGCTCGAAAGAGGTAACTTGAATCTTTGTATGCAAATTGTGCATATCATCTGCAAGGTGTGTGTCGATAGAGTCTTTTACTCAGAAGCTTAGGAGGAGTAGCTAGAGAAATTGCTCGCAGAAATGCGTGCGAAGATCTTTTGCAAGCCGTGCACAGATCCAAAATTTACATTCTACTCTTTGTTACTTTGTATTCTCATGCATGCATGAGTTTCATTGTTGAATGTGTGAATTCATGGTGAACCGTATGAATCTGTGAAACATTAGATAAGTTTCACTTGTTTCTCTTCCACGAGCTTACACAAGGAGTGCGTGTTGTCTGCAAAGAGTGTGTTGACAAAGTCTGATTTGACTTAGAGATTGAAAGAGGTAACTTGAATCTTTGTATGAAAAGTGTGCATATTGTCTGTAAGGTGTGCGTCGATAGATTCTTTTACTCATAAGCTTAGGAGGAGTAGCTCGAGAAATTGCTCGCAGAAATGCGTGCGAAGATCTTTTGCAAGCCATGAACATATCCAAAATTTGACTAACTTTCGAAGAAAACCCTCTAAAGAGTTAAAGGTTCAGAGGAAAGACATGTTCCAAAAAGTTAGCAGGAGAAATATTCAAAAGGGAGGAGCCCTTTAAGGTTTTTCAAATTAACACTCAAGATTCCTTCATAAGGAAGCAGGATTGTTTCAGACTGTCAGATCTGGGAGAGTTTTGCGGTGGTTAGCCATGGGTTCCTTCGGAACTTCGTGATTCATAGGTTTTGAAGTGTTGAACATAAAAAATCGTTGAAGCCCAAAGTAGCGAAGTAGATCTATACCATTAGATCCGGAAGGGTATGTGGCAGAGATCCA
>ML790188.1:448851-471869 GCA_009831015.1 Picea engelmannii | reverse complement strand
CTGAGGAAAGTGAAGAAAAGAAGGCCGAAATGCAAGGAAGGATAAATTCTTTTGATGGTGCTTTCTAAGGTATGTTATTTACAGGTCATCTCACCATTTTTGCTATAACTTTTTTTCTATAATGATTCAGATCCTGAAATTTCCATGCAAGTGAGAAAACATAGCCAAGTATCCGTGGTTAAAAATTAATCTTGTGGGTCATTGTAGTTTGGGAGTTACACTCCGTGGAGAATAGGGTTTGTGGCTAGTCCTGAAACTAGTCAAAATCAGGTGTTTCGGGTAAAAACGTCATAACTTCTTCATAATATATCCAAATTCAGTGAGAGCAATTGTGTTGGTTAGATTACAGTATTTAGTATTCTCTATAATAGTTTCAAATCTATTCATAAAATATTTTGTGCGGGGCACGCTCTACAAGGTCGCTCTCTAGAATAAGTTAGAATTCAACAAGGTATGCCATTTTTTCTATAAATCCTTTTCTGAGAGGTTCCAAGTAGTGACAATTGGCGGAATTGCATAAAACACACTGAAGAAAATTGTGTATCAGTTTCAAATCTTTATTCAGTACAGGTACAAAGTTATGCTTATTTCAATTTAGGGTTGTTGACTAATCCAAAACTAGTCATGGTTGAGACAAGCAGTTGATGAGTTGGCACATACATGAGGTGTATAGTTGATGATGTTGGTACATATTGATGAGTCATTGTTGATGAGTGGTTGACACATGATTGGTATATACTTGGTACATGGTTGGATGCACTTGTTTATGGTACAGGTTGATTACAGGTTGTTTGGCACAGGTTGGTGCATGGTTGATGCTCTTGTTTATGGTACATTTGTTGAGGATTGTTGCCTCATCTTAGTTGGTGCTGAGAATGCATGTTGAGTCTTGCATATAGAGATGGTGCTCTTGTAGAGTTGTACTCTATTAAGTTGTTGCTGATAAACCCCAAGGATTGTAGTCCGTAATAAAAAGAAAATTGTACATACATCTTATGTTCTTTGTGTTCATTGTGGTGATGACTTGTTGATGATATATTGCTGATACATGTTGCTGATATGTGCTCACGTCTAACTGGTTATAAATGAAAACAATGGGTAATGAATAAATGTTGAATGCTAATTGATGAATTTTTGTGCAAGAGAGAAGTTTTGGGAAAAAGAGACCCACACTCATTCACCCCCCCTCTAAGTGTGGTAGGTGTGTCCAATAGGTTTCACCTATCCACGTGGAATCCACTAGTTTCCCTGACAGTGATTCACTAGCGGTTTGACGTGACACCTAGTTGGGAGGCTTCAAAATCAATGATCAAATCTATACCATTTTTCAGTGTTGTCTCATTGGAGCGATCAAAGGTCTAGGACTTTGACGAGGTAGAATCCAATGAAGGAATGATTCTGACACTTTCATCTCAACCTTTGATTGAAGGAACTGGAGATAGTCTGAGATCCATTGATCTTGCTGCGATTGAAAACCATATTTGTCTAAGGCAAAGATTGTCACGCTGACGTGGTTATGGACACATGGAAAATTTCTATTGGTCCACGTTGGCACTGAGATGACAGATAATATTGACACGTGTCACCTGTATTTGATGTGATGACCTGTGTATATGGTGTCTTTCTTTTGTCCACGTGTCAACTGTCAATTGACCTGATAGGTTCCCTACTGGCATTGCCTTCTCTGGGTGTCTTGGTTTTTTTTTTCCTACCGACTTGATTGCAAACACTTATCAATCGAGCATTGATTTATGATATGAGCTGTTGATCCAAAAGGTTGAACACGTGATGAATATTCTATAGACACATGCATTTTATTAGTATAGTCATACAAATATATAACAAAGTCGAAATAAAATTAAAACTTTATTTAAATTTTCTAAAAAAAATTAACACTTTATTCTTTAACACTAATTAAGGAATATGAAAAACTAAAACTAGGTTTATTTTAATTAATGCTTAAACCCATGTAATAAATCAAATTCCATTTTTTTTTGAATTTTTTAATCTAACTTTATTTATTTAGTATATGAAAAACTATAAAATTAAACATAACACCTCAATTTTATTTAAAAAAATGGTTTTGAAAACTAATATAAAACCCTAAGTATCTATTTGACTTATCCAAAATAAATCTAAGTTTATTTTTTTTAGACTTTGGTGTAAAATTTAAACTATGTTACAACCCTCGCCACATGACACCGCCCACATAATCAAAGGAACATGTGACCAAAATGGTGCCACGTATGTGAGGAAAATAATCATTCAACACAAGAATGTCAGTTGAATGCGAAAAATAGAAAAAAATTCCATTCAGTATTCGTACACATACAGTCAACCAAAACGTCGATCAAGATAATGGAAATGACTATAGAGGTTGAGGCCGTGGAGGTTATCAAGTCTGAAGAAGAGGAGGAAGATTAACATTTGGAAGAGGATGCTGTCGAGGCTACTACTACTACTTCCACTGCTGGAATGACAACCACATAAGCCCATATTTCCAGATAAAGGACAAAATGGATCTCAAGTTCTGCAAAATTTGTGGAGTGGGAGACCACTCCCTTGAAGAATATCCGATTGTGCTAGACAAAGTAATGAATAAACGAAATGTAAACCTCTTGCCTACAGTTCCAAAAAATGATATTTTAAATTCAAGAAAATTTTATGTAGTAACACATTTGCGAGTTGGTGAAGACACTTATCCAAACTCTCCAAGTCGTCATAGGAGAGGCTGAAACACATATCCCAACCTAGAACACAAAGAAAAAATAATGTGGGAAGCAATGGAATTTTTCAACAACATCGACGAGGAAAAAGTAAAGGGAAACATGGGAGGGAATGAAAATATCCCATACACTGTGCTAGATGAATTTCTCCTATTACTGAAAGAAAAATAGTTGCTCAGTTTCTTGATCGACATGCTCGACATTCTAAGAGAAAATAAAGAACATCAAAGACCAGTAAAAAATCTTCGATAATTGTCTTAGGAAAGACATACGAATGAATTCAACCCACAAGTCAACTTGGAAATCGATGGAAACATGATCAAACAAGTCGTAGTCGAATTTGGGTCCCAAGTAAAAATCCTCCCCAGAGAAATGTGGGTTCGACTCAGGAAACCCTGCTTCATCCAACAATGAATTTTCTAAAACTAGCAGACCAAAGGTTCATTAAACCAATTGGCACACTTAAAAGTGTCATAACATCCATAGTGGTAATCCCAAGAAGATTAGACTTCGAAGTGATTAATCTAGTCGAAGGCATCCCTACCTACCCTACATTAGTTAAAAGACCATGGGGTTGAAACATGAGGACCAAAATCTCCCTCAAGAGGGACAAAATTTAATTGAAAGGTAGCAAAAGAAAAGTCATAATCCCATCGGACCCAAAAGAAGTAAAACCTTGGGTAGACACATGGGATGAAGCCCAAGAATCCTGACGATTGTATCAAGTAATGAATGAGAAAAAGGACAACATTGAGCCAAATAATGAAGGATAAATTTTAGTCGAGTCACCATTGTCAATAAGAAAAAATTAAAATACAAAACTTTACAATTGGAAGATGGATAATTACGAATCTAAAGATAAGGAGTGTTGGTCGATAGATGAAATACCACTAAAGCAATCAAAATCATGCTTTTTAGTACAAGCATTCCCTATCGTGGTCGAGAAGAATTTAAAACAAACACAAACACTAATCTCGACTCATACAAATACAAGTCCCCCTTGTAGTTCAATGAAAGGAACTCTTTGTTGATGCATGTCAACGAGGTTTCCAAATTAGTTGGAGAACATGGGAGAGTACAAAGCTTAGTCAAATTCTTCATAGGCTAAGCAACCCAATGGTGGGAAACACATGCACCATGACTAAAAACATGGAATAATTCCACTTTATATTTTGTGGAAAGATTTGGTGGAAACAAATTGTTAGAAAACCTCGACATTCTGACTTTCAAACCCAGGTTCAACCCATTCACTCACATTCAACAATGTGAGAAAGAATGGAAAAGAGCATGCTACTAGGATGAAAGAGTGTGGCCACATATGTTCCCAAATATACTGGATGATATACCACATAAGTGGTATAAAATTGAAGAAGCATGTGGACACACATTCGATTGGAACAAAATCAGAATAAATTTCCTCAAAGAATTTGAATTCAGACCCAGAGAAGCACTTTTGCAAGAGGAAGCAAGAGAGATCAAATTTTTTTTGGAAAAACCAATTCCTGACGAAATCAAGAAAAAATGCAAAGCTAAAGTCAACATGGGATCAACTTCGAATTGCAATTTAGTATCGACACATAATCCAAACATTTTAATAGCTCATTGAATAGATATGGAAAACACAAGTTTTTTGGGGTAGAGTTTTCGATGGAAGAAAAACCATCAAGGAGTACAAAATTATGTAAAAACAATCTACTCAATATCCAAGGAAGAAAAAGAATAAAAGGAAAACATAGAAAAACCTGACTTCCCATTAAGCTATAATAAAGTTGTAGAAGGAGAATGCCAATTGGACGAATCTAAAGAACCCAAATGGATGTATGTAGAAATCAAGACTAAAGAGTTCGACATCTCAATAGATGGTCGATTGAAAATGGATAGAATAGGCGACTATTGGTCCGAAAAACAAACCATGGAAATAGTCAACCTACTAAAAGAATACTAGGATGTCTTTGCATGAGATTACAAAGACCTGAAAGGCTTGGTACAAGATATGGGAGAGATGAAAATTGACCTCATCCCTGAGGCCAAACCTATCAAAAACTGGCCATATAACTTGACACATAAATACAAGCCCGTATTCAAAAAGGAGATAGAAGCAATGCTAGCTGCTTGAATTATATACCCTATCAACAAGTCAGAATGGGAATGTTTGATGGTTGTGTGACCCAAAAAGAACGACCCAAAGAAACTTAGAATATGTGTTGACTTTAGAGTACTAAATAAAATTACAATAACTAATCCATTCTTGACGTCGTTCGTTGACAAAATCATCAATCAAGTCACGGGGCACAAATGCTATCCTTTGTTGATGGCTTCTCTTGCTACAATCAGGTACCTATCACAAAAGAATATCAGGGAAAAAAAACATTTGTTTCCAAATTTGGGTCATTTACATATAGAGTAATGCCATTTGGCCTCAAGAATGCCCTAACAACCTTCACCGGGATAGTGGTCAAGGAATTTAAAGAATACATTTACAAAAAATGGGTAACTATTTTGATTTCTAGACTATTTACAACCTCTTCAAAGATCATATCCAATGGTTAAGAATGATGTTGGAAATATGAAAACAAATTCACTTCTCTCTGAATATTAAAAAATTCATCTTTGCCACACCTATATGCATTATGTTGGGACATGTTGTATGCAAATATGGAATGAAAGTCAACATGTCCAAGATCAAGGTTATTCTCGACTTGAAAGCACCAATTAATCAGAAAGAAATAAAAATATTCCTTGGGCACACTGGAAATTATAGAAAGTTCATCTAACACTACTTCAACATCACTTTTCCAATTGATGAGATATTAAAGAAAGAATTCGATTTTCATTGGAGCAAAGAACGTGATGAATATTTTGAGTTATTGAAAAGAAAACTAGTAGAAGCACCCATACTAAGATTCCTAGAATGGTCAAGGAAATTCCATGTCCATGTGGATGAATCTAACATTGTTGTCAGCTCAGTCGTAGCCCAAACATATGATGAGATGGACGACCAACCAAATGCATATGCCAGCTGAAAATTAAATAAAGAAAAAAAAAACTACTCGACGACGGAGCGTGAAGCTCTAGCAATGATTTTTTCCCTTCAAAAATTCTGACACTACTTACTAACAAATACATTTATATTCTTCATGGACCATCAGGCGCTAAAATACTTAGTAAATAAACCATTCCATCAAGGAAAAATCTATCGATGGCTACTACTATTTCAAGAGTTTGACTTTGAAGTAGTAGTCCGACCATGAAATGAGAATGTTGGCCTTGATCATCTATCTTGACTTGAGATGGGAGAATATCCAACCGAAATAGATGATGAATTACCAGATGCAAATTTATTCAGGGTTGAAGCAACTCGCAAAGAACTAGAATAAATTAAAAAAATTCTAGAAGAAGGGAAGGCACCTGAAGATCTCCCAACCAACAAAAGAAATATCCTAGCGATCAAGGAATAACCATCACTCTCATGAATGGCTATATTTACAAGCTAGGAATTGATAATATCTCATGAAGATGCACATTAGAGCATGAATGTGAGGACATAATTAATGAAGCGTAGGCAAGCCCAGTGGGAGGTCATTTCCAAGCCAACATGATAGCCAGAAAAATACTCCAAGCAGGTATTTGGCGGCCAACTTAACAAAAAGATTGTCGAGAACAGATAAATAAATGTGATAATTGTTAGAGGATAGGCTGACCATTATGGAAAAATGAAATTCCTTTGCATTTGGTAAACCCCGGTTTACCATTTGAAATCTGGGCTAATGATTTCATCAATCCATTCCCAAAAAGAGAAAAATGATATGGGGAAAAATATATAATCACAACAATCAAGTACTTAACTAAATGGGCAGAGGTGGAACTAGTCGAAAATTGTACAAAGAAAACAACCACAAAATTCATCTATGAAAACATAGTAACCAAATTCGGCTGTCATTTGACATTAATCAATGATCAAGGAACTCATTTGATCAACAATACAATTGAGGTATTTCTTAAAAATTTCTTGATCGACCACAAAAAGATGATTGCTTATCATTCACAGGCTAACAGAGTTGTCGAATCATTCAACAAGACATTACATACATGCTTAATGAAAATATATAGACTTGATAGAGATGACTGGGATGATACGGTTCCAATAGTACTGTGGGCCTATAGAACAACGTATAAACTACTGACTGGCCAGATATCATTTAAGTTAGTCTATGGTCAAGAATTTGTAATTCCATTACACTTTTGTGCTAACGCAGGAAAGATAGAATCTGTCTTGAAATTCGACCATATGATTAACACAAGACAACACTTCTATTAGTTAAATCAATTAGAATAAGAAAGGATGCTCGCACAAAAACATTAGGAAACCCAAAAGAATCAACAAAACATTGGTACAACTAACATATTAAAAAGAAGGATATCAATGCCAAAGACTTGGTACTTTTATATGACAGTGGAGTAAAAGGAAATCTGAGAAAATTAGAAATGACATGGTTGGGTTCTTATGTTGTCGAGGACATTCGACCAATAGGACCAGTACAACTAAAAACCTTGCAAGGGAACCCCTTCAAAAAACTAGTCAATGGGGCTTGCTTAAAAAATATCATATATAGAAGTCTCAAGTCCTCCTGGTGAAAACCTCTTTAGGGGCGCCATTAGGACTATACTAGGTCGAAAATCCCTCGGGATGGCCTAATTCGAGGTGAGAATAAAAGAATAAATAATAGGAAAAAATAAAATAAAAGAAAATAAACCTAAGCAATAAGGAAGCGAAAGATTAAGAAAAAAATCAAAACTAAGAAAGCAATAAAAATGTCGGTTATTCAAATTAGGTACAAAAATATTCGAGAATTAGAAGCTATATGATCGACTCAAACCAACAAAGAATTCATTCATGCTACCATATTCGAATATGAGAAGAGAAGAAAGCCCGTGTTCAACATTAAAGTTAATTATAGAAGAAACATAGAAATCAAGAAAAAGTTCAGTACCAAGGAAATACCTATGCTATTTCTTAAATAAGAGGACCAATCAATCCATTGAAAGAGAAGTACATCACCAAGTCGAACGAGAAACCCATACATTAAATAAGTGTGAATTCCAGAGATCAAGTGAGACGAAAGATATCAAGCAAGCGAGTGTGAAAATAATACTTCAAGTGATTACAAACATCTTCAACAAAGCAACCATGTCCTTAGAAAGCTGAGCATCAATCGAATTGAAAAGAGAATGGAGACCGACATGGTCGGATGCTTCGACTGGAGGTCCTCGAATGAAAGGAAGAACTGGCCCGACCAGATTATATAAGCAAATGAAATAACAAAAGTTGACCAAGTCAGGCCTATTTCCTGTGAAAACAAAATTGTCTTAGTCGAAGCAACTAATCAACATGAGTACATTAATATAATGAATGATCGACGAGACAAGTTTGACCTCCATACCACAGTCGAAGCAGGTTTCCCGTCACATGAATAAGTAATTACCCCTGACATTTTGACTGAGGCATGAAAATTAATGACGTCGCTGGATGAATTAAATTCCCTACTCCATATCCCGCATATAAATATGGATAAGGGATACAACTTCACCTCACTTTTGTTCACACCATAGCACCCATGTAATTAGAGCATCAAAATTGAAGCTACACATCCAAATCCAGAGCTTTATAAATATCCATCCAACCAACAAGAAAACAAAGACATGCCAAGAATGAGAGGACATGTAGCATATTCCTTGGTGGAGCCAAGTACAAATTCCAAAATCGACAAAACAGGTACAATCGAGTTAGAAGCACACATGGAAAACATTTGATGGGATCAAATCAAATAAATCGATTCGTCATGACATTGGTAGAATTTCAGTGCATGGGGAACATAAGCTGATGGAAGGACGAAACAAATTTCCTTGAGAAGGAAGGAATTCAACATTTTCTAGGTGTGACTCAAGTTGTAGAGTTGGATGGTTGTAAAGAGGAAGCTGCAAAGTTCCTTGTGAGTTGGTACCAAAATGGCCATCTATGGCTATAATTTCCAGTTGAGATAACTAGAGGGATGATTCAAAATATTATTGGAATCCCACATGGGTGTACTCTTGTACCCAAAACCATGAATTCAAATGATTAGATCCAGTTCCTCGCAAGAGGAACCTCAACAAAAAATTCAAAGGGTTTGTTAATCAACAAAGTAACCGACCTTACAACAAAATGGACATGAATAATACTATCACTGTGCTTTAAAGTTGTAGGTCAAGATTTAGATGTGAAGCTTACGATGTTGGAACCCATTGGTCAAATCCTTGAGTTGGGGGTGCAATTTGATTGGGAAGAGCATGTGGCTACATTGGTCAAAAGAAATTGCAAGTATTTCCAAGAAAATGATTGGGTCATCAAGTTTCCATCCTTGTTAATTTGGATTTCCATGAGCCAAGTCATCCCATTCAAGGAACCTCACTTCACCGTAAGGCACACCCTGACCATGGACAACTACAAATTCTTTGCAACAGGAGAAATCAGGTCATTGGATTCTCTTCCACCTGAGGTAATGTTTAGAAATTGTGTCAATAATTTGAGGAATGTGTCACACAAATAAAGAGTTGAGAAAAAAGTCTGTTGGGCCTTACCACCGAGTGCCCATATTAAATTAATCCTTGACTACACAAATCTTTGGTGTGGAGTCAACGAGGCGTTAACACTATAAGAAATGGAGTACCAATCGATGAAATATCAAATCTTTCAGGAGCTTGACCAACATTTAGGGTTAGAAAATGAGACCCCCCAGAGATATTGTGTGATGAATCAACCATTCTAACTCCCCTCACTGATGGATAACAAGAGGAAGAAAGAGAGGTATCTCTCTATACAATCCCATCTATCTCAAACTTAGACACAAAAGGAGGAATTCCAACAAAGAATACTTCGACTAAAAGAAAATAACAAGAAAGAACAACAAGAGAAAAAGAAGTTATCAACTTGGAGGCAGATCTAGAAGATATAAATATTATTTGGCATGAATTTTTCAATTCAGATACTGCGTTGGACTTCAATAACCCATTGATAAGGGAACAAATTTCTTCCTTCACCAATAAGTTAGCTGCAAGGACTCGATTAAAATAAAAGAAGACTCAATAGGACCAACCTATCACTAGAAATATTTTGAAGTTGAGCATTGGTCCTCAATTTCGGGAGATGATGGAAACAATAGATGCAAAGAAGGTTGAAGTAAGAAAAACCAAGGTATCTTTAGAAAAGAAAATGGAAACAAGGAAGTAGAAAAAACAAATACTAGATGAACAACATGAACAAAGTACATGAAGATCAACTCCAACAACATCACGTCGGTCGAAAATTATCATACCCGACCCAAGCAAGAAACCTACTATAAAGAAACAATGCACGATAAGTACATTCAACCTTACAAGAGAATAACCACCACCTAAGGATACTCCAGTTATTGAGGAAATAAAAATATAAAATGAGACGAAAGGACAGAAGAAGAAACCAAGGAAAGAGAGTCGACAAGAATCATCAAGTGAAACCATCTCATATCCTCCTCCTAACAATAACAATTAAGGAAATGAATCACACTTGGGGTCGGAATATTTCAAGTGGAACTTACATAATGGAACTAGTAAAAAGAACACCATAGTCTAGTCGACCCCACTGGATAGGTTGAATCCAATTGAATCGACAGAACCTAAAGCTGGTCCTAGTAAAGAAAGTCAGTCAGTCCACTCCAATCTAGTCACAACAATAGGTACATCAAAATGTATAGAGACAATTACAAACACTCAAGGGTCAGTACATACTAGTGAAAAACCATTGGATGAATCCGACCTCCCATAGAAATCTAATAAAGAAACAAAGAAGTCTGATCAAGACAAGCAGATGAAACTGGAACAATCGACCGAACATGACATCGATAAAGAAAACATGGATAATAATGATGGTCTGAAATATCCTAAGGATGGAATACCTATACTAGAGAATCCTCCTTTGGGAAACCTTCAGAAATACCAATTGAATCCCCTAGAACATATTGGAAATACTGGGAAAAATAATGAACAAGGTCAAGGGAACAATGATGGAAGGAAAACATGCAACCAAAATTAGGGGGACTACTGAGAAAAAACAAGGAAATGATGATACAAAAAGGAAACAACGTCAACAAATAGAAGGAGAAAGAACTTGTTGAAAATGTTAGTGCAAAAAAGAAGAAGACCATAAACAAGAATGATAATACTCCAAAGGCAATCACATTTACATCCTTCAATCCAGTCGGTTCGATAGAACCAACTGTAGAAACAATATTCGACCCAATATTTGCATCCGATGAAAAAATGCTCGACTTGTATGGTGAACTGACCAAATAAGAAACAAATAGATTTAAGAGGGCCCTCAAGGATGGTGCTCGACTGATGGAAATGAGAAATAAGGAGAAACATATATTAAATTACTGCACACAACTCTCCAAAGAGAAGATGGGAATTGGACACCCAATAGAAGGATTCGACCCTCTAGCAACAATAAAAAGTTTGGTCAAAGCAGTCATAACCACTGGTGCTAATAATCAGTTGGAAATCGAACAACTACGACAATAAAATAAATAACTTAAGCAGTTTCATAGTATATCATTAAGAAGTAATAAGGTTAGATTGGTTCAACAAACCACAACAATTTTGCAGTCAAAACATGGAAAATTCAAATAAGTACAACAACAATTAGAACTGGATAAATCCCAAGAAACAATCATTAATACAGTACTTAACAACTAGCCTTCATACTTATCCTTAACCTATGACAATATCAAAGAACAATAATTTCTGATCTAAGAAAAATAAGAGAACTCACCTCCGACACAAAATGTAAAGAAACCATTTTGACCCACATTGAAAATAAAATGCAGTGGAAGTAGAGTTGTCAAAACAAGAGAAAGAGTGGTTGAGAGAGGTGACTAAATATCAGGCCACAACAGATAAATCCATTAAGCACCTTGACCAAATTAAAAATAAAACACAGGAAGCTGAACAAAAATTTGCCCCAGAGTCGACTCCTATGCAAGAATCCCCCTTGACCGACAAGCTAGACTTTTCGGGGAAACTGAAATAAGTGGGAATAGAGGTACAATACTCCATCAAAGAATGGAATATTTTTTCACACCACTTGCAACAAATAACTCCAAGCATATATCAGATAAAATTTGGAGTTCTATCGAATCAACCTGCAGAACAGTCGGAGGCCACATCAACTTATCAAAAGAAGTTTCGGTTTTTCAATCCCATGCCATCTGAGTCAAACATTCTAACCACCATCCATCAATCAAGAAATCCAGAGGTAATCATTGAAGGATCATATGAGTCACATGTACAAGTAAAAAAGACACCTCGACCACCAAATTTCAGAATGCATGAGTGGGAGATTCCTGATGAAACACATGAGAAGACCATGCGGCCAAAGGAAATCCATGAACAAGCAAATGGCATTCAACTAAATTGATTTCAACAATTATCGACATCAACATTATGTTTCTTCTTCTATCACTCTTTCTCATTCTCATATTTTAATATTTTCAAATATGACATAACCTACTGATGAAGACCTCTTCGGGGGCACCAATAGAGTTTGCAAAAAATTTCAATGTATTAGTCATGCTCTCCCCTTTCTCGGGACAAGCAAGGAATTGAGGGGGGGGGAGATGTTGTAGGGGCTAGTAAGATCTATTGACTAGACCCTCTAGCCGATTGTAGAATTTGGGTAAGGAAATTCGGTCAAATAGAAAATTAGATTTGACCGACCAAACAATTAAGAAATGTAACCGATTAGTAACTATCTCTCTCTCTCTCTCTCTCAAACACACACATGTGGCTATGTAATGGAAATATAGAGATTGTTTTTCTATCTAATAAAATGCATTGATGGTTCTCCCACTTCTTGTGTCTCTATGTGTTTCTATATATGATGTTGTGATGTGTATTTCTATGTTCAAGGATCTATTGGTAACTTCTCATACTTTCCCTTAGACTACAACACCCCCTCATTTACCTTTACAACTATAGGTCAACCAAGGATCATCACATCTAGACAACCTAGTGTATGGGATATGGTAAGTCAACGTCACCATGAGTAATGTTAGTCCTTCTTTCCTGCAAAATGTTGTGCTTAACTTCTTGGGTGTATGTAGATGAGGATAATTGATTGAAGTTGGATAATGGATCATTGGCTTGGGAAATTATGTCAGTTTCCTTGTTTCACCTTGGTGGTCATCTTCTATGCCCTAGTCCTATGTTGTCACCGCCTAGGAAAAAGGGGTACTACTAAGGGGCCCTCACAAGGGTAACATTCTATTCCCCACCATACTTAAGAATTTCCATCCTGGAGCCTGTCACAATGTACCAAACTTTGGTAATGGGTCATGTTCCATTCTCTCATGAGAAGAAGAGGATGAAGTTCCAAAGGTTCATGCAGTTTCTCTATACATATATGCTATTTCTAAATGATCAAGGACACCATAAAATCCTCATGCTAGCTTGATCTTTAACACCTCTAATGGTAATCACCCCTGTTTAAGATGAGAATGAATGCACCGAATTATAAAGGACTATATCTTAGTAAAAAATTAAGGAATAAAGCTTGAAATGTTATAAAGGGGACTAGCAAATGGTAACTATGTATCAAAAGGAAAATTAAGAGGTTCAAAATGAAAAAAAGTATTGAGGAAAGAGTATCTCAATCAAGCAAGCGCTCCCTCTACAAAAGAACTCATAGATATGGATTCATTGACACCATAAGCCATGAACTAAGCCCTAAAAACATATCACTATCACACTTACTCTTGAAGGGTTTCTTTCTTTCCTTCTTCCCTCAGGACATATCACTCTACTTGGGTATTTTATTTCCTATCTAGGTTGGAACACCTAATAGGGTTGGATGAAGGCCCTCCCATACTTAAACTTACCAACTCACATGAGGTCCTAGTTTGTTGTGATGCAGGGGATACTAAGGTGAATTTTTTACATGTCTTATATCTTAAGTGACAACTTACTTTGCATATTTTAAGGACTAATATTTATTGTGAACCTTGGCTAACCTTATATTATACTTTGTTTTGTTTTGAATGGCCCTGACACAGTTCTTTGAGGGACATCTTGTGATTGTACCTAGGATGTTGTGCCTTTTATTGAAATACTGTGACATGTGTGATATAGAGCAGTGGGTCATCCAACGATTCACCATCCTCAGACATCAACTCTCGCATCCTTGGAACCTTGAACGATGGAAAAATGGGCTTGGTTTGAGCATTTTTAGTCATGATGGCACACACATGGGATGGAATCCCATAGGATGGGTAGAGTACCCCAAGTATTATTATTCACTAGATCAGGGATGTCTTAGCAACACATAGACACACACCTTGCAGAAACAAGATGCATCCCTCTAGCCTGGATGTTGTACCTCATATCCTTAACTTTACCCTCCATTGACTATGACATCATCTTCTAGGGTTTCATGGCATTGGGATTTGATGGATAATTGGGGTATTTGTGACTATTGGCATGACCTTGTGTTAGGAGAGACATCATTTTCCATCACTTCACTCTTGATTTGTTCCACATGGTCGTTGGAGGCCTCTCCCTTTCCTAGGAAGCCTTAACATCTGACAGGTGTGGCCTTTTTATGATGTATTTTGAATTTTAGCATTTTGTACGGGTAAAATGAGGGGTTGAATCCAGTTAAATAAAATTTTATGTTATGTTTGTGGAAAAATTATGCTAGGCTAGCCTCATTTAAGAAGGACAACACTAGCCTTTTATTTTTCATCATCACTCGTCACCATTTGTGGGGTAACACTTCTAGTTTTCTCTATTTCAACGATTCTTGGTCTCTTATCTTATGCACTATTCTTGGAGAAGGTCTCTTGTGACTTCTTTTTCTGATTTTGGATGGATATTTCTGAATTTAGGGTTTTATGCTCTTGGTTTCTTGGATAAAGTAAGTAATTTTCTATAATTATATGGTATTTTGTTGATGTAAATGGTGAAATTACTATTTTGTTGCAAGAAGTCTTGTTTTTTGAAACCCTAAGAGGGGAACATAAGTGATTCTTCCCCTCACAAAGTTTTATTTGTCCAAGTTGGTGAAATGTCCTTGCTAGGGTTAGAAGCCTAAATCCCTAAAGTTATAACACTTTAGGATTTTAGACCTAGACAATTGATCTTTGACCTAAGTGAAGCTACATGAAGGGATAAATTCTATTTGGGGTCCACACATGCTTGCACCCTAGATATACTTTTCCTCAAAGTCTAAATCCTAAGGCCCAAACATGCTTGCACCTTAGGGTTTAGACTACACCTCTTGGTTTCAGTTAGATCAATCTTCAAGTTTTGATGCATTTGAGACTTTGTAGGCCCTAGAATGACGACACTATCTAGAAGCAATCTTGTGATGAAAGTTGTTGTTAAAACCATTTTTATAAACCTCTCAAGTGTTCTCCTAGCTCTACTAACCCTAACTCTAGCAAACTCACAAAAAATGTTGCTACTGTTACAAAATTTTGCTACAACCATTGAAAACTGTCTTAATTTGTTGCATACAACTAGTTATAAGTGGCTTAACTTGTTCAAAAATCATCTCTAACAATTGGATAATATTTTGTTGGTTTAATGCTTACTTTTATGGTCATTTGTGGTGATTATGAGCACTAATTGTTGTTGTTGTTTCAAATTATTTATTGTTGTTATAAAGTTGTTTACTTCTACAATATGCAACATCCATTGCAATCTAACTTGTCTAGTGTCTAAATAGGTCATTGTTGCATACTTTAGCTTAGTAATTTTCATATATATGCTGCAAATTATTCTTGTTTTGGGAAGGTACAACAATAACCTTACAACCTCTATTTCCTTCCTAGACCTAGACCAACTAATAGGTGATTAAGATAGGGAGTGGTAGGCTTGTCTATCAAACTTGCTATTCGATCCCTTGAGGTCACTAGGGAATCCTCCCTTGTGGTGGACCTTCTCCATCACTAAAACAAGGGAAGATCCTACTTAGGTGACAATGGTAGTTTCTTCCATAGTTACACAATATTTGGGGATATTGTGGTGGGATTTGCACAAGTATAAATCCCGTGATAACATATATATAGCCAAGGAAGGCTATACTAAGAAAACACATAGAATTGTGCAACATGGAAAGGATAACTTAATATCAAAATTGATTTAAGGAAATGTATGGACTAAAATAAGAAACACAATCTTAGTAAACATGGATATATTAACATTTCAAAAAAGTGGGATTCAAGATAAGTGACTTGAATCTTAATATGTGCAACAAGATCACTCAAAGTGGAGAGTTAGTACCAATAATTTTGTATATTGATAATTTGATCTAAATAAGTAGTAGTGAAGTTGAAAACACATTAGTGAAAGATGACCTACTACACATGTTTGGTTCGATAAAACTTTGCATGTTGCAATATTACATTGGAATGGAAGTTTGGAATAAATTTGAATGAATTTTCTTGTGTTATACAATGTACTAATAACCCAATGAATAAATTCAAGATGGATAATTACAATAAATGTGACATTTTAATGGATCCTATAATGGATTTGACTAATAATGAATTAGGAAAGTTGTTGTCTGCAACCTTTTGCAGACAATTGCCATGTAGTCTTTTTTACCTAACCACTATTAGAGTTGGTTTATCCTTGGCATAGATCTAGATACATGTAAAACCAATATAATTTCACTAGAAAGGAACAAAAAATTTCCTTAGATACAATAAACACCACGAATTGGAATTTTTCTACCACAATGGAAAATTACAACTAGTTGGAGTCATAGATATTGATTGTTCTAGATGCTTAGACGATAGGAATCCCGGATCTAGATCTTCATTTTATTAACTAGTTCAATAGTTGTAAGTCAGAGAAATGTGAAGAAACACACAATTGCTTTATCTTTAATAGAGGAACAATAGAAAGGCACAATGAATGAAACATGTGGAAGATTTTGGTTGATAAGGTTATTAGTTGAGATTGGTTTGGTACAAGAAGAACTTACTATTATATTTTGCGATAACTAGTTTTTTGTTTGGTTGGGAAATAAGTAATTCTTCATTAGTAAAATAAGTACATTTAAGTAGGTATATAATATGTGAAAAAACCAAAAGAATAAGGAAATAGAGTTATATGAACAAATAATTTATATATTTACAAAACCTTCAAGATAGGATAAATTTGAAAAGTTCCAAAGATCGTTGCATAGTATTAGATGAAACAATTTTTCGTTAAAAGGAGTGTTAGAAATATCAAAGAAAAATATGGGCACATGGATAGGAAGTGTTAGGTTTCCTACCCCAACCTCCCTACTTTAGGCTACTTAGGACCTATTTAATTGTTGTATGTGGCCATCCTCTTTGAATAAGGCTCATTTGATAGTAGTGGATATTTATTTAATGTAAAAGGGCTCACTTTATAAGGCCCACAAGGTATTTGGTACAATGACAGGATCACAAGTAGTTAGTATTTTTTCCATTGAAAATTTATTTAAAGAGATTGGAGACTATGGAATGATTGTCACGTGTTGTGTATTTGGATCTCTAATTAATGAAAGGTTGTCCCACCTTAAGAGGCAAGTGAACATTGTTTTCTTTCTTCACATTATCAAGATACAAGGGTATCTTTACAAATTGCATCTTAATGTCTCTTGTTTATGTTGGATATGTGTTATATTCTTTGCATCTGTGTGTGTGGGCGCGTCAGATTCGACAACTGCATCTAATGATCCTAAATTCCTTCTATCTTTGTGTCGTGTGCACCGAGCGCTTCCTAGGGGGGTCTCAGGGGGGGACAAGTATGCCCCCCCTAGTGAAATTTGTTTTTGGGCGGTTTTTGCTATTTTTAGCGGTTTTCTAAATTAATCCTGGATTAATGGATTAGGGTTTTGGTAGCTACAGAATAACTAAAACATTGTATATATTGTATGGTGAATGGTGAAATTAATAAAATAAAGAGTTAAAAGGTGCGACACCAAGGAAGACTGGTTTTCTCCTGGTTAAGGGTTTCCAACGTAAATCTCTGTGTACTATGTGTATGAGCCATTGATTATTTTCTGTTTTTCTTAAGAATCTATATGTATTGCTTTACTTCACAGGTTTAAAACTTACATGTGGTATCAAATATCGTTTTTGGCTTCAGAGGGATGCCTTTGTTGCTGAGGTTTTGGCTCAGTCTTGATAGATCAAGTTTATCTTGGGTTTGTGAAAAAACTGGGTTTAGTGAGAGATTTTGCAGTGGTTATTCGAGTGTAGAAAGAGGAATGGTGAGCTCTTCTAGAATCTATATAGAGAAGTTCAATAGTAAAAACTTTGAGCTATGGAAGCTCAATATGGAGGACCTTCTTGTAGACAAAGAACAATGGATCATTGTGGATCCTGGTACACAACCTACTGGTACGTAGCCTACTGGCACACATACGAATGGTACACAACCTACTTGTACACAAACTACTAGTACACCACCTACTGGTATGTCAAAGGAATATTGGGAGAAGTTGGACATAAGAGCAAGGAGTACTATTCAACTTTGCCTGGTAGATTCAGTGTTGTTGAATGTCTTGGGAGAATCTATAGCCAAGGAAATATGGGATGAGTTAGGGAATTTGTATCAATCAAATTCCCTGGTAAACAAGTTGTTTCTTTGAAAAAAGCTGTATCATCTTAGGATGGAAGATGGAGATTCTGTGACAGAACATCTAAATGCCTTTAATACTCTGGTAAGTCAACTTGTCTATGTTAATATTACTATTGTAGAAGAAGATAAGTGTATTACTTTGTTATGTTCTTTTCCAGACTCTTGGGATAATTTGGTTGTAGCAATTGGTAGTACCACTCAATCTACATTGAAGTATGAGGATGTAGTTTCATCCTTTTTATCTGAAGAGATGAGGTGGGAAATCATGGATGGTCATAGCACAAATGATTTATTTGTAAGAGGTCATACCCAAGACAAGAATCCTGGTAAGTCTTCAGGGGGGAGATCTAAATCTACAGGTAGATCTAAGTCTCCAAAAAAATCTCTGAGGAAATGCTGGAAGTGTGGTAAAACAGGGCATTATAAGAAAGATTGCGAGTCTAATAAGGTTGATAAACCAAAGGTATCTGATAGCACCTCTTCCACAGAGGCGAAAACCTCCACTAAAGAAGGAGGTGATGTTTACTTGGTATCTATAGGTACACATGCATATTGTGATGTACTCAGGTGCATCATACCATATGACTCCTCACAGGGAGTGGTTTTGTGAATATGAAAAATATGATGGTGGTGATGTATTCCTAGGAGATGACTCGACAACCAAAATCATGGGACGTGGAAGGGTTTAGTTGCTGCTATAATATGGAAGGGTCAGAACTCTCCCTGGGGTTCTGCACATTCCAAAACTAGCCAGGATCCTAATATCTGTAAGCAAGTTGGATGATGTAGGAGTGGATACTGTATTGGGAAAGGGCACTTGCAAGATGGTATGAGGAGAAATGGTGTTGATGAGGGGAGTTCGGTGTGGAACTTTGTACAAGTTGTTGGGAATCACTTATAATAATGGGTGTAACAATTCTGTTGTCCCTGAGCAAAGAAATAAAGAAGACAAGACCAATATTGTCTCTGGAAACAAGACCATGCTATGGCATCAAAGACTAGGACATATTGGAGAAAAGGGCCTTCAAACACTACACGATAAATTTATGGTTGAAGGTATGTCTAATTGCACTCTGGATTTTGATTTCTGTGAACATTTTATATATGGAAAACATAATCGAGTAAGATTCCCATATGATGCTACAAGAGCAAAGGGGATATTAGAGTTGATACAAAGTGATGTGTTTGGACCTATGCCTATTCCATCACTAGGTAAATATGTGTATTATGTTTCATTCATATATGATTTCTCAAGGAACACATGGATTTATTTTCCTAGAGATAAATCTGAGGTATTTGTTAAATTTAAAGAGTTTAAGGCTTTGGTAGAAAATCAGACAGAGAAGAAAATAAAGGTATTGAGGACAGATAATGGTGGAGAATTCTGTAAGAAGTGTGGTATAGCAAGGTAGAAGACTACTCCATACACACCTCAACAGGATGGAGTTGCAGAAAGGATGAACATGACACTAATGGAAAAATAAAGGAGCATGCTTAGTGGTGTTGAGTTAGGATAGGAATTATGGGCAGAGGCAGTGGGTTCAACATGTTACCTGGTCAATCAATCACCCTCATCAACGCTAGATGATAAAACTCCACATGAGGTATGGACTGGTAAGGCACCCTCTCTTGAACATCTCAGAGTGTTTGGTTGTGATGCTTATGTACATGTTCCAAAGGAAAATAGGAGTAAGTTGGATAATAAAGCTGAAAAGTGTATCTTTATGGGCTATAAATATGGTGTGAAAGGTTATAAGATTTGGAACCCAGAAACTAAGAAGATTGTTTACAGTCGGGATGTTGTTTTTAGAGAGGTAAAAGATGTGTCCAAATAGGAATTCCTACCAAGGCAAGACGAACCTGAGAAAATAGAGCTTGAGCTGGATGATGCAAAATCTGAATCATCTGAAGAAGATGAAGCAGAAGAAGAAGAACCTCATACCCCAGTATTGAGGAGATCGATGAGGGAAATAAGGCAACTAGAAAGGTATAGTCCACCAGATTTTTGTTCTAATTTTTCTTTATCTATTACTAATGATTATCCCAGAACTGTCAGGGAAGCAGTGAATTTAGAGGATAGTAAACTATGGAAGAAGGCCATGGTTGAAGAAATGGATGCATTGGATAAGAATGAGACATGGGATATAGTTGAGTTTCCAGCTGGAAGAAAATATGTTGGTAGCAAATGGTTGTTTAAGAAGACGTTTAATGCAGAAGGAAAAGTGGAGAAATACAAAGCTCAGTTAGTAGAAAAAGGTTATTCCCAGGTAGAGGGAATAGACTTTGGTGAGATTTTTTCTCCTGTTGCCAAGTTAACATCTATTAGATTTATTTTATCTATTGCTGCTGCTTTTGATCTTGAAGTGGAACATATGGATGTGAAGACAACATTCCTACATGGGGATCTAGAAGAAGAAATCTACATGAAGTAGCAAGAAGGATTTGTAGTGAAGGGAAAGAAAGAGATGGCCTGTAAGCTAAAGAAGTCACTATATGGTATGAAGCAATCACCTAGGATGTGGTACCAAAATTTTGACACATCCATCCTTGGATTGGGATTTGTGAGAAACAAGGTTGATCACTGTGTATATTCCAAGCAGATTGACAATCACTTCATTTATGTAGTGTTGTATGTTGATGACATGTTGCTGGTAGGAAATAACATTGATGTTATCAAGGAGGTGAAATCACAACTATCCTCCAAATTTGACATGAAGGATCTTGGTGTTGCTAACTTCATTATGGGAATGGAGATTAAAAGAGATCATACAAACAAGAAACTCTGGTTGAATCAGAGAAAATATGTTGAGACAATATTGTAGAGGTTTAATATGCATGGAAGTAAACCGATCAAGGTTACTATTCCTATAGGTGCAAAGTTATCTGCATATTAGTGTCCCAAGACATAAGAAGAAGAAGAGGACATGTCCCATGTTCCATATGCCAGTGTAGTTGGAAGTTTGATGTATGGAATGGTCTGTACTAGACTGGAAATTGCACATGCAGTGGGATTTTTGAGCAGGTATATGTCAAAACCAGGGAAGGAGCATTGGACAACAGTAAAGAGGGTCTTCAGGTATCTTCGTGACACTACTAGTTATGGATTGTGCTACCAAGGAAGACCGGGATTGGATAGAGTGGTGGATATACATGGCTTTGTTGATGCATAATGGGCTAGAGATATGGATCACATAAGATCTTCAAGTGGGTATGTGTTTAACCTATTTGGAGAAGCAATGAGTTGGATGAGCAAAAGGCATGTTTTAGTGGCACTCTCAACTAAAGAAGCTGAATACATGGAAACCACCCATACAAGCAAGGAAGAAGTATGGTTACAGAGATTGTGTTCAGGTATTGGGTTGATACAACAAGCAGTGAGATTAGATTGTGACAGTCAGACTGCAATATTCCTGGCAAAGAACCCATTTTATCATTCAAATACAAAGCATATTGATGTTCGGTATCACTTTGTGAGAGACATGGTTGAAGAAAAGAAGGTGTTGCTGGAAAAGGTTGACACTTTGAAGAATGTTGTAGATTCATTGAAAAATTCTGTGAGCACATAAAATTTCTCCTAGTGTAAAGTAACAATGGGAATTGCTGCCCTGGATTGTTGACTATATAATCATGTGAACCCCTGTATGCAAAGAAAACAACAAGTGGGAGAATGTTGGGTATGTGTTATATTCTTTGCATGTGTGTGTGTGGGTGCGTCAGATTCGACAATTGCATCTGGCGATCCCAAATTCCTCCGCTCTTTGTGTCATGTGTGCCGGGCACTTCCTAGGGGGGTCCCAGGGGAGGCCATGTATGGCACCCCTTGGTTACATGTAGCATTCAGGGCAGCGCCTGAAATTTTGTTTTGGGCAGTTTTTTCTATTTTTAGCAGTTTTCTAAATTAATCCCGGATTAAGGGATTAGGGTTTTGGTAGCTACGAAATACCTAAAACATTGTATATATTGTATGGTGAATGGTTAAATTAATACAATAAAGAGTTAAAAGGCGTGGAACCAAGGAAGACTGGTTTTCCCCTGGTTAAGGGTTTCCAACGTAAATCTTTGTGTACTATGTGTATGAGACATTGATTATTTTTTGTTTTGCTTAAGAATCTATATGCATTTCTTTACTTCACAGGTTTAAAACTTATAGTTTATGGCTATTTTGCAATTATATTCTTTGTATACCTAGTTGTGTTTCAATTTTCAAGGGTTAAGGAACACTACAAAGATGATTTTATTCTTATCCCATAGCCAAAGGTCCATTGATTTACAATTGTTTTCAATTCCTTAATAAGCTTTCCACCCTCCATCTATCATTTTATCAATGCAATAGTTCTAGTTAGGCTTGTGATGAATATTGTTTACGAAATATTTGTTAGTCCAAGGGTTTGGTTCAATAAGTTGTCCCTAATGTTTTTTGGGAATTTTGCTAGTTCTATGTCAATAGATGCTTGGTTCAAATCCCCTTGGGTTAAACACACTAACTTACACTAATGGTAACATTATTAAATATGCCATTTATAAATGTGAAGAAACATCCCTTGGAATTCCTTGCAAGATTTTCCTTTGAATACACACACACACACACACACACGCACACAC
>ML790188.1:433144-443290 GCA_009831015.1 Picea engelmannii | reverse complement strand
ATATATATATATCAACAAGCCCCTAGAACCACACTCCTAAAGTTATAGCACCTTAGGGATTTAGGAGTTGACTCTAGACAAGATTTTCTTGAAAATTTAAAGGGTGGAAAGATATAGAGAGAGGAGGAATCACCTTATGCTCTTCTCCTAGGGTTTTGGACAAGCAATATCATAATGTTCAATATGAACAAGTAAAATTTATCATAACCATTCAATGCACGAAATGAAAATGTAGATTTTACTTACTTCACCAGGAATAATCAAGCATAAAACCCTAGTTTCATAAATGTTCCACCAAAATAAGCTAAGAGAGATCCAAATCAATTCCTCCAAGAGATAGTGCACTAGTAAAATCAGCCAATGTTGACAGTAGGTTGAAAATTTCAGATCCACTCCTCTTGTGTGAGGAAGAGTTATGATGTGAAAATGAAATGGAAATAGTTCTATTTATATCAAACCTCTTTGCACTAATTTGTACAATTTTAATTGTCATCTTAAAAATAGGGGGGCGACCTCAAAAATTTTCCCTCAATATTACAAATTTTAAATTTTACATCAAAACATCCCTTTAAAAGGTGACACCATTGTTTTCTAGGGTGACATTGATACTGAAGAGTGGAATGTTGGGAAAGAGGAGTGCAATGCTTGGCCTCCAAAGGCCATAGATCATTCCCACACGTGTCAACTGTCCATATCAAATCACCCTCCATAAAATCATCAAGCCCTAGGTGA
The DNA here is from genome assembly GCA_009831015.1 of Picea engelmannii. NCBI lineage: Eukaryota > Viridiplantae > Streptophyta > Pinopsida > Pinales > Pinaceae > Picea > Picea engelmannii. Next base: position 442,558 of record ML790188.1, on the reverse strand, counting down.
CTTCATTGGATAAATAGATGGTGTCTAGGCCTCTAAAGGCTATTTCCCAAGTGGGAGGAGGTGGGAGCTCATATCCTATCCATGCTAGAGTTCTTCCAAAGGAAATGACCTCCTTCTTCAAGGTGAAATTGGTGATCAGAAGCCTGCCCCAAACGTGGGGTCTAGCACCCATCGTTGGGCTCCAAAGCCCTCTTGAGGGTCCGAATGAAGTCATCTCCTCATGAATACCTGTCCACTGGGAAAGGTCTCATAGAGAAAAATAGATGCACCCTCCAAGGGTCCATAATTCACAAGAATCATTCCAAGTAAGCCACATATAATAATGGAACCACCCAAACATGTGCATCAAACCCCCCCTTTCAAACTAAAAAAATGCTGAAAGACCTTATACAATTTGTCAAATTTATCTATGGGAGGGGTGTCAAGGCATCCTATTGGGTCAGTCAACCCCCAAGTCAAATGTGTTTCCCAAGGGAAACCTATCTAAGTCATGTGTGAGTATGAGGTTGAGTGGGGTAAGACTTCTAGGTATGGGGTTTCATGACATAGACATGCTCGTATTGTCTCATTTATGGGTGAATTTGTTGAGGGATATCCACATCCTTTTCCTCTTTTTGTTTTTTAAAGCATATTTTTCCAAGCCCTTTATTAGCCATTTATTTTTTATGTGTTTCCAAGTTGAATAAAATAAGGGGCACTAAAAGGAAATGCATAGCCCATATACACTCTACCTTGGTTTGCATGCTTTTCCAAGTTGAAGACAATAATGGGCACTAAAAGGAAATGCATATACCACAAACGATCTACCTTGGAAAGAAACATTAATTAATTAGTTATTTATTTATGGGTCACTCAATTTTCTTAGAGAAGCGTTTCATTGCTCTCAGTATCCTAGGGTGAGATTTTATTGCATGATGTTTTTTCTAGGGAACCTCCAAGCCTAATGGCCCCTTCTTCCCATGAAATTAGGTACATTCCCTTCTTGGGTCAATAGGCCTAAAAACCAAAACGATGAGGACACAAAATGGAAGGAGTATGGAAAGTGATAAGTATGACCGTAAATGGTACGATGACTCTTCAAGGAACCCCCCAATAGAATCCCATTCCCGAGGGTGAAAAACTTGCTAGGATGTGATGACACCAACAAAAGTTAATTAAGTTAAAGGGTATAATTTCCAAGAAAACATTTTGTAATATAGAAGGGATTCTTTGCAACATATTCAAATGCTTCAATTAGTAACGTGATACTTACCATGAAACCAAACTTATTCCTCATGAAGAAATACCTATTGTCCTATGGGGTCAGGCTGATGTGATGGATGTTGTTGTGATGCTAGTGATGACTGGCGATGCAAGTCAAGATAGGAGGGGTTATTCTAGTCAATCTGGCTCCTAACACTCCATGTATGCTACTTGTGGGCCTCAAGACATGATCTCCTCAGTTACCGCTAGTCTGAGGGGGTAACATCAAGCTCCTACTTGGGGAAATGTGCTCACCATAGAGCGCATGAGAACATAAAAATATCTGGTATGACTTGTGACTACACACTCAATCAAAATCGTCAGAGCATCTAGGGTGGTGCTATCACCCATTTTTCTTATAAATTTGATCAAAATACAAAAAAAGAAAAGTTGAAATGAAAAATTTCCAATATTTTTATTCTAACATGTGAATATGATCATGCAAACATATAAGTATAACATAGAAATGATTAAATATGCAATATGCAAGAAGAAAGTATGTAAATCATCAACATGTATGCAAATCAGGTTAAGCTAAATGCAAACTACACTACCATGATATGAAATATGCAATATACATACAATGCAATGTAAGATACAAATGCCTACCTACCTACCTACACCTATCTGTACTTACTTGGTCACGTTCTATTTGGAAAGTAGAGCTTAAGGTGGTTAGAATTCACAGGTATCCTTATCCTTTCCCCCTCAAATGTGGACAAGTTGAATGAGTTGAAATCTGCTTCTCCTACAATCTTGTATGGCCCAATCCACAAGCTATCAAATTTCTTATGCATTCCTATCTTTTCCTTCCTTTTATCCCAGATTAGTACCGGGTCTCCTTTTAAAATTTTGTCCCTTGCTTTGTGATCAAATGTTCCTTTAACCTTTTCTTAAATGCGTGTCATTTTATTAAAGTGATCCTCTTGGATTCATCAAGTTCCACTAGCTAGTCGATCCTTCCTTTAAGGGATTCTTTGCTATCATATGTTGTTGTGTAAAATGTAGGGTGGGAATCTGGAGATTAATAGGTAGCTTGGATTCCATCCCATATACTAGCTCAAACAAGGTCTTTCCTATGGACGTTTTCATTGTAATGCGGTCTTCCCACAGGGCATACTTGATTTTACTATCACATGCCTTCTTGTTCTCTCCAACAATATTCTTGACAATACTCATAATATTATTATTACTTGATTATGCTAATCCATTTCCCTGGGGATAACAGTTAGCCGAGTGAGATAAGACAATACCGCATTTGAAACAAAACTCTGCCAATGAGAGAGAGATAAATGATTTAGCATTGTCGGTCAAAATCTTGGCAGGGGCTCCGAAGCTTCTTATAATCCTATCTTCGAGGAAGTTCATGACAACTTATTTAGTTTCTTTCTTAGTTGGGATGGCCTCCACCCATATAGGGGAGTATTTTTTAGTGGTCAAAACCCAATGATGTTCGTTGGTGGATTTATCCTTAAATTCATTGATAAAGTCCAATACCCATTGTTGAAAAGATGATTCAATGACAACTGGATTCAAAGGTAACATAGGGAGATGCTACTTTTCTGTGAAATATTGACAAGGCTAGAAAGCCCTGACATAATGATGGGTGTCGATGAATAGAGTGGGCCTATAATATCATACTCTTAGAATCTTGTGAGATGTAGTACAAGAAGCAAAGTGACCGCCATAATATCTTGAATGGATCTCCTTAATCAATTGGTTGGATCATTCTTTGGTCACACATCTAAGGATGATTCCATCATGGTTCTTATAGCCTAGACCATATTGGGTCAAGCAATACTTAACGGCCTTTAACTTTAGTGCACTCTTCTTATGATCAACTAAGTGGTTAGGGCATGAAATATTCTTGAGGTAATAGATAATATCTGCATACCATTCATCATGTTCAAGGTTAGTTTCCATCACATTTATTTGTTTGTTCTTCCCCAATTGTATGGATTCCTCATTACTTTCTGTTAGCATATGAGCTAAGCCTTTCCCTTTGAAAATATTGGTGGGTTTTATCTCTAGGTCGTATTCTTGTATTTTAGATACCCACTTTCCACTGGTCCCTAAGAAATATTGTTGAGATAGAACATCCTTCACCACTGGGTAAGGAACATAAGCCTTGATATTATTATACCCAACATAGCTTCTGAAATTATTAAGGGACTTAACAAGGGCATAGACTTGTTTCTAGGTAATCGAGTAATTTAATTCTAAGTCCCTAAGGGATTTACTCATGAAAGTAATGGGTTTCTCATGATAATTTACATTCTTTTGTTACAAGACTCCATCTATTGTGCCTCGAGAGGAAAATGAGAAGATTATGAAGTCACAAGAGTAGTCAGGGTTGACTAAGACTAGTGCCTTGGTTATCGCATCTTTAATATATTCAAAAGACCCTAGGCTATTATCATCCCATTTGAAATCAACATCTTTCTTGAGCAATGAATTCATGGGTTTGAACCTCTCTATGAAGTTTAGAATAAATCGTTTGATATAATTGATCTTCCCTAATAAATATTGCAAATATTTCTTGTTAGTGGAAGGTCATACATTCTTGATGGACTGAATTATGTCTGGGTCAATGGAAATACCTTCTTTGAGACTATGTGTTCCAACAGGTTTCCTTTGTCTACACCAAATATGGACTTCTTAGGGTTAAGGGATATACCATATTTCCTGTATCTCTTAAATAATGTTCTAAGGTGTGAAACATGGGTGTCTCTCTATTTTAATACAATTGTCAAATCATCTTGGTATATCTCTATGATATTTTGGATAAGGTCCTTGAAAGAAAAATCCATCACCCTTTGGAACATTGATCCTGCATTCACGAGGCCGAAAGGAATTATTAGGTACATGTATGTTCCCCATGGAGTGTTAAATATTGTCTTAAGTTAATCTTCCCTCTTGACCAAGACTTGATTGTAACCAGAGAATCCGTCTAACATGGACATCATTATAGCACCGATGACCCTTTGTAGAAAATGTTCCATGTCTGGGAGAGAGTAATTATCTTTCAATGATAGTTGATTAAGGTTTTGAAATTCAACACACAATCTGATGTCCCCATTCTTTTTCCACACTACTACAAGGTTAAACATCCACAAAGAGTATCTGATAGGGACTATGATACCAACATCTGTCATTTTCTGAAGTTCTTTCTGGATCTGGGTTGCAAACTTTGGGTTAATATTCCTTAGTTTTTGTCTAAATGGATTGGCACCTTCTACTAGCATAATGGCATGTTGAATGACATCACTTCTATATGATTTTAGGTCGTCATAAGTCCAATTGAAAATGTATTTAAAATGTCGAATGAGGTCAAGTATTTTTCTTCTTTCAACTTTGGTAGTCCCTTTTCCTATTTTTATCATTCTTGGCTCGATTTCCGTCCCTATGTTGAATTCCAACACCTTATCAGATTCTTCTTCAACAAGTTTTCCCCTATAAATATCATGCCTATCAAACATTTTCTCCAAGGGAATGCATCCCTTTGGGAGGGTGTTGTTGGGAAAATTTATAACTTCAATACCAATGGACTCAACGAGAAATTCCACTTTAGAGTTGAAAAATTCCTTGCTATTTTCTAGAAATTTGAGGATTTGAGCATCGTCATCAAAGAATTTCTAGTTTTCCACGTTTTCAGGGACTGAAGGCCTAAAGACAACTTCTATATTTCTCAAATATTGAAGGGCGCCTTCACAGGGTTGTAAGGTATATCCCGAGAGTGCTAAGGAATCAACTATATGATTTTCTTCTCTAGGGACGACTTCAATTGGGATTTCCTCGAAGTAATTCATGGTATCCCTTACCAAATATCTATACTTCTTTATCCTTTCATTCTTTGTATAAAATTTCAAACTTATTTGGGAAACTATTAGGTCATAATCTTGTATGACCGTTATGCACTTTATCTTTCTATCAATGGCTAGGTTGAGACCTATAAGAAAATATTTGTACTTGACAACATTATTTGTGCAGTTATACTCAAGCCTATATGAGAAGTAAAACGTCTCCCTGGAGGGGGCAGTAAGGATAACACATATTGCTAAACCTAAAATAGAATGAGGACCATCTAAATCTAAGGTCCATGTCCCATTGGGGTTATGGCATGGTTCTCTTTTGAAAGCTGGGTCAACTGTGAAAAGGTTCCCCATTCTATCATCTAGGAAAAATGTCTGATCCATGGAACCCCTGGGGGGCTCAACTAGACATCTGGTGAAAGGTTCCTTATAAAGGGTATTGAATCCACCCTTAGGATGAGGCCATATGATGGAACTTGATTCGTTCATTTTGAGACTCCCTCCCAAGGTTACCACCAACTCTCTGGATAACAACATTCCCCAAGTTCTTGGGAAATCAATCACGACCACATTGATCAAGAAAGATATATTAGGGAAGGAATTCAAGCTAAACCTAAGGTTCTTTATAATATCACATATTGTGATTGTTTCATACTCTGATTCACACATGTTTTGGTAGGGTCATGATATGTCAAGGATTATTTGTCTCATGAACTTCCAAGGAATAATGTTGGTGGAGGCACCCAAACACAACACACAATTATGAAGAGTGAGCCCATTCACTTGGAGAGTAATGAATAAATGTGGGGGTTATGCATATTTCCTATGGACGTTGTCAACATGATGGACTATGGGGGGATATCCTTGATACTTTTCCCTATCAAGGTCTTGTGGGAGCAGAAGACTATCATGTTGTTATTCCTCCTTAGGTTCAAATGATGGTGGAAACTCATCAAATATAGAAACCAATGAGTTTGAATCATCTTGCTGAGGGAAGGACATATTGGCTTCTTCTTCAACAAAAGAATGTTGATCCACCAAATCTTCACTCATGAAATCTTGGGAGTGCATCTTAACATCTTTCATGTTTGAAAACCCAGTCTGCCATTTTCTTTTGGTAGGTATTTTACAGGGTAAATCCTCCTTATCACCCATATCTGGTTTCTCGGTGGGAGACTCTTATTCCTCCATGATATTAATCTCATTGAGAAAAATGTCAGTGGTTAAGGCTAGGTCCGTGACTTCGTATTGAAGGGAAAATATTAAGGAAATATCATCAGGTTCACACAACTTCAGATTGTCTTTGAGACACAAAGTGATATTTTTTGCTTCCCTGAGATTCTCAGGAGACTTTAGAAGGAATCCAAAATTTATTTCAAAATAAATTAGATACTGGTTCAAGGTAGTATTTTCTGGCAATGATTTGGACACTACTACATATGGGAAGATTAATCCATGGGATTTTTCCACACTTCCACTAGTTTCATCTTTTTTTTTTAAACAGGGTGGTATTTTCGTCGTTATTGCTACAAAAGTTCATCGCAATATCGACGAAAATCTTATTTTAATCTAGTCGGGATTTTCGTCGCAATAGCGATGAACTTTCGTTGCAATAGCAACCAAAATTTTTCCTATCTGATTGGTCGGTGTTAACGGCTAGTTGACTATTTGATCTATATATATGTGACTTTAAGAGACTTTGCGACACAATTGCTATAGTTGCGACACTGTTCTTGGCTTTTGTTTGAGCTGTTTATTTTTTCCGTCACCCACCGGTTGAACAAATCCAATTCTCGATCTACATAGCTTGGATTTTGAACCTGCAAGGTTAGTATGTTATTTTTATTGATGTACTCATTTAACTTGTAAATTTTTGTTCAAATGTCCAAATTTCATGTAGCTTGTTTTTTCCTTGATAATATATTATAATATGTGTAGTACCATATTTCATGTCTTTTTTTTTTGATATAGTTAGTATATTCTATGGAAAAGGGTATGTGGATTCCATAATATTTATGAGATCTTCCCATAATATTCACAAATTTCAAATAGAACTCGCATTATTTTCCACAGACAAAGAGATATAATGCATGAGTGTGGAAGATAAAATAGTAAAACAAAGAAGAAAACTACAATTTCAACTTGTAAAAAGAAAAATTCTAGGAAGCCTCTAATTTCAATGAAAGAGGCATAAGATTACCAAATGTTCAAGAAGAGACTATTCTGAAAGCTTCACCTCACCCAAAGAAATATTAATAACATTTCCCTCTTCCGCATAAATTCTTTGCTATCCTCAACATATTGTAATAAATAATGGGTAGGTTGGCATTAGTGACAAGATAACCTGTTCATATTACATATAATTATTAATGTATGAGAGATCATCCATTATTTAAGCATGCAAACCAAAACCCAATACTAAATATTGTGGTTGACGTGATCGGGTTTGTACATTTTGCAAAACAAAGTACGAGAATTTCCATTATTTAAGCATGCAAAACAAAACATTATAAAACATTGTTAAATTTTTTGTAAATTTACAAAAGTCAAAATGATTTTGACTTGCAATCGATTGCTATATTCCCTGCTTTAGCAAGGACTAATAAGATACATAAACACTAACCCTAAACTTATGTTAGGTATATATGTCGTTATTATATAAAGAAAACATTTGTACACATATGACCTTATTATAAAGATGTTATCTATGTCGTGATTAGGCACATGATAATCACTTTTAACTAACCACCTTCAACCATCTTAGCTTATGGTTAGACACCTTTAACTTTCTTGGCTTATGACTAAGCACCTTTAACAAATGAAGTTATGATTATATACCATAGTCTTCCAATATAAATAAAGTATATTTGTTTCAACTTTCTCAATAAAATCCACATACCCTTTTCTGATATGTGATGTTGTTTCTCTAAATTTTTTATAATCACACACAATTATAGATGTAGTGATTAAATTTAGTTTGTAGTTGATGTAACTTGTTTATACACTATTAATAAGGATCAGTATCTAAACTATAAAAAATTCATGGTGAAATCTACGATAACATGATGAAATCTACTAGTCAGACAATGAAAAATGAGAACATGCCCAAGTGTCTTAGAAAATAAAATTGTGACCACTGTAAGTAGCATAAAATTGTGACCATTGTATGTAGATGAAAATCAACACCTCATAATTTAAACCAACCCAACCCAATTGTGGATGACAAGTGGTTGGCATTCTTTTTTAGTGGTGAATTTCAAAGATTAACATTTTGTCTACAAAACAACTTAGAGGCTAGTGTATGGTGTCGAGTGATTCAAGTTTGAGAAATTTTGACCACTTTCGTTAAATGGTGTGTAATTATTTTCCAAAGTTATTCAGTACACAATACTCTATAGTGAAAATTGAAGCATATCTATCTTAATAGTTGATCGATAATAATAAAAAAAGCATGTCAAAATGTCTTAGAAGAAATAATTGTGAGGATTGTAGGTCACTGTAAATAAACATATCATAATCGAAAGGAGTAGCTAAAATATAAAAAAATGGCAACTTAATGTTTGGTATGGTGTAGGTAAGACAATTACTTGTCAGGACAAGGATTTGTCACAATGAACGAAAATGACATGAAGCTTTCTTAGTTAAGAGCGACATTAGAGGCGAGGGGCGATGGAAAATGTTATTGCCCTTGCTATGACTGCAAAAAAAAAGACTTTTAATAACAACAACCCAAAGACATTGTAGGGAGAAGGGGCATGCCGAAGGGGGTTATGAATATCATCCCTTGGTAAGAGGATTCAATATTTAATGTATTCTCTATAATAATCAGTATGTCATGAATTTTAGTAATATTTCTTATCGAGATTTTTATATTTTCTATACACACTAACCTTTCTACATTGTTTTTAAATATATAGACGATGCCCCCAAAATGTCGACCTCCAGAGAGTTATTTGCCAAGTACTAGCATAAATACTACTTTACAGGGAGATGAACTTTGAGATCAGAATATTGAAGCTGTTGATCAAGTTATTAATGATGATATGGATGGAGATAATGTTAGTGATTCAAATCAAGAAGATGAGATACATAGATTGATCCAAGACACATTTTCTCTAATGGATGAAGACAACTAGGATGATAGTCATGATGTTGATCCTCTACTCGAGAAGGCTCAACAACAAATATTTTATCTGCTATATTGTTGTTGGTGAACTTGAAGGTTTTGAATGGTTTATCAAACACATGTCTCACACAGATATTAAGGTATTTAATTTGTTAATTATTTATGCCTGCATGTTCACAAATACTTAAAAGGTTCAATTTTTTCCTATATTGCTATTGTTTTCTAATTTGTAAA